>CAWUFW010002046.1:1873735-2436043 GCA_963921515.1 Calotriton arnoldi
GTGGTCCTAACTGCGCTCCAGTGACCGCTTACTTGACTCAACATGGAGTCCCTAATGCGGGCACTGATCTTATTTTTGTCGTTGAGGCGGATACAGCGCACCGCTTCGAGGTGTTTTATTCTTGGGTCACCTTTCCAGCAGTGGATGGAACTGATAATTTCTTTCACGAGTATACTGCCACCGCACTACCGCGGGATTATCGACCTTATCGATCTCTTGAAGTTCCGTTAACAGCTTGGCAACACACTATATGGTTTAATGGCGCCCTTCCTCACCCTTTGACAGCGGTCCGTTTAGGCCCCTTATCGATTGATGGGGCCACGTGGCCCGTTTTGGCTGGGTATACCCCGCATCCAAATTATCTTCATGTTACAGTCGCAGAGCTACGCGTATTGCATACTTCGTTAATGCGAGTACATAGAGATGTTATACAGTTCATGTCGCGCAACATGCAGGTGGGACCACCTGGAGTTGCTGCACAACCACCGGGGCCCGGTGGTGTAGTTATCAGTCCTGTCGTGATTAATTCAGTGATGGGAAAGCGTCCGCAAAATAAGGACGATCTTCCTTATTGGCTTGCTGAAAAATTTGGGCAACTAGAAGCTGTTTTTCCAAATTCCAAATACCACACCTGTGGAGAAGCATAGGATTCTGACCATGAGCTTACCTAATGGGCTTGTTCCTGAGTTAGCTGATTGTAACACTTGGGGTAGAGTGTTTGCAGCAGTATATTCGATGTGTTTTGACACTCCCTCAATGACCGTTCTCCCTTCCGTGATAAAACGTGTTCAGGATGAACATGGGGCCGAAGCGGCCCTGGAGTTGGGGATGCGACTGTTGGGAGTGTGCGATATTGTTTGCGATATGATCCTTGCTAATGTGAAGGGTGAAGCTGTTAGCTTACAAGTGGCACAACGGTTGGAGGCTGTTGCTGACGCAGACAAACAGTGGGAATTGCCAAAGATTGTTGCTAAAGCTTATAAAACCTTAGGGCGCAACAGTCTGGGAATTAAGCCTTTTACTCAAACTCAACCTCAACAAAAAGCCCAGACTGATAAAGATGGGCGCCCGTTCTTTCCTAAAAAGAACTGGAGAAATAAAAAACAGGGGCAGAAACAACAGAAGCAAGGTTTGCGTTCTGGTTCACCGACACCTGATTCTTCTGAGCGTACTTATGATTTGCGCGAGCGTGCGAATATTAAGACTCCTGATAGATTTCAAGTCCCTGATCAGCGCTCTCCTCGTTCTTTACAGGGCACATCGGACTCTCAAGTCGGTGGTGGGGAACGCCAGGATCGCAGCAAAGGTGTGACCACGCAACAGGGACGGGATCAACCTCGTCAGTTTGACTTAAAGGGCAAACAAGAGGGACTGCCTCGTTTTCGGGCCCCGTATCAGAAGAAAAAGGTTGCTGCTTTAACAGTGAAGTATGCCTCAGACGGTGAGAACGCTATTCCTAGACTGGACATGGGCAGTGACTCTGCTTGACAGCGTGGCGGAGGTTACCATAGTGCGGGAGGCACTGCATCCCTGTCTGGAGGCGAGAGCAACTGATACATTTATTACAGTAGAAACAGCAGATACTCGAGTTGCGCCCCGGGATAGACTCCATGAAATTGTCTTCCAAATTGAGGGTGATATACAGCGTACAATTACAGTGGTTTTCTGGGAAAATCTTACCTCCTCGTATGACATTTTGTTGGCGGAGGGCAGATTGGCCTCCACCATTTGTTCTGGTCACTTCTAGAGGGGAGGATGTGATACTTCCGAGTTTTTCACGTTATGTCCCTGAGGAAACTAAACAGGCTTACGCATCTGAGTGGGCATTGGCCCTTGCCCCAGCGGTGTACCGTAATCAGGTGGGCTGGGATAGAGATTCACCGGTGCATGAGATACCATTACGGTCTATGCCACAGCCACAACAGCAATATCCAATCAGGCTAAGGCTTCCGTTTGTGACATTCTGACTCAATTGGAATATCAAGGAGTAATTGAATTCTGTG
The DNA here is from genome assembly GCA_963921515.1 of Calotriton arnoldi. Taxonomy (NCBI): domain Eukaryota; kingdom Metazoa; phylum Chordata; class Amphibia; order Caudata; family Salamandridae; genus Calotriton; species Calotriton arnoldi. The sequence goes on from CAWUFW010002046.1 coordinate 1,875,739, forward strand.
TATCACCGATGAATAATCCTCTTTTTCCTGTATCGAAGCTGGACGGTTCGTATCACATTGTATTAGATCATCGAAATTCGAATAGTCATTGTCGTACATTTGCGGTACAGAACACACACAGCTCTGCGCTAGTGAACAGCCTTATTTGTAAAAAATACAAAACCACACTGGAAATATCCAATGGTTTCTACAGACATAACTTGGCTCCTGAGAGCCGTGACTTGACAGCATTTAGCGCCGTCAGGAATCAAAAAAGATTTACGCGCTTGCCTATGGGGTATAAGAATAGCCCCGGGGCATGTGCTGCAAGTGTTGTGTCTTTGTTGCACAGCATAGATCCAGACGCGTTCTCGTACGTAGATGATATTTATCTGACGGATGACGAACTGATACCACATCTTGTCCGAGTCGACCAAATTATTCGGTTGTTTGCCGACTATGGATATAAATTTAATTTAGCTAAATCACACATCGCTTGTTTTGCGGTGCTCTTTTTGGGCTATGAGCTCAATAATGAAGGTAGCCGGTTAGCCCCCCACTTTCTAGAGAAATGTGCACAATTGCAACCTCCGTCCACACTGAAGAAGCTTCAGTCTTTGCTGGGATTTAAAAATTTAGTGAGGACATACATCCCCGATTATGCCCCGGGTAACAAACCGCTCTAGGCGTTGATACAACCTACATATTCTTCTGCCTGCTGGCTTCCGGAACATACCTCTATTTTGCAATCTTTGCAGTCAGATCTGCTAGTGACTAACTACTTGTTGACGCGTGATAATTCCACGAACCTGGTCATACGTATTGTACCGGGGACGGTGGGTTTCACTTACTTGACGTTCAATGAAGGCGACACAGTGCCTATTGCATACAAATCACATTTGTACACAGCAGCCGAAATGTGATTTTCGAATGTTGAAAAGATTTTGACTGCGGTCCAAATGGCGATTCTGAAAGAACGCTCGCTGGCGCAGGGGAAACGCATTCTTATGGTGTCGCCTGTCCCTGCTTTAGAAGCAGTGACTAAGGCGAGTGTACCGAACTCTAAAGCTTTACATCCCCGTTGGATACAATGGGCTACTTCTTTGAAATTGGCTGATGTCACGTTTATCTTTGATCCTGCTCTTCAGACACAGGAGTTTTTGCAGTATGAACATGTTCATTCTCCTCCGTTGTCATTGCTTCCTTTGGATGAGTACAAATGTATCATTTATACCGACGGCTCGGCTCAACCGGCCATCGGGTCCAAACATGCTTATTCAGCAGCTTGCACTATTGTGGCTGGTTCAGTTGTAAGTGGTGAATTTAAGTCTTCCATTGTACATACACAGGCACTTGGGGACTGTACGGCGCAATTGGCGGAGTTGCGTGCTCTTGTTCTAGCTCTCGAGTTTGCAGATCCTAATGTGAATCAGTCGCGGTCCGTGTAGGAGTGCCGGCCGGGCGGTGACGTGGGGCGGGGGAGGGGCAGGGTGGGGGGTAGCAAAGTACGGATTACGGACCAATACAGGTAAGTAAACATTTAAATCAATAAAACGAATTTCGTTGCGCGCACTGCATTGCATTTGGCGATGCAGTGCGCGCAACAAAATTCGTTTCATTGATTTAAATGTTTACTTAACTGTATTGGTCCGTAATCCGTACTTTGCTACCCCCACCCTGCCCCTCCCCGCCTCACGTTACCGCCCGGCCGGCACTCCTACACGGACCGCGACTGATGTGATTACTCTTATTGTGTGCGATTCTTAGTACTGTGTCCAGTCTTTTAATGACAACTTATTCTTTTGGTCTCAGAATGATTATCAGGACTCTAAAGGCAGCGCAATAAAGCATAAAATGCTTTGGGTTCGAGTGGCAGAGCTTAAAGAACGTCTGCCACTCACACAGGTTATACATACTCTTGGCCATCAGCGTGTGGGAGCACATGGTGTTGGTAATTCTTTGGCTGACTGTAGTATCTTGGTATCCTGTGTGTATGGATGTGGATGCCATTTTCTCCTCCTGTTCAGCCAGTGGAATGTTGCAGTTATGATGCGCTTAGCAATGTTGAGAGTCTGTCAGGAAAGTCACAGTTGAGAGGGGCTGAGCAGCATGCTGGCTGCTCCTGGTGGGGCTAGTTCAGGACCTGTACTGGACATATCTACATGATCTACATATCCTGTAACCTACTACTAATAAACATCCTCTACTACATCTACTCTGCGTGGACTCAGTTACTACAATTTTATGGCGACGATCTGGAGACTTACCCTCGCCCTACGTGCTTAACAAGAGAAGTTAATGTCAAAGAAGTCAAGAACTTTAAGTTTCTCTTCCTTCTCCACTGTGTGGGTGTTTGGTTGTGTTTTGTTGTGTTGTGCTATGCCTTGCCTTCTCGCTCGCCTTCCTGGCCAGTTGGTGTGTCTGGGGGTAGTCATTGGTGCATTCATCCTATGTCTTTTTTTTTCTCTTCATTTGTTTTTTTATAGAAGTGAGGATGGGTTAATTTTATCTGTTTTCTCATTTGCTGTTTCCTCTTCTTCTACTCCTATTATCTTCATGTTCCCTCCTTGTTGTTCCTTTCTTTGCATCGTTTTTGCTGTTTCTGTATTTCTCTTTTTCTTTCCTCATTCATGGTTCTCTCTTTTCACCTCTTTTATGGTTCTCCCTTTTTGGTTTCCATCTTATTTGTTTTTGTTATATAAGAAAAGGGGATATGCAGTATCCTAGTTTCCTGTCCATGTTTATGTATGCCATTTTCCACCACATGTTCAGCCAGTGGAATGTAACTGTGATGATGTATTATGGAATGTTGGGAGTCTGTTAAGAAAAGCCACAGTTGATATTGGGCTGAGCAGCATGCTGGCTGCTCCTGGTGGGGCTGATCTACAGGACATGTAACCTACTACAATAAATCATCCTGAACTACATCAACATGTCTGGACTTCGTTACTACACTGACGAGGCAGCCAAATCTGCAGTAGCCACGTGTTCCGTTGCAGCAGTTACAAGATCCATGACTAAGATAGATAATTACATTTTGGCAGTTATAGCTGCTACGAAGGATGGAACTGCTTATCCGCAGGGCTTCCCTTCAAAGTATTCTTATCATATATCTCCTGAACAAGTTCCTTATGCTACAATTCCGTCAGTTGGGGATCGGCTGATTCCCAACATGGACTGTAGGCTTCCTTTGATCATAGCCGCACACGAGGGCATGGCTTCTGCACATGCCGGGATGTCTGCAACTGTCTCTATTTTACAGCAACGTTATTGGTGGCGTGGTTTATATAAACAAACCCTGTAATTATATGCTTTCTTGTGACATTTGTTAACAAATCAAACCGTCTACGGTTTCACGACCACCACAAACACAGCTATATATATATCAAATCAGCCGTTTGGCTGTGTATATCTTGATCACTGCGGGTCATTGACTTCTGATACTGCATATAAATATATTTTTGTTGCAGTTGATTCGTGCAGTAGATTCCTAAGGGTTTGGCCACAAAGCAGCGCTGACGCTCAAAATGTCATTAGAGATTTGCGTGTCTTTGTCGGGACGTTTGCCTGTGGCATCTTCCATTCTGACCAAGGTCAGGCGTTTGCCTCTAAGGCGTACAAGGACACGATGAAGTCTATGGGGGTGCTGGTGATGTTTTCGTCTCCATATAGGCCTGAGGGCAATTCAATAGTGGAGCGAATGAACCGTGACTCAAAGCAATCTTTGACAGCTAGAGTCTTAGGTACTGGCAGGAACTGGCTGGCCCATTTGTATGGAGTTCAACGTGCACTTAATAATCTCCCAAGAAGATCTCTGGGTGGGTGGACCCCATACGAAATGCTCTTTGGCATTAAAATGTTTGTGCCAGACCTTGATGGTCTAGACGTTGTGGCGGCGGCTGCAACATTTGACGTAGATAACCATTCTACTATGTTACAGGACCTACAAAAGACCCGTGACAACTACCCAACAGAACATATACCCTCTTCCAATGACACGGCAATGCTGATTCTGGTCGCCGGCTGGCTTCCTAAGACTGGAGATCTGGTACGAGAAAACCTGGAGAACAAAAAGGAATTTGGTCCCTCTTATAGTGCACCAGTCCCAGTTCTTGGATTGAAGGGTACTCGTACAGTGATTCTACCTCCTTTGCCTGGTCGCAAAGAAAACGGATACATTTCAGTCGACAATGTCAAACTACACCATCTGGCCGATTCTGAATAGTGTGACTCTTAGTGTTTCATGCAACGCTATTTCTTTGATTCCGATGGCTTCAGCCTTTTCGACTAATGCCTGTGTTGTTGAGTGTGAGAGGGAGACTGCTATTGACCTTTTTCCTGTTGTGCCTTCATCCTCTTCCAACGCAGATGTCGAGTATGGTTATCCTGCAGATGAGTCCCACATTGAAGTACTGGATAGTCCTTTACATCATCAAGCTGATCCTACGCTACCACCGTTAATGAACATGGGAGCAAGCGGTTATTTTGTGGACCGACGAGCTTCTCTGACTCTTCCTCCTCATCTTCCTCAGTGGCACCTCCACCTACAAAAGTGAGTATTTTAATCTCTTGGTTCAAGAAGACTTACATGGTCCCACCTTTGACCTACATCTGGTTGGGGCTTATCATGATTTTCCCCTTCATGTCGATTGGGTTTGTGACAGTCTTATTTTTGCTTATCAATGGTCATTATTTGCCGGCACGCTCTGCAGTAAAGTTCGTCGATGGAGTTCTGGCTCCCCATACATCGTCCCATATCATGAAACGTGATCAAGCCCTTGTGAACATTTCGGCTTTCCCTGTTGCAGATGGCATCGTTTGGGATAAAGTTGCATTCGAAATCCATGGTCCGACGAAAGTCCTCAAGATACCGTACGTGTTTCGCGTTTCATTAGGAGATGTGGTAACACAGGACATACATTCTGATGATTAGGATGTACAAGCAGTACATTCATTGTTTTCTGATTTAAAGTATTATGCTGCTTTTGATGCTGAAGATTTATATTTAAATTCTGCCAATTATGCTGTTTTATTCTGTTATCAACATTATGGCCATCATTTCTTGCACAAAACAAACACGTTAAGACCTGCTTTTAATTACACGCAGTGGGAACATTGTCCAACTCCCCTACAGGGAAGTTCAAAAACGCTAAGAAATAAGTTCACCTATTTCACTAGTTACAGCACCTCCAATCCAGAATCCTATTTCTTTAAATTGAAATTGCCGTCTCAATCTAAATTTATTCTGACACACATGAAATTAATCTATTCCAATTCCTTTAGAACTGAATTGGCCTTAAAGGGTTATGATCACTGGAAAGATACCATTGATTTGAAATTGATTTGGGGCACTAAGGCTTGGCAGGTCCAGGGAACTGAAGATTTGCATCGTGGGAGCCTAATTCCGACTCAAATATTATTTTTAAATGACACAGTGCACCAAACTACTTGTTTTGGCTTGGCTACTGCCAAGAATCTGAATATTCCATCCAATCCGTCATTGGTGGAGTATAATAATTGGTGTAAACACACAAATTATACCATCGATGTGCTACAAGCTCTGTTTCGAAATGACAGTTTCAATATCTCTGATGTTGACCCCTCAGGATGGTTGTTGTGGCACACCAACTCTAATGCATATCAACTGTGTTTTCATAACGCAACGACCGGCTTCACACAAACTAGACCTGACCCCCGTTATCCACAGTCACACTCTGTCACCATATATTTGGTGGGAAAATTGTGCCAACAATGGTTGGAACACTCCACTCTGTCGTCGGTGAAACAACACCTGTCTTTCTTGTCGAGCGACATCAATTTGGCTGATTTTATCTTGGTTCCTAAAGCTCCCAGATTCATCTATGCGGCTTATAATGAAATATGGAAAATTTCGCAGATGGAAGCAACATTCCGTCTGCGGCAAATCGACAAAGCAAATTTAGAAAAAGTTCTTGCAGTAGTCGATAATAGCATAAATACACTGTCTTCCCGCATTTATACTTTAGATAATATTGTTTCATCTGTTATTGATATTGTTCAAAGTGATATATCTGTGTTATATCATGGTCAGAATCAATTACGATCTGTGATGCAATTTGCATGGACGTTACAAACTCTCAAAATGGGAGAAGTACCATGGGATTATTTGAACGCTTCTGCTTTGTTTTTACCATTTAATCTGACTGATAAACAGAGATTTATGTCCATGAAAGATGCTACATACACGCTGTTACACATTGAACGATTAGAACACTTGCCATTTTCTGTAGCGGAGACCGATTCGGCTGCATGGTTAGTTCATGGCGTTATCTCTCTGCCATTTTCGCTGCTTCAATTTAGTTCTTGCATGAAACATTCCCAATTGGGCGCTTTGAACCCCTGGGTAGTGCCTTTCTCAATGAATTATGGTCCCTACCTTTCACCTACAGATGTCAACTGAAAGAAAAGGAAGTTTTTCTAACAGGAGAGGACTGTGATTCCACAGTAGGACATTCTCTAGTTTGCAAACAAGTTAGGTTGCACGGCGCTTGTAATGTGTCCACACCTAATCTGGCTTGTTTTTTTAAAGGGACGCCTGTCCCTGCAATAATTCCCGCTCTCACATTGCTTTCTAACAGCAGTTATCTTATTTTGAATAACCACGACTGCTGGGGCTTACGGCAGGCATCCCGTATATAGTAACAGTTTCACAACGTGTTACTTGTTGCAGCAATGGGCTTTTTCCTCCCCCGCATGGGATTGTAGATAGTTCCGTTTGGCCTTCCATACCAACTTTGAAAACAGATTTCAATAAATTAAGCAGGCTCAAAGCGCTATTGTTTCAACAAGAAGTGCCTCTCACTTCAGCACGAGAGCCCTTCGAATTGCAGGTGGATAGAACATCTAGTGAGATTCAGTCACTGCTGAACACGAATCTCCCACTTCATTTTGGGGAACTGATACATCAAATATTTAATGCGTCTGACATTTTTTTAAGCTTGTGGGATCCGGCCTTGTGACCTCTTTTCAGACGATTTTTGGAGTAATACCGGCCTATATTCATTCTATTTTTTCGAGCGCATTTTGTGGGTTCCCCTTAATTCTAGCACTGGCAGGTGGTGTGCTGATTCTTCTGCTCCTGTTACGCAATGGCTGCCCAGCATGTAGTAATGCACAGACGCGGCCAGTTGCAACTGTACCGCGACCGAATGCAACAACTTTTTGGATGCTTGCCATTAGCGACGCTTAGCGTAAGCTATGGGCTAACTTTTCGCTTTGCCTACTTCACTTGCATGCAACCTGTGTTCTACTGCCAGCGTTGCCCTTTCTATTGGGCCTTGGATTTATACCTCTCCAATACGTCATGCACGGACCCGGATTATGATCTGTTAGTGGGTCCATTACTGGCCCACAACCAGGCCTGTTCTCGGGATGACCGTATGGCGCGTGCGGCTGCACTTGGAGTGTTGGCTGAGTGGGATATCTGTGCGGCTGCGCAGAACCTCTTGCAACGGAGTTTCATCGAATACCACGCAAGTTGCCCGGATATGCTCTTGGAAGCACCGGATTATGAGGAACACGTGTGTTCCTTCAAGCTATTTGATTGGATGGCATCCCTTTTGCTACGAACGATAGGGATGACCTTTTGGAATGAATTGCATTCTTAAGTTCACGTACTTTGATGGATTTTCCACCTCCAAATTAATCCCGTTCTCGGTGAACAACAAATTTTCAAATAACAATTTTTAATTTTTTTAAAATTTTTTCCAATTTGTTTTTTTTTAGCGCTTCTAGACTCTGCTTATCTTTGAACTCTGTTTACGTCTTTTGTCTATATACTACGACCTTACCAAGGGGAGGGTGTCATATGGCCGCTAGGGTCATTGTCGACATTGCTAAGTTAGCATGAGCTCTGCTGCCATGATGCTGCTTTTGCGCACGTTACTACATAACTTTATTTTGCAAGACTCTGTTTGTGCCTTTCACATGAGAACCGTCTGCTTTCTGTGTTTTCTGCCTGTTCCTGAAGTTTAGTCTGAACACGGTGTGCAAGGTCGATAAACAGTGCCCCTTGTTATTCTGTTCTGGTCAGTCCCTAGCACCTAGACAAAACATGCTAACACTGCTGCTACTGCTGGAAACTCGTGCTTTGATATTATGGGAATGCATGTTGTTCTAAAACACACTTGGAGAGGGACCTTTCCAGGCAGAAGAGCTATGCTGTTCCTATAATGTAAAAATACCATCTAGGCACTAAGGTATGGGGTCAGCTGACAAAGCCCAGAGATCTTCTTTTATATAATAAAACTTATTTTAGCCAAGGGGAGGGTGGTTAGGCTTTATAGTCCTTTATCCACTGTCTATATACGATGACATCCCCCTTTATAATCTATGGAATTGCAACAATGCTAACTGTTTTAGGTTTATGCGTTTTGCTGCTGGTAGTGGCTCGTATACTGCATTATAGAGCACGATAGTTAAAATAAACATTTTGAACTATAACAGTGACTCTGTCAATTCTTATTGTGGACAAGTACGAGTGAGTGAGCGAAAGGGTATGTCTTGCTACAGCGATTCCTGAGAGAGTCAGGAGTGTTGTGTTCTGGGTTGTCTAATCATTTGTAGCTTCGTGATTATGTAGGAGAGCGAATGAGACACTATAGCTAGTCGGTTCTGGGATTTTGGGTACTGAGGCAGTAGGAAGGCTCAGCCCCTACACACCGAGGTCCTGTTTTGCTGAGCATAGTTCTGTGCAGAATCACCGCAACACTGTGAAGGTGAAATGGTTTTTAACATGCAAATCAAACTATGTTGTGTATATTTTAAAATGTCCGTGTAATAGGGTGTATCTGGGGAGTGCATAAGAGGATTTTACAACACAGAAGAGCTATAGTAAATAAGGATCGGAGCTAACCAGTAGCAAGACATTTTGAAAAGGAACATTCTAGCAACACAGCACCAATGAGATATAGCTGTCTAGCACAAGTGCCAAAGAGAAGGAGAGGTGGGGACAGGGAAAAAGAGTTAAGAAAACTAGAAACATACTTCATCCTTGAGTTAGATAGAAAAGAACCGAATGGTTTTAACGTTGATGAGGAATTGTTCACCTGTCTCTATTAACTCTTGCACCATAGGAAGCGCATTTATTTTTGGAGCATGAAAAATTGTAAATAAGAATAAGGACAGCAAAAAGCCCAGAAAAGCACTTTATATTTATTAGAAAAAACGCATTATTCACTTTTGATAGAGATTTTAGCTATTTTGTGTTTTGCGCTGGGAAACTTAAGAAAAACCAATTAGATGTTGGGACTACAAAGGTTGAGTAATTGTAAGGAAGCTGCAACAACCAAACCTTTAAATACAAGGAGGTCCCACCAGTGCAGGTAACAGCAAAAGGTTATAATCTAGGGTACTGGTTGCACTTTAATTGAACTTAAGCACTTTATATTAGCATGAAGTACTTTAGAATAATAGTTGCACTTTAGCAAGTTTTGCACACTATGAAAATGCTGTAAAAACCTTTTTTTCTTAATAAGAAGAGGTCAGTAATAAGTGGCAGCCAGGAGTTGTTAGGCACTTGCCTTAAAACATTAAATGTATTGAATAGAGGAATACAAAGGAACATTTGAGCTTCTATATATTTTTAACTGAACTGTTATAAGGTTTTTTTTTAAATGTGAAAGCATGAAATGAACTATTAAGTACATGTTCCAAGATGGCGCCCATATTTACTCAGCAATATGTGCAATCGATAGAAGCTGTCCCCTTTTCTATGTTTGTGGAAATGCAAAAGCATACGTAAATGAAAAAATATTCGATGCTCACCATCATGAACAAGGCTGCGTCTGGCAGCCAAAACGCGTGGATGATTGTGTCGCTCACAATTTAATAAATCAAAGTGAAAGATCCACAGGAGTGCCAATATATACAGGGGGGGGAGCACACTGCCTCTCATCCCAGCATAGTTATCCCCATTGCATCCTGGTAAATGCAGTATGCTTACTTTCAAAGTTGCTGTCGTTCTTCACCAAAGTTAGTGCAGGTAGTGCTGTTATCTCTAGACACGTGTTTCTGGATTTAGCCCTTCATCAGTAGAGAGCAAAAGTAGTAGAGAGCAGAGAAATGTCTTCAGGGGTTGCTGAAATGGTGCCCAAGTCTTCACAGGTCACAGTACCTCTCCACTGGCACACAGATGCATCCCAAGAGAGCTCGTCAGCTCATTGGCTCAAGGGAGCCTTTCAAACACAAGGGAGGAGGGAGCACACTGCTTCTCATCCCAGCACAGTTATCCCAATTGCATGCTGTGCATTAAAACAAAAAAGGGTTGTGTTATATGTTGTAAGGACACCTGTCTGATAAAAACAGTCATACTACACTATTACAATTATTTATGATTCTCGATTTTGATATTAATTCACATTGTTTACAAGCATACAGCCTCCATGTTTAGGCAGAGGCGTGTTTATATTTTTATTTATGTGGCATAGACTTGTAATAAAAACTAAAACAAAGAAACCACCGCAATAGCTTTACCAGGTCAGACATATTGACTTTGACAGTGCTTGTTGTAATTTGCCACCACTTACTGGTGACACCCTAAGTCTGCAGCCTTATGGAAGTGTCAGCCCTATGTAGTCAGAACCTTTTTTTGTTTTTGCAAGGGTACCACTTTTAGACTACTTTGCAAATGCTGTCACCGTTTCAGACTTCTCCATTGAAAGCAATCACGCCAATGGCGCTTCCTAACATGACTGCCATACTTTACGCCTTTCTTTCAGACGTATGGACAAATAAACATATTGACTACTGGGATAGGTTTCTACATATCACACTTAAAGCCTCTCCTCATGCACGATGTTGCACACTCCCTTCACATAATTAAGGGGGGAAGGCCCTAGGCCAGGCTTTGTCCGTTTGTGCCTAAGGCGAGGGTTGAGTGCATTCATCTACTACTGGCTGGTTCCCAATGATTCCTACTCTTTACTAAGGATTTGAAGTATTCTCCAGCAGGTGTGTGTATATATATTCTGGGAACCCAACAAAGCTCAGATTGTTCCTGCGCGACCTGCCCTCCGAGTCTTCCATCCTGTCCTCGAGGTGCACATCAGCTTTCCTCAGCATTGACACTGTCTCTTTCAACACCCGCACCTCTTGTAGTTCAGATACTGTACCATCTGCCACAGTGACCCTGTCTGCCAACTAACTAACTAACTATCTATCTATCTATCTATCTATCTATCTTTTTCCAATCCCTCTCATAGCATACACGAGATGGTATACAGTTGTGCACATTTTCGTGCAGCGTCTCTCTCTTTTCCGACAGCCCCAAGTTTCTCCGGTTGGGTGAGGGGCCCCCGGCTTCGCATTAGTGCCAGGGCCCCCCCTCCTGTAATTACAGCTGTGGTTTCTTGGCACAGCCTCTCTCTCACTGGCATGGTCTTTATCCGCACCTCATTCATGCATGATCCCTCCCTGCCTAAGCGGTGCCAGGCATGTCTGCCACCCCAGCCAGTGCAAGGGCTTGTCTAGTCTCAAATGCTGTCAAGGATGCCCATGTAATTAACGCTGGCATCTTTTTAATTAATAGCAGCCCTGCCCCTCTCATTAGTGCCATGGTCTGTTCCCCTTTAATTAGTGCTAGACCCACCCCTATAATGAGTAGCAGGGTCTCTGTACTCCCCTGATTAATCCCCCTCACCCCCCTTTAGTGTGTGTGCCCAGCCGGTTACTGCCAGGCATTGCCCGCTGCATCGTTAGGGGCACAAAATACTTTTCCGTCAAATTGATGCCAGGGCTCTGTACCACTCAAGTTATTATTAAATTAGTTTTATTGGTTACCAAATAGAGCTACGCATGATGCCAGAACCCGGCTTGTAGGAATGAAAGCGCATCACATTCAATCATGTGCATGACTTGCCCCCCACACACACCACACACTCGAACAGACACACTCTGTGGCTTAGGACCCCAGTGCCCTGACCTCGCTTCAGTCACTGTGCCCCCCCCTCCCCCGCCCCTCCACTCGTGTGCGCGAGGGTGCCACGGACTGCTGTCAGTCCAGCCATCCCCCACCAAGCGTTGACAGATAAAGGCAGATTGCATGTGAAGCGTGCAGTGTCAGCGCCGTGGGCCCTGTCCTGCAGAACCCAGGGTAAGGGGGGGAGGAAACATCTCCTCAGGAGGGAAGATGAGGCCATCGGGTCTGCTGGATCCGAGCCTGCGGTGAGTGACAGCCTCTGCGCTCATATGATTGGCTGTGCCTGCAGGGGAGGGGTTGTTGAGAGAGCTATGGGAGGTCTGGAGGGTCCGAGCACTCATATGATTGGGTCCGTGTCCCTGCAGGGGGGAGGATGTTGAGAGAATGCATGGGAGGTCTAGAAGTTTCCATGGGGTCCGAGCACTCCTATTATTGGGTGTCCCTGCAGGGGAGGGGTTGCTGAGAGAACATATGAGAGGTCTGGAAGTTTCCAAGGGTCCGAACACTCATACGATTAGCTGTCCCTGCAGGGAGGGGTTGTTGAGAGAATGTATGGGAGGTCTGGAAGTTTCCATAGGGTCCGAGCACTCATATGATTGGCTGTCCCTGCAGGGGAGGGGTGGTTGAGAGAATGTATGGGAGGTCTGGAAGTTTCCAAGGAGTCCGAGCACTCATATGATTGGCTGTCCCTGCAGGGGAGGGGTTGCTGAGAGAACACATGAGAGGTCTGGAAGTTTCCAAGGGGTCCGAGCACTCATATGATTGCCTGTCTGTGAGAAGCTGGCTTAGTATATGGTGCACACTTATGTAAGCGGGCACCCAGAGAACCCTTATGGTGATTTTAGTGGTCTTATACAACCTTAGAAAGTTCTCTAAGTGATAGCTGAGGAGAGCAGCCTCCAGGCTTAGTCCAGAAGGAGTGTAAAGCACTTGTTTTACCAGAACATAATCTTATTGGTATAGATTAAGTGAAAAAGAACCACACAGTGTATTTATAAAAATATGTATTTATTGTAAGACACTCACTAACACATACAGATATCTTCTACCCGGAGATATACACAATGCACACAATACTTTGCAATAAAAACAGGTAAGTAGTACGAATACACAGTGGTCGCCAGGGGGAGACCAAACCGTATACTTAAATAGTGGTATGCGAACCATGACTCGAGTCAAGACTATAACCAGAAGACATAGAAGTGCCGGGGACCCAAGTAACCACCCGAGTTAAGTAACCAGTAACCCCATGGAGGCTGTGTGCACAGTGCGAACACGACCGCGGGCTCAATACAAGTCAATGGGTAAGTCGCAGTTGCAATTTTTAAAGAAGATGGACCCTTCCCAGTGGACCCTGAAGAAACCCAGTGGAAGACAGAAGGTTGAAGAGCCACCCCACCCGTGGATACCCTAGGAACCAGGATACCTACACCAGGGAAGCCGGGTGCATAGGTGCGAAGTGGCATCGGAAACCGCCGTCGAACTCAATGGGAGACTTCAGGAAGATGCCGCTGCTGGAGTAGGTGAAAGTGTCCGGTGGAACCCAAAGGTGGATTCAAGGAGAGAAGTACCTGCTGCAAGCAGAGGGGACAGAGTCTATGCCACTCAGGAGTGACCCGGAGGCTCGGAAGACGAATGCCCTCCGATGTCGGGTGTTGCAGGAGAAATGGCGGGGACCTTGGAGCTGCAGCTGTGAGGACCAGGCAACGCTGTGGAAGACCAGGAGCCGTTCACAAGCTGTCCCACGCCGGATGTCGAGAGTTGAGGGGTCGATGTCCGTCGGGAGCACCAACAAGCCTTGGCAACTGCAAACACAGTGGAAAGCGAAGAAGGGTCAATGTCGGAACCAGCAAGGTCCTGGTGACTCGCCGCAAGCAGGGGAGTCAGGGCAGGCCCCGAGCAATCAGGGGAGCCCACCGAGATCAAAGAAGACCCTCAAGCGGACCCACAGGCCGGAGGCACTCTAGCCGCAAGAGGACCTCGAGCAGATCACCAAAGATGCAGGCCCACGGTGCAAGTGATGTGGTGAGGACAAAGATCTTGGTCACAAGAGATGCTTGAGGTGAGGGCTACTTGGAGTCCAAAGATCTTGGAGGGAGGAAGCTAACAAGCCTTTGCAACTGCAAGTTGATGCGGTGCACAGGGGTTCGGTGCCTGCAGCTCAGACGAGGGATACTGCCCTCAAACTTGGAGAGAGGACAGGGCAGGCGTCAAGGGATGTGAAGAACCACCACCTGTGTTGCTGAGCCTTTCGGAGTCCTTGGGAGCTCGGGATGAGCAGACCGGTCAGCTTCGTTGTGGTGCCTGCAGATGGAGGGAAGTGACTCCTTCACTTTATGGGAGATTCCTTCAGGTGTCTTGGATGTCTACAGGCCTTGGAACGTTCTTGTATGGAGCACAGGCACGGACGTTGCAGCAGACGAGTAGGGCGACGAGACCAGGAGCAGCAGCAGTCTTCCTAGTTGCAGTCTTGATGCCCAAATCAAAGTACAGCGAAGTCCAGAGTGCCCAGATGGTCGAAGAAGAAGTGGTGTCTTGAAATGAATACTGTCCCATGACGAATCTAGGGACCTACACCCAGGTAAGCCCTTAAATACCCTAAGGAAAGGGTTGGGACGATTCAGGGGACCCTCCCAGGGGAGGGTCTGGACAGGGGGGAGGTTACTCCCATGTCCTTTGTCCAGTTGCGTGCCAGAGCGGGAGCCAACGGCTCCCAGGACTGGTTTGAACTGGACTATGCACGGGGACACCAAATGTGCACCTCATGCAGACTTAGTGATGCTGGCAAGCGCACCTACCCGGTCCCAATACACTAAATCCTGTCTGGGAGGTGGTCACACCTCCCTGTGACAGGATGCCTATTGTTCTGCCTTCCCCTGCTCGAGCTTGGCTCAGCAGCAGGAGAGCAGAATCGTGTCTCTGGTCGACAGCAGCCGTGTTGTTCTGTCTGGGTCTAGAAGACTGGTACCGGGAGCACTGTGGGCCTCCCGGAGGAGCTTTACAGTGCATGGAATCATACCTGTAGTGTGGGAGGTATGATTCCAACATGTTTGATACCAAACATGACAGGGTTCGTTACAGCCAGTTTAGAGATGGTCATCGCATAATGATGCATGGCCAGTCTATGTATCGTAATGGCTGATGCACTTACAACCTGGGACAATGGACTCCGAAGGTTGTAGGGGTGTCCTGCTCATGCAGGGGCACCCTCACACGTAGAACCGAGCACCCTGCCTACAGGATTGAAAGGCCTGCTTTAGGGATGACTTATAGGTTTTAAGTGCTGTGACCTCAGATATAGGGAAACCTATATCTGTCGTAAGTGGTGCTTGCACCAGCTTACACAGGCTGCAATGGCAGGCCTGTAGTTACAGTTTGAGTGATCCCCCATAGGTGGCATAATGCATGCTTCCGCCTGTGGGGGACCCCTGGTGTACCTAAGCCCTGGGTACCTCAGTACCATATACTAGGGACTGATAAGGGTACAGCAGTGTCCAATCTGGGATGTACCTAAATACTTACCATACCAATTTAGGGGAGAAAGCACAGAGACTGGGGTCCTGATTAGCAGGATTCCAGTCAGACTAGTCAGAAACAGCATAGCACCAGGCAAGAAGTGGGGGTAACCATAAAAGCAGAACCTAATTTCCTACACTGTCCCTGAAGGGAGGGGTTGTTGAGAGAATGTATGGGAGGTCTGGAAGTTTCCATGGGGTCCGATCACTCATATGATTGTCTGTCCCTGCAGGGTAGGGGTTGCTGAGAGAACATATGGGAGGTCTGGAAGTTTCCAAGGGTCCGAACACTCATACGATTGGGTGTTCCTGCAGGGGAGGGGTTTGTTGAGAGAACGTATGGGAGGTCAGGAAGCGTCCAAGGGGTCTGAACACTCATATGATTGGCTGTTCCTGCAGAGGAGGGGTTCTTGAGAGAACTATGGGAGGTCTGAAAGTTTCCAAGGGGTCCGAGCACTCAAATCATTTGGCTGTCCCTGCAGGGGAGGGGTTGCTGAGAGAACGTGTGGGAGGTCTGGAAGTTTCCAAGGAATCCGAGCACATATGATTGGGAGTCCCTGCAGGGGAGGGGTTGCTGAGAGAACGTATGGGAGGTCTGGAAGTTTCCAAGGGTCCGAACACTCATACGATTGGGTGTTCCTGCAGGGGAGAGGTTGTTGACAGAATGTGTGGGAGGTCTGGAAGTTTCCAAGGGTCCGAACACTCATACGATTGGGTGTTCCTGCAGGGGAGGGGTTGTTGAGAGATCTATGGGAGTTCTGGAAGTTTCCAAGGGGTCCGAACACTCATATGATTGGCTGTCCCTGCAGGGGAGGGGTTGTTGAAAGAATGTATGGGAGGTCTGAAAGTTTCCAAGGAGTCCGAACACTCATATGATTGGGTGTCCCTGCATGGGAGGGGTTGTTGAGAGAACGTATGGGAGGTCTGGAAGTTTCCAAGGGGTCCGAACACTCATATGATTGGGAGTCCCTGCAGGGGAGGGGTTGCTGAGAGAACATATGAGAGGTCTGGAAGTTTCCAAGGGGTCCGAACACTCATATGATTGGGAGTCCCTGCAGGGGAGAGGTTGTTGACAGAATGTGTGGGAGGTCTGGAAGTCTCCAAGGGTCCGAACACTCATATGATTGGGTGTCCCTGCAGGGGAGGGGTTGTTGAGAGAATTTATGGGAGGTCTGGAAGTCTCCAAGGGTCCGAACACTCATATGATTGGGAGTCCCTGCAGGGGAGGGGTTGTTGAGAGAATTTATGGGAGGTCTGGAAGTTTCCAAGGGGTCCGAACACTCATATGATTGGGTGTCCCTGCAGGGGAGGGGTTGTTGATAAAACTTATGGGAGGTCTGGAAGTTTCCAAGGGTCCGAACACTCAAATGATTGGGTGTCCCTGCAGGGGAGGGGTGGTTGAGAGAATGTATGGGAGGTCAGGAAGTTTCCAAGGGGTCCATACACTTATATGGTTGGCTGTCCCCAGGGTCGGATTGGGATTGCAGTTAGGCCCGGGCTGTCCCAAAAAAGTGGCCCACAATCGCGGATTTGGGCAGTTTCATGAAACATCATTTGGTTAGTCACATTGGACTCATTAGGTCTCGGCCTGCACCAGCGCTTGCGCTGGTCTGGCCGAGAGTTTTAGTAAGCGGGTTTTGGAAGTGCAAACCCACTGGCTTTCGGCTGGCGACCAGCTTGCGTTCACGATAGCGTGCACGCGCGCAGCTGCCATCTGGGTTTCCAATCTCTTCCTCATTTCCTCGTCATGGCTCATTAACTCTCTGGACTCTGATGTTTCAATCGCAGCAGCAGCTCACATTACCAACTGATGGCCCTGGACTACAGTCACATGAAAAACAACAGCGATTAGCATTGAAATGCAAGCTTTTTTTGTCTAGTTAGAAATATTGCTTCGGTGGGTTGATTTCACCTTATATCGCTATTTGTTTTATATTGGGAGTCACAGCCTAATTACCAGTATTTTTGTCTCACTCTGTTTTTTAAAAATATTTATTCGCGCAAAGCACAAAGCTATATTTAAGGTTACTTTTTCCGCGTCACTTCTTCACTCTATTTAAACTCCACATCCCCCACTCTTATTGTCTCTTTCCTTCTCTCTCTCTCCCCTCTCTAATTCTCTCTCTACTTAATTAACTCTCCCCTCTCTATCTTTTTAGCCTTTCATTCTCTCTCACCCCTTTATCTGTTTCTCTTTCAAACTCCTTCATTCACTCTCTCTCCCCTTCTTTCTCTCTCTCTATCCCGCTCCACTCTTTATTCTATGTACACCCTTTCTCTCTCTTTCTCTCTCACCACCCTCTCTAATTGGGCATTATATCTTCACTCTCTCTCACTCGGCAACACCACAGCATCACTCAGCATCACCACAGCATCACTCAGCGCAACCACAGCATCAATCAGAGCCAGCACAGCATCAATCAGAGCCAGCACAGCATCACTCAGCACCAACACAAGATCTCTCAACGCCATCACAGCTTCACTCAACGCCATCACAGCTTCACTCAACGCCATCACAGCATCACTCAGTGCAACCACAGCATCACTCAGTGCAACCACAGCATTACTCAGCACAACCACAGCATCACTTAGCGCCACAACAGCATCACTCAGCGCCACCACAGCATTACTCAGCAGCACCACAACGTCACTCCGCGCCACCACAGCATCACTCAGCACCACCATAGCTTCACTCAGCGACACCACATCATCACTCAGGGCCAACACTGCATCACTCAGCACCACCACAGGATGACTCAGCACCACCACAGGATGACTCAGCACCACCACAGGATGACTCAGCACTACCACAGCATCGCTCAGCACCACCACAGCATCGCTCAGTGCCACCACAGCATCGCTCAGCGCCACCACAGCATCACTCAGCGCCGCCACAGCATCGCTCAGTGCCGCCACAGCATCACTCAGCGCTGCTACAGCATCACTCAGCGCTGCTACAGCATCACTCAGCGCCACAGCATCACTCAGCGCTGCTACAGCATCACTCAGCGCCACCACAGCATCGCTCAGCACCACCACAGCATCGCTCAGCACCACCACAGCATCATTCAGCAACACCACAGCATCACTCAGGGCCACCACAGCATCACTCAGAGTCACCACAGCATCACTCAGCACCACCACAGCATCACTCAGCGCCAAGACAATATCACTCAGCACCACCACAGCATCACTCAGCGCCACCACAGCATCACTCAGCGCCAAGACAATATCACTCAGCACCACCACAGCATCACTCAGCACCACAGCAGTATCACTCAGCAAGACCTGAGTATCATTCAGCATCACCTCAGCATCGTCTCCGCAACAGTCACCACCACCACCACCACTACCACCTCAGCATCACTCAGCACCACCTCAGCCTGCTCTCGGAATCTGGCATCTGTTGATTCTCCCCTAGCGTCTGGCCGCTGCTAGTGTTATAATACAGGTACTAGTTCCCAACCTTCACCCTCCGATTGTTTATGCCCCCTCAAAAAAAAGCTTTAACAAACAACCATTGCAATAGGCAGAAACAAGTTGCCAGCATTGCAAGAACAAAAGAAAACTGAGGACATTTTTTATTGTAAATACTTTTTTAATATGGTCGTTCAGTTTTACATAATGCCTTCTTGGTCATATATAAAGTAACAAAAATGCTTCTGACACTTTTTTATTATAACTTTTCAGCATGCTGCACAGCAGCCACACTTCTCTACAGCACAGCTTGAAGACATTGGCAAAGTCAATAGCTCTGGCTAAACACTTATAAGGCCCCAAAGGCGAGACCTATTGGCTATGCCAATGCTTGTTTTTAGAGAAGCGTTTGGTAACCTAAGCATTTTAAAGCCTATAGAATCAGTAAGATTTGTGAAAACTAAAAGCACTGCATTTTGGACATGGGGGCGAGGTGAAATAAAATGGCCCAAGGGCCACAATGATCCACAAAAAAGTACTCCCCTATTATCCTAACTGTGTAAATCGGTTGTTGAATACAAACAGATACTGAATAACCAATGGTGGAATATCCCTAAATGAAGCTTTTGATTTTGCACCACTCTAAAGTGGCAAAGGAGGCAACTCCTTTTGTTTTATATTCCCTCACACACCCTAGTGGTGTCATGCTTCATCATCGGGACACCCCGACCCCTATAAGTCGGGGTGGGCTCGACCATATTGCAGGGAGCTCTTGAAGAAATGTTTGGCCAGGGGGTTAAAGATTAAAAATCCACTGGCAGATCCCGGTTTCCCTTTATTCTTGGATCTGTCAGGGATATTAAAATAGAGAAGAATAGGGTCATTGGGATATTGTGGTCCTAGGACCCTAAACCCAACATGTTTCAGTCCAATTGTTGCCCAAAACGTGGTGCAGGACTTTCTTCAGGGCGATAACGTTGTCCCCCCTGGAAGGATAGTAATATGGGAATTTCCCTATACTAATTATAAAAAGGACAGAAAGCTGCTGCTCCTTTATTTGTCACAACCTTAGGTTTCATTAGATCACTCCATCTGTAAGAAGATAAAGATAACGACAAGACAAAGAAACACACCATTGTTTTTAGCATGTATACAGTATCCAAAATCACATATAGTGAAGAGTGATGTCACCCTCTGTGCCAATTATGCCCGAGGGTGATAAGACACAGCAACAAGCATGCTAATACCATATGCGTAACGTATGCTCATTCGTAGGTCTATATCACACTCTAAAATGTGTGCATAATTGTGTCGTGGCGGCTAATTGTCGCATACTAACAGTACCCAAAAAATTTGTGTACATAGAATATTTGTGAAAAGAACGAATCATTCACTCTCACTCATACCGCTATAAAAGTTGCCGTAAAACTACATACAGGACACATAAAATTCCGTGTCTTACCCCATATAGGGAGAGGCTAGACTTCACATGGAACCTCACATAGAAATGGGGTAGCCCTGTAGTCAGACAATGTTGCCGTAAAAATTAGGTCGAAAAGTTCACAGTTAATATTTCAAATGATGTGATTGAAGGTGGGAGATAAAACAAACAATGTCATGCGTCAGTATTAGCGGTGGAAGAAACCTCCTTATTGGAGATGCATGCACTGATACCTGTTTCTGGCGTTTTTCAGCGTTTTTTTACTCACGTCCTCAAGGGTCCTGCCCCGTGGTGTGACCTGTTCGCTGTGGGTCCCTGCGGCTTGTAGCAACCGGTAACCTACACTAACTGTTTCTTAAAAGAACGCTATTATAGGCGCGCCTACTTCCGGGGTCACGTGTAGGATCTGTCCTGTCCGCCCCTTGAACTCTGGGAAGTATAGTTCACAAATGCTCAGAGAGGAAGTACTAAAGAAGCCACATAAACACGCTAAGTTTGAAAAGCCATTGCATGTGCAATTATTTTATAGAACCCTTTACACTAATACGTGACCAGTATAATATTTAAAATATATTCACGCTGTTGAGAAGAAAGGGTCGCATTAGAATTGTATGCTTCTTCTGGGGCGCGTGCGAATTACGTCACGCCTACCCTGTGAATTATGGACTTCTTGCGGGGCGCGTGCGAATTACATCACGCATACCCTGTGAATTGTGGGAACTATAGTTCCATCGTTGTACTGATGTTTAAAGAATTTTGCCAGAGGGTTCTAGTGCGGTGGTATTGTAGCATGCCTGCAATGCACTTAAATATTTTTTAATGTGTTGTCAAACAATGATTAGTGTGAAGTTAGCGCTTGTGATAACTTGCACGCCAGGTGTCTAATGTGAATATCAATGTAGATTAACATTACTGCATGATAATTATATATTTTCAATAAATTTAGTAAGGTTGTTATTGTAAATCAGCACAGTGGAAAATCTATTGATAATCAAGTTCATCCAAGATATTTATCTACAACCCATCTACTCAGTAGGGTGTGTCAGTGTTGGTGTCACAGACAGGTGGTTATCAACCCTACTAAGGCACAATGAGTATCAGCTGACACAATGTGTTGTGATTCATCTATTCTTGTTTAGTTGGTGCCAGGGAACAGAATCATTCAATCCATGGATGTATGTTTTTAATCGGTACACCCATCGTTGCTCTCTTTGTTTAAATCGCCTTCTCCTTTGACTTTTTCAATTACTGTCCACCACAAATCCTTGTCAGTGTGTTTAATCTCCACATAGTGGGATGTTAATCTTGTCGCTGTGATTGACCTTCTGATGGTGCTTCCATGCTCGCTTATGCGCACCTTTATTTTTCTCCCTGTCATGCCAATGTACATGAGTTGGCATGGGCATTTAATCATGTATATAACCTTTTCACTGTTACAATTAGTATGGGTCCGTTGTTCCCATAAGTGATGCATGCCCAGGTCAATTTCCTTTGTATGTTCCGTAAACGGGCATACAACACATGACCCACATGGATAATGGCCGGTGACTGGAGATTGATTCCAGAGTGTCAATTGGTGAGTTATTTTTGATCTCTGCAGGTCCGTGTGTATCAAGGAATCTCTAAGGCTTTTGTTTCTTCGGAATGAAAACATAGGTTTTTCATACTTACGTTTGTTAGATGTAAGGATTTCCCACTTTTTGTTCATGATTTTCTTGATGTCATTAGACGATGCATTGTATGTTGTAACACATATAATTGTGTCTTTCACCTCCTTTGAGTTTGTATCCAGTAAAGCCTCCCTCGAGGTATTGCGAGATCTTTTCATTCCTTTTTCA
The DNA here is from genome assembly GCA_963921515.1 of Calotriton arnoldi. Taxonomy (NCBI): domain Eukaryota; kingdom Metazoa; phylum Chordata; class Amphibia; order Caudata; family Salamandridae; genus Calotriton; species Calotriton arnoldi. The sequence goes on from CAWUFW010002046.1 coordinate 1,897,885, forward strand.
ATAATTCTTTTAGGGTATGCTCTTTGTTCTAATTTCTTAGACAGTGTTTCAGCTTCCATTTTATAGTCTTTCAGATCCTGGCAGTTCCTGCGGATACGCAGGAACTGGCCTATGGGCAGATTTTCCCTGAGAGAGCGTGGATGTGCGCTCTCAAAATGTAACAGACTGTTTTTATCCGTTGGTTTTGTATACAGGGAACTGACCAGGCCGTTGTTACTGGCCCGGATTTTCACATCCAAGAAAGAGACTTCCTCATGATTGTAGGTCATGGTGAACTTTAAGTGTGGATTCAGTTGGTTCAGCCACTTATGAAAGTTAGCCAGAGTTGCTGAATTACGACTCCATATCATCAGGACATCATCGATGTATCGCCACCACTTACTAATGTTGTTAGTGTAAGGGTTGGTGGGCCAAATATGTTGTTCTTCCATTTGGTCCACATACAGACACGCTATGCTAGGCGCAAAGGTGCTGCCCATCGATGTGCCATGGACCTGAAGATATAGCTGTTCCTCAAACCTAAAGAAATTCTCCATGAGTGCTAGGCACATCAGTGTGATAACCCAACTTACTGGGTCATCCCAGGTCCAATTCTCTTGTTTCAGAAGGTTCTCGATGACCCGGATGCTCTCCTCTTGTGGGATGCTCGTATAGAGCGCTTCAACATCTAAACACACCATTATGGTGTGCGTAGGATCATAATCAACGTCTGATATTAGGTTGAGCAGGTGTTTTGTATCCTGAACATATGACCTGATGCGTGTGACTAATGGGCCTAGGAACCAATCTGTGTATTTGGAAAGAGGTTCTAGAAGTGACCCTAACCCTGACACGATGGGTCTGCCAGGGGAGGTATTTTTCCTTTATGTATTTTAGGTATTGTGTAAAATATTGGTATTCTTGGGTCATCAGGGTTGAGGAATTAGTGTTTTTTCTTAGTAATCCAATCTCGATCCAGGGCATCAGTGGTCAGTGTATTTATGGTTTTTTTTAAACGTGTGGTGGGATCCCTGTTGATTTTCTTGTAATATTTTGTATCAGCCAGGAGGTTTATACAGGCGGTTCTGTAAGCCGTGGTGCTCTGAATGACAGTAGCCCCGCCTTTGTCCGCTGGCTTGATAGTGATGTCAGTTCTTGTGCCCAGGGTTTTCAATGCGTCTCTCTCTTTCTTGTTTAAATTCTCATAGACGCCTCATTTAGTTGGTAATTCTTCAATCTCCTTCGATACACTCTCTTCAAAGGCAATCACCTCTGGGGGCATTAATGATGTTGGTGGAAAGAAATTTTATTTCAGACGTAAGGTTGTGTGGGTTTTATCCTCCATTGGCGCCTCTTTTTCCATGAAAAATGTTTTTATACGTATTTTCCTGAAGAATTCGCTTAATTCGCATCGTATCTGGAATTTGTCCAAATATGCTGTGGGAACAAAACCAAGTCCCTTGTAAAGGACAGCGACTTCTTCTGTACTTAGGAAGCGGTCTGTCAAGTTAACCACTAGTCCCTGGTTGCACTCGTTCCTGCTTGTGGGCCTTTGGTCATACTCCGAGTGTTCACTGGGGTGTTGTTGTCCTCCCATTGTACTTGTTTGTTCATATTGTTTCTTCTGCCGCGTCTCCCTCTTCTTCCACCCTGTCCTAAAAAACGGTTCTGATTATAGTTGGGTTGGAAGAACGGTGCCGGATGGTATTGTGGAGGTCCATGAAATTGTGGTGGTCCATGGAATGGAACTGGCCCGTATGGACTGGGCCATGGATACATCTGGGATGGTTGATATCCCTGATTGAAGTTTCCTCTTCTTGGTTTCCTTGATCTGCCTCTCCAACTTTTGTTAGAGCCGTCACTTGACCAATCCTCATGTTCTGACTCTGAGTTGCTTGAGTCCCCTTGGTATGAGGATGCGGATTCTGAATTATCCTGGCTTTTATACTCGTCTCTTATATAGGGGTATACTTTTTCGTGAGAACATTTCTTAAGATCTTTTTGTAACTTGTTGACTTTGCTCTGCATCAGAAAGTCTTTGTGTTCCCCAATATCTTTGTTGACCTCCTCTAGTTTTTTCTTATAGAGTGTGATTTTTATTTCCGTCATAAGAGCGTCTTCGCTGGTCTTGATTTTGACCAGGATAGCTTCTGAAAGACGTTTTGCAGTATTTATAATGAGGATCAACCAATCGCGCGTGCATCGCCACGCGATTAGTGACCACTCTCTTTTGAACAATAGATCGTCTAAGAAGATCCTGGGGGCGTTGGTTACTAGAAGGCCTTTTGGTGCCGCATTCCCGCGCAGATATTCCGTTAAGATGGCCCCATGAAGTAGGATCTTCATCTGGGCACGTTTCAATTCCTTTAGGTCATCCCAGTTCTGTGCTTGGTTTAGACTCTGGTTGATACTTGTGTCTGGGAATAATGATGGGCCAGCCAAAATGGCAGACGCCATTTCATCCGTGTACCCTATCCCAAGGGTCTCAGATGTTGTCAATGTTCCTGGCATGCTCATGATGAAAAGATTAGATAAAATTTGGTAAAAAAAGCAGTGAGTGAACACTTCCAAACTTCCACAATTATTCAAACAAAGTTTTGTTAAGTTTCAAATTTATGAACACACTTTTTTTGGGATGCCCCATAGCTGTGCGCTGCACAAAACGTAATACACTAATGTAGCGAAAGAGGATCCTCTCACTATTTGAAGGGCCGAGAGAAACTCTGAAAGAGGAGTACACCGTCCCGTTTTATAACACTGATCCACAAAAAAGTACTCCCCTATTATCCTAACCGTGTAAATTGGTTGTTGAATACAAACAGATACCGAATAACCAATGGTGGAATATCCCTAAATGAAGCTTTTGATTTTGCACCACTCTAAAGTGGCAAAGGAGGCAACTCCTTTTGTTTTATATTCCCTCACACACCCTAGTGGTGTCATACTTCATCATCGGGACACCCCGACGCCTATAAGTCGGGGTGGGCTCGACCATATTGCAGGGAGCTCTTGAAGAAATGTTTGGCCAGGGGGTTAAAGATTAAAAATCCACTGGCAGATCCCGGTTTCCCTTTATTCTTGGATCTGTCAGGGATATTAAAATAGAGAAGAATAGGGTCATTGGGATATTGTGGTCCAAGGCTAGGACCCTAAAGCCAACATGTTTCAGTCCAATTGTTGCCCAAAACGTGGTGCAGGACTTTCTTCAGGGCGATAACGTTGTCCCCCCTGGAAGGATAGTAATATGGGAATTTCCCTATACTAATTATAAAAAGGACAGAAAGCTGCTGCTCCTTTATTTGTCACAACCTTAGGTTTCATTAGATCACTCCATCTGTAAGAAGATAAAGATAACGACAAGACAAAGAAACACACCATTGTTTTTAGCATGTATACAGTATCCAAAATCACATACAGTGAAGAGTGATGTCACCCTCTGTGCCAATTATGCCCGAGGGTGATAAGACACAGCAACAAGCATGCTAATGCCATATGCGTAACGTATGCTCATTCGTAGGTCTATATCACACTCTAAAATGTGTGCATAATTGTGTCGTGGCGGCTAATTGTCGCATACTAATAGTACCCCAAAAATTTGTGTACATAGAATATTTGTGAAAAGAACGAATCATTCACTCTCACTCATACCGCTATAAAAGTTGCCGTAAAACTACATACAGGACACATAAAATTCCGTGTCTTACCCCATATAGGGAGAGGCTAGACTTCACATGGAACCTCACATAGAAATGGGGTAGCCCTGTAGTCAGACACTATTGCCGTAAAAATTAGGTCGAAAAGTTCACAGTCAATATTTCAAATGATGTGATTGAAGGTGGGAGATAAAACAAACAATGTCATGCATCAGTATTAGCGGTGGAAGAAACCTCCTTATTGGAGATGCATGCACTCATACCTGTTTCTGGCGTTTTTCAGCGTTTTTTTACTCATGTCCTCAAGGGTCCTGCCCCGTGGTGTGACCTGTTCGCTATGGGTCCCTGCGGCTTGTAGCAACCGGTAACCTACACTAACTGTTTCTTAAAAGAACGCTATGATAGGCGCGCCTACTTCCGGGGTCACGTGTAGGATCTGTCCTGTCCGCCCCTTGAACTCTGGGAAGTATAGTTCACAAATGCTCAGAGGGGAAGTACTAAAGAAGCCACATAAACACGCTAAGTTTGAAAACCCATTGCATGTGCAATTATTTTATAGAACCCTTTACACTAATACGTGACCAGTATAATATTTAAAATATATTCACGCTGTTGAGAAAAAGGGTCGCATTAGAATTGTATGCTTCTTCTGGGGCGCGTGCGAATTACGTCACGCCTACCCTGTGAATTATGGACATCTTGCGGGGCGCGTGCAAATTACATCACGCATACCCTGTGAATTGTGGGAACTATAGTTCCATCGTTGTACTGATGTTTAAAGAATTTTGCCAGAGGGTTCTAGTGCGGTGGTATTGTAGCATGCCTGCAATGCACTTAAATATTTTTTAATGTGTTGTCAAACAATGATTAGTGTGAAGTTAGCGCTTGTGATAACTTGCACGCCAGGTGTTTAATGTGAATATCAATGTAGATTAACATTACTGCATGATAATTATATATTTTCAATAAATTTAGTAAGGTTGTTATTGTATATCAGCACAGTGGAAAATCTATTGATAATCAAGTTCATCCAAGATATTTATCTACAACCCATCTACTCAGTAGGGTGTGTCAGTGTTGGTGTCACAGACAGGTGGTTATCAACCCTACTAAGGCACAATGAGTATCAGCTGACACATTGTGTTGTGATTTATCTATTCTTGTTTAGTTGGTGCCAGGGAATAGAATCATTCAATCCATGGATGTATGTTTTTAATCGGTACACCCATCGTTGCTCTCTCTCCAAAAGTCTTCTGGTTAAATCGCCTTCTCCTTTGACTTTTTCAATTACTGTCCACCACAAATCCTTGTCAGTGTGTTTCATCTCCACATAGTGGGATGTTAATCTTGTCGCTGTGATTGACCTTCTGATGGTGCTTCTATGTTCGCTTATGCGCACCTTTATTTTTCTCCCTGTCATGCCAATGTACATGAGTTGGCATGGGCATTTAATCATGTATATAACCTTTTCACTGTTACAATTAGTATGGGTCCGTTGTTCCCATAAGTGATGCATGCCCAGGTAAATTTCCTTTGTATGTTCCGTAAACGGGCATACAACACATGACCCACATGGATAATGGCCGGTGACTGGAGATTGATTCCAGAGTGTCAATTGGTGAGTTATTTTTGATCTCTGCAGGTCCGTGTGTATCAAGGAATCTCTAAGGCTTTTGTTTCTTCGGAATGAAAACATAGGTTTTTCATACTTAAGTTTGTTAGATGTAAGGATTTCCCACTTTTTGTTGATGATTTTCTTGATGTCATTAGACGAAGCATTGTATGTTGTAACACATATAATTGTGTCTTTCACCTCCTTTGAGTTTGTATCCAGGAAAGCCTCCCTCGGGGTATTGCGAGATCTTTTCATTGCTTTTTCAATAATTCTTTTAGGGTATGCTCTTTGTTCTAATTTCTTAGACAGTGTTTCAGCTTCTGTTAGACTTGGCTTTTTCAGCGGGTTTACCCCCAGACTTTTTGCTTTTTGGCCTCCTGTTTTTGACCCTGTGTGTGTTGGTTTTAGGACTCTGGGCACTTTACCACTGCTAATCAGTGCTAAAGTGCATATGCTCTCCGTGTAAATTGTGTTATGGATTGGTGTTTCCATGATTGGCCTATTTGATTTATGTGTCAGTCCCTTGTAAAGTGCACTGAGAGTGCCAGGGCCTATAGATCAAATGCTGTTGGTGGGCTGCAGCACTGGATTGTGCCACCCACGCAAACAGCCCGTAAATTGTAACTCTGGCCTGCCATTGCAGAGCCTGTGTGCAGCCTGGGGCTGCCATGTCGACTTGGCAAGTGCACACACTTGCAAGTCCCTAAACCTTACCTTTTCTACATGTTAGTCACCCCTAAGGTAGGCCCAAGGTACCCCTGTGGGCAGGGTGCATTGTATGTGAAAGGTAGGACATGCCCTGGTGTGTGTGGCATGTCCTGATAGTGAATTACAGCCTATTTCGTTTTTCACTATTGCAAGGCTACCTGTTCCCCATAGGCCAGAATGGGCAGTTTTGATTATTACAGCTTATAATCCTAACTGACCCAGGGAACATGGTAGAAATTCGAGTTTAGTATGCCTGGACTCAGAATGATAAAATGCATCTTTTAGTGAAGTTGGTTTTAACATTCTGTGTTTGAAAATACCACTTTTAGAAAGTGGGTATTTTCTTGTCTAACCATCCAAGCCTGCCTCTGCTAGGTTGTGTATTCCTTGTCTGGAGTGTGAGTGACAGGGGCTGGGGGATGCCAGGAGACAGGGTGAGTCAGCACAGGGCTGAATAGCAAGATCTACATGTAGATGGGTGGGAGGAGATGCACCTGGGACCTGAATAGGGCTGGGCCTTCCCTCCACAATGCTGGCTCCACCTCCTGTGGTGCGTCTGATGTCCCTGGCCTGCACTGTGAAAGGAGAGAAGGAGTGTTAGACTTGGCATCTTTTGGCGTGTTTCCCCTGAGTTTTTGCTTTCTGACCTCCCGGTTTTGACTCTGTTTTGTGCTGGTTTAGTGTTTCTGCGCACTTTACGCACTGCTGATCAGTGGTAAAGTGCAAGTGCTCCTGTAAGAAATGTGTTATGGATTGGTATTTCCATGTTTGGCTATTTGATTTATGTGTCAGTCCCTAGTAACATGCACTGAGTGTGCCAGGGCCTGTAAATCAAATGCTGCTGGTGGGCTTGCAGCACTGGTTGCGCCACCCACCAAAGCAGCCTGCAAAATGTGTCTCAGGCCTGCCACCGCAGAGCCTGTGTGCAGTCTGTGACTGCCATGTCGACTTGGCAAGTGCACCCACTTGCCAGTCCCTAAACCTTCCCTTTTGTACATATTAGTCACCCCTATGGTAGGCCCAAGGTACCCCTGTGGGCAGGGTGCATTGTAGGTAAAGGTAGGGCATGCCCTGGTGTGCGTGGCATGCCCTGGTAGTGAATTACAGCCTATTTCGTTTTTCACTATTGAAAGGCTACCTGTCCCCCATAGGCCAGAATGGGCAGTTTTGATTATTACATCTTATAATCCTAACTGACTCCGGGAACATGGTAGAAATTTGAGTTTAGTATGCCTGAACTCAGAATGATAAAATACATCTTTTAGTGAAAATGGTTTTAACATTCTGTGTTTGAAAATACCACTTTTAGAAAGTAGGTATTTTCTTGTCTAACTATCCAGGCCTGCCTCTGCTAGGTTGTGTATTCCTTGTCTGGAGTTTGAGTGACAGGACTGGGGGATTCCAGGAGACAGAATGAGTCTGCCCAGTGGTGAATAGAGAGATCTGCATCTAGATGGGAGGGAGGAGTTGCACCTGGGACCTGAATAGGACTGTGCCTGCCCCCCACAGTGCTGGCTCCACCCCCTGTGGTGCGTCTGATGTCTCTGCCCTGCACTGTGAAAGAAGAGAAGGAATCATGTCAACAAAGTGCTCCAGGGCTGTGCTTTCCCTCCACAATGCTGGCTCTACCTCCTGTGGGGCGTCTGATGTTTCTGCCCTGCACTGTGAAAGGAAAGAAGGAGTCTTGTCAACAGAGTGCTCCAGAACTGGTTTGGACTAGGCAAAGGCTTCTCTGCCTCCAGAGAACAAAGGAATTTGGGATATAAATATTGGGGCCCTGACCCCATGAATTTAGATCTCGCTGGAATCAAGGAACCTGCCAAGAAGAAGAGCTGGAGAGTGCTAGGAGGAGTACTGCCCCTTTGCTGAGTTATTGCCTTGTTGGGTTGGCCTGCAGTTGCTGCTTCTGTCTTGGGCAGTGAAAGGACTGGACTGAACTTTCTACTCTTTGTACTGAGAATCTCCAAGGGCCTGAAACCGAGCTGGCGTCCTGTTAAGAAGTCTCAGGGACGGCAAAGACTTCACAACCCTCTGGGTACCGCTTCTGGAACCGCTGTTTCAGTTGCCACAGAGGAAGGGAACCGCAACCGACCTCATCGTTGGCCCGGTGTCCTGTTTGCACCGCAGACCGCATCGCCCCGCTTCGCACCGCAACCCTGGTCTCACCGACGACGACGTCCGACGCCGTCAACATCGAGCCGCTGTTTGCATCGTGACCTGTGGGCACCGCAGTTCGCATCGCATCGCTTCACTGTACCGGCCGAACCAGACCGACGCTGTCGCTGCATCTGGCTCAACCATCGTGACCGCATCGCAGTTGGGGCACCGCTCGCACGCTTTGTGACCCACCGCTCCGACTCGCACCGCTGTCCGACGCCAGCTCCCGCACTCCGGCTTGGTCGCCTGCATCGCAACCTGCCAGCACCGCATCGAGCACCGTCTCACCCTGCATCGCCCGCCTTGGTCTCACCGACTCCGGCTGCACGACTGTCATCGAGCCGCTGCCTGCACCGCATCGAGAGGACACCGCACCTTGCATCGCTCCGTCTTGCACCGCAACCGCGACGAACGCCGACCGGCTCGTACACTCCATACCAGCCACAACGAGAAAGGTACTGTGACCAAGTCTGTGCACGACTCTGCCGGCCCGTATCGACGCGGTCGGCTGGAACTGTTGGACTTTGTTTGTTTTCAGCATCGCGGTAGACTCGGACGGAGCTACCGACTCGCACAAACTTTGTTTTTCACGATTCCTGCAAAGAAGAAGTTATCTTGCAACGTATTCATTTTTAAAGTATTTGTATTGTGGATTTTTATCGTATTTGGTCTTGTCTTGAGTATATAAAAATATTGGTTATTTTTCTAAACCGGTGTGGTGTCCTTTTGTAGTGCTTACACTATATTACTGTTGGTTATGTGCAAATGCTTTACACACTGCCTCTAGAATAAGCCTGACTGCTCGTGCCAAGCTACCAAGGGGGTGAGCAGGGGTTATTTTAGGAGTGTAACTCCCTTACCCTGACTAGGAAGAAGGGTCCCTACTTGGACAAAGGTGCAAGCCCTTGCCAACTAGAGATCCCATTTCTAACAAGGAGACTTGTCAACAAAGTGCTCCAGGACTGACCAGAACTGGTTTGGACTAGGCAAAGGCCTCTCTGCCTTCAGAGGACAAAGACCCAAACCCCAGAACTTTGGAACTCTTTGGGATCAAGAAGACTGCCAAGGAGAAGAGCTGGAGAAGCTGTGAGGAGGAACTACCACTTTGCTGTGTGCTTTGCTGTGTTGGCCTGCAGTGGCTGCTTCTGTCTTGGGCAGTGAAAGGACTGGAACTGAACTTTCTGCAATCTACTTTGTGAGTGTCTCCAAGGGCTTGAGGTAGAGCTTGCCCCTGTTCAAGAAGTCTCAGGAACAGCAAAGACTTCAAGCCCGACGCCGTCTACGACGCCGCTGCCGACTCCGTGTCCTGAAGGCACCGCAGAGGAAACCGCCGCAATGCCGCACCGCGACCCTGGTCCCACCGACGACGCCTGCTGATGCCGCCACCGAGCCGCTGCTCGCACCGCGACCTGTGGGCACCGCACTTCACACCGCCTTGCTTCACGACAACGCCGTGGTATCCCCGACGACGCCGCTCCACGCCGGACTCGACGCCGCTGCTTGCACCGTGGTTCGGGGGCACCACTCGTAAGTTACACGACGCACCGCCCTCATCTCACACCGCGACCCTGGTCTCACCAACAACGCCATCCGACGCCGCCACCGAGCCGCTGCTCGCACCGCGAGCTGAGGGCACCGAAGCACCCGACGCCGGCCGATGCCAGCGCTCCTGACTTCAACAGAGAGGAGATCGATCTGCAATGCGTGTGACTTCGAGGGCCCCGACAACGCCGCACCGACCTCCGGAACCGACGCCGAGGACGCCGTGGTTTCGGAAGCTCACCGCGAGGTCATCGACGCCCTGCATTTCTGAAAGGTACTGTTTGCGGGTCTTCCCGACACCGTAGCTGACCCGCGACGCCGCGGTCAGCCAGAACTGTTTGGATTTGTTTGTTCACGACGCCGTGATATCCCCGGACGGAGCTATCGACATCAAGGAACTGTTTTTAAGGACATTTTGATAACGGAAGATTTTTAAAGTACTGTACTGTGGATTTTTATCGTATTTGGTCTTGTTTTAAGTATATAAAAATATTGGATATTTTTCTAAACTGGTGTGGTGTCAGTTTGTAGTGCTTACATTGTATTACTGTTGGTTATGTGCAAATGCTTTACACACTGCCTCTAGAATAAGCCTGACTACTCGTGCCAAGCTACCAAGGGGGTGAGCAGGGGTTATTTTAGGAGTGTAACTCCCTTACCCTGACTAGGAAGAAGGGTCCCTACTTGGACAAAGGTGCAAGCCCTTGCCAACTAGAGATCCCATTTCTAACTTTGTTTGTCAGCGGTGAGGATAGGACTGGTGTTTGCACTTGACTTACAGTGATTGGTGTGCACTACTACCATATCGCAGACCATTATGTACCACATACTGGTTCTTTTCTTTTGGCCTATTTTTGATCTTGCCAGTTTGAACTTGCTACTTCATCATGCCTGAATCAAGAGCATCATCTGTTGCATCCTGGAAAATTGCCTTTGAGGAGGATAGGTTGGAATCCTACAACAGGAAGGAGTTGAAAGTGATTTGTAAAAACCTGAAAGTCCAAATCAGAGGCCTCACTAGGAAGGAGGAGCTACAACAGGCGCTGAGGGCCTGGGTAGCAGCCAGGCATGCCAGTGGGCAGCCTGGTGATCTCAGTGGAGAGGCGGAGGAGCCTATTCCTAGGATGGATGTGCTTTTGGGAGGGGGGCACCCTCCAGGCCAGGCAGCAGTGGCTTGTCCCCAGCGGAGCTGGAGGACAGGCGGAAAGCAAGGAAGTTCGAATTAGAAAAACTCATTATGGAGCATGAGAGGGAAGAGAAAAGAATGGCCATGGAAGAAAGGAAAATGCTCTTAGACCATGAGTTTAAGATGAGAGAGCTGGACTGGGAAGCCAGGAGGGCTAGGCCCAGCTCAGATGGTGGCAGCAAAAATGTAGTGTCCAGTACTGCGGGTGAGGTGCATGCACACACAGATTTGGGGCCCTGCTTCAAGGAGGGGGTTGACATACACCAGGGGGTTCAGGATTGTGAGGTAACTCCAGTGGTGCTCAGTGTCCCTGAGGTGGATTGGAGAACTAGCACAGGGGATCATATTCCTGGTAGTGGGAGGGACACTCTACTGACTCTAGATGAGAGGTGCAGGGAGAGGGGTTCCCCCATGTTAGAAGCCCTGGTAAGTGAGTATGAAGACCAGCCAGAAGAGTATGGGTTGAGGGACAGCAACAGTCAGACACTGTCTCGCCAGTCTTGTGAGAATGTTGTGGGGTACTTTTCTGAGGCACTGGATGGTTGGGTGAAGGGTAGTTTGGTTAACACCTGTGTGGGGCTGTGTGATTCAATTGTTGGAGAGCATATTTTAAGTCCCTGTTTTCCAGAGCTATGCCAACACCCAGTGGAGTGTGAGTTCTCTGACCCCAGGGAGCTTGCACTGGAGGCAGACCTTTTGGTGGATTCCAGAGGGTCTGGAGAAGCATCTGGGGGTGATCCTGGAGGAAGTGGCTTAGGTATTTCCCAACCAAGAGTGGTGGGAAAGGTTTGTAATAGCCCAGATAGGTCCCGGTTTCATGGGAAGGGTTTAGGGACTTGCGTCCTGTCTCTGCGGAGAAGGAGTGAGAATGGGCTGCGGCCCAAGATGCCCAAAACCCGGTCCCGGAGCCTGGGTGGTTCCAGGAGGGAACCCCAGGTGGGGAGCCTAGACTGTATTGGTAGGCCGTCTGTTGAAGGAGATCTCCTACTGACAGGAGAACCTGGAGCCTCTGTAAACAGAGCTCCAGTGGTTCTGGTGTCTGGCAGTACCGCTCCAGTTGGGAGGGTGCAGAAGTCCAGAGTGAGGGGTGAGAGGGGGATGTGTTCCCCAGTGGGAGAACCAGTGAGTCAGAGGCCAGCCAGAAGGGCTGAGCCTCCTAGCAGTGACCATGGTAACACCACTTCTGTCCTGGGGGATCTTTGCGCACTGTCAGGTGGACAGTGGTCGGGAGATCTGCGCCAGGCAGACTGTCACGCAACACATAAGTCATGTGTTGCCCTCAGGGGGGGTATGCGTGCTCCCAAGGAAGTCCTGGTGCGCCAGGCAGGTGCTCAGCTGCAGGGTTCAGTCCCTGGGTTGGGAGGCCAGGTTCAGGTCCTGCCTGACCTGGAGGGAAGGACGACTGTAAGCAGTGTCCTGACCGGTTTGTCTTCTAGGGGTACCACTCCAGGTGGGAGGGTACAGAACTCTGGAAGGGGGTGCAGAGGGAGGAGTCCTCGCCTCTGACCCCGGTTCAACCTGAGGGTTTAGATCCAAGGGTGGTGAATCAGTTGCAGGGTCAAGGCCCTGAACTGGTGGAAGAATTGTGTAGGAGGTCTGGTTCCAGCATCCTGACAGTTTTTGGTTCTGGGGGTGCTTCTCCTGAGAGGAGAGGGCCGGACCCCAGAAGGAGAGGTAAGGGAGGAGAGCCTCGCCCGAGACCTCTGGTGAACCTGAGGGTGCAGACCCTAGGTTGGAGGATCAGTGGTTCTTTAGAACTGCACTGATGAGAGGAAGAGTGGAGTATGGTTACTATGTACCAGGGGTTACTGCCCCCCACTCTGTTAGTTGGCAAAGGCCAGAGACATCTGGATGGCCTAGGGCCTGGTCCTGGCCATCCATTGAGGGTGATCCCCTAGTGTCTAAGGAACTGGGGGGGACTGCTTTAACGAGCATCAATCAATCAATCAATCAATCAATCATGTCACTTATAAAGCGCACTACATACCCGCGAGGGTCTAAAGGCGCTGGGGGAAGAGGGGGGTGGTGCTGCTACTGATCGAAGAGCCAGGTCTTGAGGAGTCTTCTGAAGGCCAGTAGGTCTTGGGTCTGTCGGAGGTTGGTGGGGAGGGTGTTCCAGGTCTTGGCGGCGAGGTGGGAGAAGGATCTGCCGGCGGCGGTCGTTTTCCGGATGCGGGGGACTGTGGCGAGGGGAGGCTGGTCGGCGGAGCTGGCGGGTGGGGGTGTAGAAGCTGAGTCGTCTGTTGAGGTTGGCTGGTCCGGAGTTGTGGAGTGCTTTGTGTGCGTGGGTGAGGAGCTTGAAGGTTATCCTCTTGTTGACAGGGAGCCAGTGCAGGTCTCTCAGGTGGGGTGTGATGTGGCTGCGTCGGGGGATGTCGAGGATAAGACGTGCAGAGGCGTTCTGGATGCGTTGCAGCCGTCTCAGGAGCTTAGCCGTCGTTCCTGCGTAGAGGGCGTTTCCGTAGTCCAGCCTGCTGGTGACGAGGGCCTGGGTGACTGTTTTTCTTGTTTCGGTGGGGATCCACTTGAAGATCCTGCGGAGCATTCGGAGGATGTTGAAGCAGGATGAGGAAACGGCGTTGACCTGCTTAGTCATGGAGAGGGTGGGGTCGAGGATGACCCCTAGGTTGCGTACGTGGTCGGTGGGTGGCGGGGCTGTTCCCAGTGATGTTGGCCACCAGGAGTCGTCCCAGGCTGAAGGGTTGGAACCAAGGATGAGGACCTCCGTCTTGTCCGAGTTCAGCTTCAGGCGGCTGGTCCTCATCCATTCGGCGACGGCCTTCATTCCTTCATGGAGGTGGGCTGTGGCGGTGTGAGGGTCTTTGGTGAGGGAGAGGATCAGCTGGGTGTCGTCGGCGTAGGAGATGATGTTGAGGTTGTGCTGTCGGGCGACGTGGGCGAGGGGTGCCATGTAGATGTTGAACAGCGTTGGGCTGAGGGAGGAGCCTTGGGGTACGCCGCAGATGATCTTGGTGGCCTTGGATCGGAAGGGGCGAGGCGGACGCTTTGTGTTCTGCCGGAAAGGAAGGATGTGGTCCAGTCCAGGGCCTTCTCTTGGATCCCGGCGTCGTGAAGGCGTGTTCGTAGTGTGTGGTGGCAGACCGTGTCGAAGGCGGCTGATAGGTCCAGGAGGATGAGGGCTGCTGTTTCTCCGTTGTCTAGCAGGGTCCTGATGTCATCGGTGGCGGTGATGAGGGCGGTTTCGGTGCTGTGGTTGCTGCGGAAGCCGGACTGGGAAGGGTCCAGGACGTTGTTCTCCTCGAGGTAGCGGGTCAGTTGTTTGTTGACGATTTTCTCGGTGACCTTCGCGGGGAACGGGAGCAGAGAGATGGGTCGGAAGTTCTTGAGGTCCTTGGGGTCTGCCTTGGGTTTCTTGAGTAAGGCGGTGATCTCGGCGTGCTTCCAGCTTTCCGGGAAGGTTGCTGTCTCGAAGGAGATGTTGATTATTTTCCGGAGATGGGCGCGATGGCTGTACTGGCTTTGTTGAAGATGTGGTGAGGGCACGGGTCTAGCGGTGAACCGGAGTGGATGGTGTTCATGATCTCGCTGGTGTCCTCGTCGTTGATGTTGGTCCAGGAGAGCAGGCAGTTGGTGGTTGTGGGGGCAGTGGTCTCGGTGGTTGCCGGGCGGTCGTGGTGTTGAAGCTGTCGTGGATGTCGGCGATTTTGCGGTGGAAGAAGGTGGCCAGTGAGTCGCACAGGTCTCGCGACGGCTGGATGTCGTTGGTGTTGGAGCTGGGGTTGGAGAGTTCCTTCACGATGTTGAAGAGCTCTTTGCTGTTGTGTGCGTTGTTGTCTAGGCGGTCTTTGAGTGAGGCCCTTTTGGCGGATCTGATGAGGTGATGGTGACTGCGGGTGGCGCTCTTGTGGGCGGCGTAGCTGTCCGCTGTCCGTTCGTGGAGCCAGATCTTCTCCAGTTTTCGGCATGTTCGTTTGGAGGCCTGGAGGTCTTCGGTGAACCAGGTGGCTTTCTTGCTGGTGTGGCTGTTGGGCGGATTCTTGAGCGGGGCGAGGGTGTTGGCGCAGTCGTCGATCCACTGTCTGAGGTTGCGGGCGGCGGTGTCGGGGTCGGAGGGTTCGGCGGGTGGGCTCAGGGCGAGGGTTGTGGTTAGCTGGTCTTCCGTGACTCTGCTCCAGCAGCGGCGAGGCATTTGTTCGGTGCGGTGGTGCGTGGTGGGCTTCCTGTAGGTGAAGTGGATGCAGTGGTGGTCAGTCCAGTGGGGTTCGGAGGTGTGTGGTTGAAGGAGACGTGTGGGCTTGCGGAAAAGATGGAGTCGAGCGTGTGGCCGGCGGCGTGGGTGGGTGTAGTCACGAGCTGTCTGAGTCCGAGGGTGGCGAGGTTGTCGATCAGGGTGGTGGAGTTGGTGTCCTTGTTGTTCTCGAGGTGGAAGTTCAGGTCCCCGAGGAGGATGTAGTCCGTGGAGGCGATGGCGTGTGTGCTGACGAAGTCAGCGATGGAATCGCTGAACTGTGGTCGGGGTCCGGGGGTCTGTAGATGAGGGTTCCTCTGAGGGTGGTGTTGGGATCGGTGTGGATCTGGAAGTGCATGTGTTCGGCGGTGCTGAGGATGTCGTCGGTGTTGGTTGAGACTCTGAGGGTGTTCCTGTGGACGATGGCGATGCCTCCTCCGACTCCGTTGGTGCGGTCCCTGCGGGTGATCTTGTATCCGTCCAGGATGGCAATGGCGATGTCGGGGGCTGAAGCGGGATTCAGCCAGGTCTCCGTCAGGAATGCGACGTCTGGGGAGGTTGAGTCGAGAAGGTCCCAGAGTTCGATGGCGTGTTTGCGGGCGGAGCGGGTGTTGAGGAGGATGCATCTGAGGTAGTTGGGTTCTTTCCTGGGCGGTGGTTTGGCGGGGCGGGTGCTGGCGAAGCTGCAGTTCCGGCAGGTGAAGGGCCCTTGGGTGCGCTTCGGGGTGGCCTGGTAGCAGGCGTGATCTTTTCCGGGGTTGAGTGCGTGGAGGGTGCTGGCGTCGTATCGGCGTCTGTTGATGTGGCGGGCGCGGGGGATGCCCGGACCAGGGGGTCTGGCGCTGGGCGCGGTCACAGCGCGGACGGGCGCAGACGGGCTTGCCTTAGGTGCGCCTTCGGTGCGCCAGCGGCCGCCATAAATGGGGAGGTGGGAGGGAGGAGCAGGGAATGGGGCAGCGAATGGGCAGTGAGGGGCGGGGCCGCAGGCGCAGCGGCGGAAACAGGCACAGAAGGGAAAACGAGGCACAATCAGGGGCAGCAAGGGGGCACAGAAAGGAAAAACGAGCACAATCAGGGGCAGCAAGGGGGCACAGAAAGGAAAAAAAGCGAGCACAATCAGGGGCAGCAAGGGGGCACAGAAAGGAAAAACGAGCACAATCAGGGGCAGCAAGGGGGCACAGAAAGGAAAAACGAGCACAATCAGGGGCAGCAAGGGGGCACAGAAAGGAAAAGCGAGCACAATCAGGGGCAGCAAGGGGGCACAGAAAGGAAAAAAACGAGCACAATCAGGGGCAGCAAGCGGGCACAGAAAGGAAAAGCGAGCACAATCAGGGGCAGCAAGGGGGCACAGAAAGGAAAAGCGAGCACAATCAGGGGCAGCAAGGGGGCACAGAAAGGAAAAAAGCGAGCACAATCAGGGGCAGCAAGGGGGCACAGAAAGGAAAAACGAGCACAATCAGGGGCAGCAAGGGGGCACAGAAAGGAAAAAACGAGCACAATCAGGGGCAGCAAGGGGGCACAGAAAGGAAAAAACGAGCACAATCAGGGGCAGCAAGGGGGCACAGAAACGAAAAAACGAGCACAATCAGGGGCAGCAGCAGGGCACACAGACGGAGCTGTGTGGTGGGGGAGCGACCTACCAGTCAAGGTCAGGGGTCAGCATCCCACCGGTTCCGGTGTTTGGCAGCCCCGCTTCAGTTGGGAGGGGGCATGAGTCCAGAGAAAAGGGTGAGGGGGGGCGCTGTCCCCAGTGGAAGGACCAGTGGGTCAGGGGTTGCCCGCTCTGAGGTCAGAGCACCCCAGGACTGACCCTGGTGAGGCCACTTCTGGCCTGGGGGGTCTTCATGCTCTGTCAGGTGGACAGGAGGCTGGAGACCTGCACCAGGCAGACTCTCGCATGACTCATGAGGACTGTGTTTCCCTTGGGGAGGGTTGGTGTACTCCCCCGGAAGTCCTGGGTTGCCAGGCACAGGTTCAACCTAAGGGTACAGACCCTGGGTTGAAGGACCAGGTTCAGGGTGTCCCCCCTGACTTGGAGGAAGGGGCGACTGCTAACAGTGCCCCTACCAGTTTGTCTTTTGGGGGTACCGCTACAGGTGGGAGGGTACAGAGCCCCAGGGAGGAGGACCGGGTGTGGGGGAGGCCACCCCAGTCCCCTGTCCAGCCTAAGGGTACAGACCCTAAGCTGGAATCCTAGTTGCAGGATAGAACCCCTGAATTGGTGGGCGAATTGTGCAGGACACCTGCCACAGGTGCCCTGACAATTCTGGAAGGGGGTACCGCTCCAGGTGGGAGGGTACAGAGCCCCAGGGAGGAGGACCGGGTGTGGGGGAGGCCACCCCAGTCTCCTGTCCAGCTGCCGGGTACAGGCCCGGGGTTGGTGGGTCAGTGTCAGGATGTCATACCTGACCTGACAGGAGGGAGAATGGACCAAGGGTGCCAGGCACCTGGGGCTACCGCCCCCCACTCTCTGACGCCATAGAGGTTAGAGAGCCCTGAGAGGCATAAGGCCTGGGTCTCCCCACTGACAACTGTCGGTGGCCACTGTGGCTTAATGTCCTGGTGGACAGCATTGCCCCTGAGAGGGGGACAGGAATCACACCCCGGGGGTGGACTGGGCCACACCACTGTGTTGGCCATGTGGGCACTGTCGGCCTGTTGGGACACATCTGTGAGCAAAGTAAGTTTAGGCGCTGCACAGATGGGGTTCACAGGTGAAGAGAAGGGTACCCCATGGGTCAGCTTAGTGGGCCCTGAGAGTATGGATAGAGGGATCCAACTGGGTTTGGAAAGGCGTAGAACCAGAACGTCCCCCCGCTGTTGTGGGCCAGGTCTATGTTCTATCGCCCCAAGCAGGGAAGTCCATCAAGGGATTGATTAGTCTACCCTGGCTTTAGGCTGGGAGGGGTTGTGTTAGACTTGGCTTTTTCAGCGGGTTTACCCCCAGACTTTTGCTTTTTGGCCTCCTGTTTTTGACCCTGTGTGTGTTGGTTTTAGGACTCTGGGCACTTTACCACTGCTAATCAGTGCTAAAGTGCATATGCTCTTCGTGTAAATTGTGTTATGGATTGGTGTTTCCACGATTGGCCTATTTGATTTATGTGTCAGTCCCTTGTAAAGTGCACTGCGAGTGCCAGGGCCTATAGATCAAATGCTGTTGGTGGGCTGCAGCACTGGATTGTGCCACCCACGCAAACAGCCCGTAAATTGTAACTCTGGCCTGCCATTGCAGAGCCTGTGTGCAGCATGGGGCTGCCATGTCGACTTGGCAAGTGCACACACTTGCAAGTCCCTAAACCTTCCCTTTTCTACATGTTAGTCACCCCTAAGGTAGGCCCAAGGTACCCCTGTGGGCAGGGTGCATTGTATGTGAAAGGTAGGACATGCCCTGGTGTGTGTGGCATGTCCTGATAGTGAATTACAGCCTATTTCGTTTTTCACTATTGCAAGGCTACCTGTTCCCCATAGGCCAGAATGGGCAGTTTTGATTATTACAGCTTATAATCCTAACTGACCCAGGGAACATGGTAGAAATTCGAGTTTAGTATGCCTGGACTCAGAATGATAAAATGCATCTTTTAGTGAAGTTGGTTTTAACATTCTGTGGTTGAAAATACCACTTTTAGAAAGTGGGTATTTTCTTGTCTAACCATCCAAGCCTGCCTCTGCTAGGTTGTGTGTTCCTTGTCTGGAGTGTGAGTGACAGGGGCTGGGGGATGCCAGGAGACAGGGTGAGTCAGCACAGGGCTGCATAGCAAGATCTACATGTAGATGGGTGGGAGGAGATGCACCTGGGACCTGAATAGGGCTGGGCCTTCCCTCCACAATGCTGGCTCCACCTCCTGTGGTGCGTCTGATGTCCCTGGCCTGCACTGTGAAAGGAGAGAAGGAGACTTGTCAACAAAGTGCTCCAGGACTGACCAGAACTGGTTTGGACTAGGCAAAGGCCTCTCTGCCTTCAGAGGACAAAGAGAAATGGAGGATAAAAAGGGGGACCCAAACCCCAGAACTTTGGAACTCTTTGGGATCAAGAAGACTGCCAAGAAGAAGAGCTGGAGAAGCTGTGAGGAGGAACTACCACTTTGCTGTGTGCTTTGCTGTGTTGGCCTGCAGTGGCTGCTTCTGTCTTGGGCAGTGAAAGGACTGGAACTGAACTTTCTGCAATCTACTTTGTGAGTGTCTCCAAGGGCTTGAGGTAGAGCTTGCCCCCTGTTCAAGAAGTCTCAGGAACAGCAAAGACTTCAAGCCCGACGCCGTCTACGACGCCGCTGCCGACTCAGTGTCCTGAAGGCACCGCAGAGGGCACCGCCGCAACGCCGCACCGCGACCCTGGTCTCACCGACGACGCCTGCTGACGCCGCCACCGAGCCGCTGCTCCCACCGCGACCTGTGGGCACCGCACTTCGCACCGCCTCGCTTCACGACGACGCCGTGGTATCCCCGATGACGCCGCTCCACGCCGGACTCGACGCCGCTGCTTGCACCGTGGTTCGGGGGCACCGCTCGTAAGTTACACGACACACCGCCCTCATCCCGCACCGCAGCCTTGGCCCACCGACGCCGGTGCCATCGACTCCAAGTTCGTCAGCCGACGACAGCGCTGCAGCTACGACGACGCCGCTGCTGCCCCGTGACCTGCCAGCACCATGACGAGCACCGCCTTCATCTCACACCGCGACCCTGGTCTCACCGACGACGCCATCCGACACCGAGCCGCTGCTTGCACCGCGACCTGAGGGCACCGCACGCCGCACCGCTGCGCTTCGCACTGCAGCACCCGACGCCAGCGCTCCTGACTTCAACAGAGAGGAGATCGATCTGCAACGCGTGTGACTTCGAGGGCCCCAACGACGCCGCACTGACCTCCGGAACCGACGCCGCGGACGCCGTGTTTCGGAAGCTCACCGCGAGGTCATCGAAGCCCTGCATTTCTGAAAGGTACTGTTTGCGGGTCTTCCCGACACCGTAGCTGACCCACGACGCCGCGGTCAGCCAGAACTGTTTGGATTTGTTTGTTCACGACGCCGTGATAGCCCCGGACGGAGCTATCGACATCAAGGAACTGTTTTTAAGGACATTTTGATAACAGAAGATTTTTAAAGTACTGTACTGTGGATTTGTATCGTATTTGGTCTTGTTTTAAGTATATAAAAATATTGGATATTTTTCTAAACTGGTGTGGTGTCAGTTTGTAGTGCTTACATTGTATTACTGTTGGTTATGTGCAGATGCTTTACACACTGCCTCTAGAATAAGCCTGACTGCTCGTGCCAAGCTACCAAGGGGGTGAGCAGGGGTTATTTTAGGAGTGTAACTCCCTTACCCTGACTAGGAAGAAGGGTCCCTACTTGGACAAAGGTGCAAGCCCTTGCCAACTAGAGATCCCATTTCTAACAGCTTCCATTTTATAGTCTTTCAGATCCTGGCAGTTCCTGCGGATACGCAGGAACTGGCCTATGGGTAGATTTTCCCTGAGAGAGCATGGATGTGCGCTCTCAAAATGTAACAGACTGTTTTTATCCGTTGGTTTTGTATACAGGGAACTGACCAGGCCGTTGTTACTGGCCCGGATTTTCACATCCAAGAAGGAGACTTCCTCATGATTGTAGGTCATGGTGAACTTTAAGTGTGGATTCAGTTGGTTCAGCCACTTATGAAAGTTAGCCAGAGTTGCTGAATTACCACTCCATATCATCAGGACATCATCGATGTATCGCCACCACTTACTAATGTTGTTAGAGGAAGGGTTGGTGGGCCAAATATGTTGTTCTTCCATTTGGCCCACATACAGACACGCTATGCTAGGCGCAAAGGTGCTGCCCATCGATGTGCCATGGACCTGAAGATATAGCTGTTCCTCAAACCTAAAGAATAGGCGCATCAGTGTGATAACCCAACTTCCTGGGGCATCCCAGGTCCAATTCTCTTGTTTCAGAAGGTTCTCGATGACCCAGATGCTCTCCTCTTGTGGGATGCTCGTATAGAGTGCTTCAACATCTAAACACACCATTATGTTGTGCGTAGGATCATAATCAACGTCTGATATTAGGTTGAGCAGGTGTTTTGTATCCTGAACATATGACCTGATGCGTGTGACTAATGGGCCTAGGAACCAATCTGTGTATTTGGAAAGAGGTTCTAGAAGTGACCCTAACCCTGACACGATGGGTCTGCCAGGGGGAGGTATTTTTCCTTTATGTATTTTAGGTATTGTGTAAAATATTGGTATTCTTGGGTCATCAGGGTTGAGGAATTCGTGTTCTTTCTTAGTAATCCAATCTCGATCCAGTGCGTCAGTGGTCAGTGTATTTATGGTTTTTTTTAAACGTGTGGTGGGATCCCTGTTGATTTTCTTGTAATATTTTGTATCAGCCAGGAGGTTTATACAGCGGTTCTGTAAGCCGTGGTGCTCTGAATGACAGTAGCCCCGCCTTTGTCCGCTGGCTTGATAGTGATGTCAGTTCTTGTGCCCAGGGTTTTCAATGCGTCTCTCTCTTTCTTGTTTAAATTATCATAGACGCCTCTTTTAGTTGGTAATTCTTCAATCTCCTTCGATACACTCTCTTCAAAGGCAATCACCTCTGGGGGCATTAATGATGTTGTTGGAAGGAAATTTGATTTCAGACGTAAGGTTGTGTGGGTTTCATCCTCCATTGGCGCCTCTTTTTCCATGAAAAATGTTTTTATACGTATTTTCCTGAAGAATTCGCTTAATTCGCATCGTATCTGGAATTTGTCCAAATATGCCGTGGGAACAAAACCAAGTCCTTTGTAAAGGACAGCGACTTCTTCTGTACTTAGGATGTGGTCTGTCAAGTTAACCACTAGTCCCTGGTTGCACTCGTTCCTGCTTGTGGGCCTTTGGTCATACTCCGAGTGTTCACTGGGGTGTTGCTGTCCTCCCATTGTACTTGTTTGTTCATATTGTTTCTTCTGCCGCGTCTCCCTCTTCTTCCACCCTGTCCTAAAAAACGGTTCTGATTATAGTTGGGTTGGAAGAACGGTGCCGGATGGTATTGTGGAGGTCCATGAAATTGTGGTGGTCCATGGAATGGAACTGGCCCGTATTGTCTGGGCCATGGATACATCTGGGATGGTTGATATCCCTGATTGAAGTTTCCTCTTCTTGGTTTCCTTGATCTGCCTCTCCAACTTTTGTTAGAGCCATCACTTGACCAATCCTCATGTTCTGACTCTGAGTTGCTTGAGTCCCCTTGGTATGAGGATGCGGATTCTGAATTATCCTGGCTTTTATACTCGTCTCTTATATAGGGGTATACTCTTTCGTGAGAAAATTTCTTAAGATCTTTTTGTAACTTGTTGACTTTGCTCTGCATCAGAAAGTCTTTGTGTTCCCCAATCTCTTTGTTGACCTCCTCTAGTTTTTTCTTATAGAGTGTGATTTTTATTTCCGTCATAAGAGCGTCTTCGCTGGTCTTGATTTTGACCAGGATAGCTTCTGAAAGACGTTTTGCAGTATTTATAATGAGGATCAACCAATCGCGCGTGCATCGCCACGCGATTAGTGACCACTCTCTTTTGAACAATGGATCGTCTAAGAAGATCCTGGGGGCGTTGGTTACTAGAAGGCCTTTTGGTGCCGCATTCCCGCGCAGATATTTCGTTAAGATGGCCCCATGAAGTAGGATCTTCATCTGGGCACGTTTCAATTCCTTTAGTTCATCCCAGTTCTGTGCTTGGTTAAGACTCTGGTTGATATTTGTGTCTGGGAATAATGATGGGCCAGCCAAAATGGCAGACGCCATTTCATCCGTGTACCCTATCCCAAGGGTCTCAGATGTTGTCAATGTTCCTGGCATGCTCATGATGAAAA
Source organism: Calotriton arnoldi (assembly GCA_963921515.1). Lineage (NCBI taxonomy): Eukaryota > Metazoa > Chordata > Amphibia > Caudata > Salamandridae > Calotriton > Calotriton arnoldi. The sequence goes on from CAWUFW010002046.1 coordinate 1,920,748, forward strand.
GATTAGATAAAATTTGGTAAAAAAAGCGGTGAGTGAACACTTCCAAACTTCCACAATTATTCAAACAAAGTTTTGTTAAGTTTCAAATTTATGAACACACTTTTTTTGGGATGCCCCATAGCTGTGCGCTGCACAAAACGTAATACACTAATGTAGCGAAAGAGGATCCTCTCACTATTTGAAGGGCCGAGAGAAACTCTGAAAGAGGAGTACACCCTCCCGTTTTATAACACTGATCCACAAAAAAGTACTCCCTTATTATCCTAACCGTGTAAATCGGTTGTTGAATACAAACAGATACTGAATAACCAATGGTGGAATATCCCTAAATGAAGCTTTTGATTTTGCACCACTCTAAAGTGGCAAAGGAGGCAACTCCTTTTGTTTTATATTCCCTCACACACCCTAGTGGTGGTATGCTTCATCATCGGGACACCCCGGCGCCTATAAGTTGGGGTGGGCTCGACCATATTGCAGGGACCTCTTGAAGAAATGTTTGGCCAGGGGGTTAAAGATTAAAAATCCACTGGCAGATCCCGGTTTCCCTTTATTCTTGGATCTGTCAGGGATATTAAAATAGAGAAGAATAGGGTCATTGGGATATTTTGGTCCTAGGACCCTAAAGCCAACATGTTTCAGTCCAATTGTTGCCCAAAACGTGGTGCAGGACTTTCTTCAGGGCGATAACGTTGTCCCCCCTGGAAGGATAGTAATATGGGAATTTCCCTATACTAATTATAAAAAGGGCAGAAAGCTGCTCCTTTATTTGTCACAACCTTAGGTTTCATTAGATGACTCCATCTGTAAGAAGATAAAGATAACGACAAGACAAAGAAACACACCATTGTTTTTAGCATGTATACAGTATCCAAAATCACATATAGTGAAGAGTGATGTCACCCTCTGTGCCAATTATGCCCGAGGGTGATAAGACACAGCAACAAGCATGCTAATACCATATGCATAACGTATGCTCATTCGTAGGTCTATATCACACTCTAAAATGTGTGCATAATTGTGTCGTGGCGGCTAATTGTCGCATACTAACAGTACCCAAAAAATTTGTGTACATAGAATATTTGTGAAAAGAACGAATCATTCACTCTCACTCATACCGCTATAAAAGTTGCCGTAAAACTACATACAGGACACATAAAATTCCGTGTCTTACCCCATATAGGGAGAGGCTAGACTTCACATGGAACCTCACATAGAAATGGGGTAGCCCTGTAGTCAGACACTGTTGCCGTAAAAATTAGGTCGAAAAGTTCACAGTCAATATTTCAAATGATGTGATTGAAGGTGGGAGATAAAACAAACAATGTCATGCGTCAGTATTAGCGGTGGAAGAAACCTCCTTATTGGAGATGCATGCACTCATACCTGTTTCTGGCGTTTTCAGCGTTTTTTTACTCACGTCCTCAAGGGACCTGCCCCGTGGTGTGACCTGTTCGCTGTGGGTCCCTGCGGCTTGTAGCAACCGGTAACCTACACTAACTGTTTCTTAAAAGAACGCTATGATAGGCGCGCCTACTTCCGGGGTCACGTGTAGGATCTGTCCTGTCCGCCCCTTGAACTCTGGGAAGTATAGTTCACAAATGCTCAGAGGGGAAGTACTAAAGAAGCCACATAAACACGCTAAGTTTGAAAACCCATTGCATGTGCAATTATTTTATAGAACCCTTTACACTAATACGTGACCAGTATAATATTTAAAATATATTCATGCTGTTGAGAAAAATGGGTCGCATTAGAATTGTATGCTTCTTCTGGGGCGCGTGCGAATTACGTCACGCCTACCCTGTGAATTATGGACATCTTGCGGGGCGCGTGCGAATTACATCACGCATACCCTGTGAATTGTGGGAACTATAGTTCCAACGTTGTACTGATGTTTAAAGAATTTTGCCAGAGGGTTCTAGTGCGGTGGTATTGTAGCATGCCTGCAATGCACTTAAATATTTTTTAATGTGTTGTCAAACAATGATTAGTGTGAAGTTAGCGCTTGTGATAACTTGCACGCCAGGTGTTTAATGTGAATATCAATGTAGATTAACATTACTGCATGATAATTATATATTTTCAATAAATTTAGTAAGGTTGTTATTGTATATCAGCACAGTGGAAAATCTATTGATAATCAAGTTCATCCAAGATATTTATCTACAACCCATCTACTCAGTAGGGTGTGTCAGTGTTGGTGTCACAGACAGGTGGTTATCAACCCTACTAAGGCACAATGAGTATCAGCAGACACAATGTGTTGTGATTTATCTATTCTTGTTTAGTTGGTGCCAGGGAATAGAATCATTCAATCCATGGATGTATGTTTTTAATCGGTACACCCATCGTTGCTCTCTCTCCAAAAGTCTTCTGTTTAAATCGCCTTCTCCTTTGACTTTTTCAATTACTGTCCACCACAAATCCTTGTCAGTGTGTTTCATCTCCACATAGTGGGATGTTAATCTTGTCGCTGTGATTGACCTTCTGATGGTGCTTCTATGTTCGCTTATGCGCACCTTTATTTTTCTCCCTGTCATGCCAATGTACATGAGTTGGCATGGGCATTTAATCATGTATATAACCTTTTCACTGTTACAATTAGTATGGGTCCGTTGTTCCCATAAGTGATGCATGCCCAGGTAAATTTCCTTTGTATGTTCCGTGAACGGGCATACAACACATGACCCACATGGATAATGGCCGGTGACTGGAGATTGATTCCAGAGTGTCAATTGGTGAGTTATTTTTGATCTCTGCAGGTCCGTGTGTATCAAGGAATCTCTAAGGCTTTTGTTTCTTCGGAATGAAAACATAGGTTTTTCATACTTAAGTTTGTTAGATGTAAGGATTTCCCACTTTTTGTTGATGATTTTCTTGATGTCATTAGACGAAGCATTGTATGTTGTAACACATATAATTGTGTCTTTCACCTCCTTTGAGTTTGTATCCAGGAAACCCTCCCTCGGGGTATTGCGAGATCTTTTCATTGCTTTTTCAATAATTCTTTTGGGGTATGCTCTTTGTTCTAATTTCTTAGACAGTGTTTCAGCTTCCATTTTATAGTCTTTCAGATCCTGGCAGTTCCTGCGGATACGCAGGAACTGGCCTATGGGTAGATTTTTCCTGAGAGAGCGTGGATGTGCGCTCTCAAAATGTAACAGACTGTTTTTATCCGTTGGTTTTGTATACAGGGAACTGACCAGGCCGTTGTTACTGGCCCGGATTTTCACATCCAAGAAGGAGACTTGCTCATGATTGTAGGTCATGGTGAACTTTAAGTGTGAATTCAGTTGGTTCAGCCACTTATGAAAGTTAGCCAGAGTTGATGAATTACCACTCCATATCATCAGGACATCATCGATGTATCGCCACCACTTACTAATGTTGTTAGAGGAAGGGTTGGTGGGCCAAATATGTTGTTCTTCCATTTGGCCCACATACAGACACGCTATGCTAGGCGCAAAGGTGCTGCCCATCGATGTGCCATGGACCTGAAGATATAGCTGTTCCTTAAACCTAAAGAAATTCTCCATGAGTGCTAGGCGCATCAGTGTGATAACCCAATTTCCTGGGGCATCCCAGGTCCAATTCTCTTGTTTCAGAAGGTTCTCGATGACCCGGATGCTCTCCTCTTGTGGGATGCTCGTATAGAGCGCTTCAACATCTAAACACACCATTATGTTGTGCGTAGGATCATAATCAACGTCTGATATTAGGTTGAGCAGGTGTTTTGTATCCTGAACATATGACCTGATGCGTGTGACTAATGGGCCTAGGAACCAATCTGTGTATTTGGAAAGAGGTTCTAGAAGTGACCCTAACCCTGACACGATGGGTCTGCCAGGGGGAGGTATTTTTCCTTTATGTATTTTAGGTATTGTGTAAAATATTGGTATTCTTGGGTCATCAGGGTTGAGGAATTCGTGTTCTTTCTTAGTAATCCAATCTCGATCCAGGGCATCAGTGGTCAGTGTATTTATGTTTTTTTTTAAACGTGTGGTGGGATCCTTGTTGATTTTCTTGTAATATTTTGTATCAGCCAGGAGGTTTATACAGGCGGTTCTGTAAGCCGTGGTGCTCTGAATGACAGTAGCCCCGCCTTTGTCCGCTGGCTTGATAGTGATGTCAGTTCTTGTGCCCAGGGTTTTCAACGAGTCTCTCTCTTTCTTGTTTAAATGATCATAGACGCCTCTTTTAGTTGATAATTCTTCAATCTCCTTCGATACACTCTCTTCAAAGGCAATCACCTCTGGGGGCATTAATGATGTTGGTGGAAAGAAATTTTATTTCAGACGTAAGGTTGTGTGGGTTTCATCCTCCATTGGCGCCTCTTTTTCCATGAAAAATGTTTTTATACGTATTTTCCTGAAGAATTCGCTTAATTCGCATCGTATCTGGAATTTGTCCAAATATGCCGTGGGAACAAAACCAAGTCCCTTGTAAAGGACAGCGACTTCTTCTGTACTTAGGATGTGGTCTGTCAAGTTAACCACTAGTCCCTGGTTGCACTCGCTCCTGCTTGTGGGCCTTTGGTCATACTCCGAGTGTTCACTGGGGTGTTGCTGTCCTCCCATTGTACTTGTTTGTTCATATTGTTTCTTCTGCCGCGTCTCCCTCTTCTTCCACCCTGTCCTAAAAAACGGTTCTGATTATAGTTGGGTTGGAAGAACGGTGCCGGATGGTATTGTGGAGGTCCATGAAATTGTGGTGGTCCATGGAATGGAACTGGCCCGTATGGACTGGGCCATGGATACATCTGGGATGGTTGATATCCCTGATTGAAGTATCCTCTTCTTGGTTTCCTTGATCTGCCTCTCCAACTTTTGTTAGAGCCGTCACTTGACCAATCCTCATCTTCTGACTCGGAGTTGCTTGAGTCCCCTTGGTATGAGGATGCGGATTCTGAATTATCCTGGCTTTTATACTCGTCTCTTATATAGGGGTATACTTTTTCGTGAGAAAATTTCTTAAGATCTTTTTGTAACTTGTTGACTTTGCTCTGCATCAGAAAGTCTTTGTGTTCCCCAATCTCTTTGTTGACCTCCTCTAGTTTTTTCTTATAGAGTGTGATTTTTATTTCCGTCATAAGAGCGTCTTCGCTGGTCTTGATTTTGACCAGGATAGCTTCTGAAAGACGTTTTGCAGTATTTATAATGAGGATCAACCAATCGCGCGTGCATCGCCACGCGATTAGTGACCACTCTCTTTTGAACAATGGATCGTCTAAGAAGATCCTGGGGGCGTTGGTTACTAGACGGCCTTTTGGTGCCGCATTCCCGTGCAGATATTCCGTTAAGATGGCCCCATGAAGTAGGATCTTCATCTGGGCACGTTTCAATTCCTTTAGTTCATCCCAGTTCTGTGCTTGGTTAAGACTCTGGTTGATATTTGTGTCTGGGAATAATGATGGGCCAGCCAAAATGGCAGACGCCATTTCATCCGTGTACCCTATCCCAAGGGTCTCAGATGTTGTCAATGTTCCTGGCATGCTCATGATGAAAAGATTAGATAAAATTTGGTAAAAAAAGCGGTGAGTGAACACTTCCAAACTTCCACAATTATTCAAACAAAGTTTTGTTAAGTTTCAAATTTATGAACACACTTTTTTTGGGATGCCCCATAGCTGTGCGATGCACAAAACGTAATACACTAATGTAGCGAAAGAGGATCCTCTCACTATTTGAAGGGCCGAGAGAAACTCTGAAAGAGGAGTACACCCTCCCGTTTTATAACACTGATCCACAAAAAAGTACTCCCCTATTATCCTAACCGTGTAAATCGGTTGTTGAATACAAACAGATACTGAATAACCAATTGTGGAATACCCTAAATGAAGCTTTTGATTTTGCACCACTCTAAAGTGGCAAAGGAGGCAACTCCTTTTGTTTTATATTCCCTCACACACCCTAGTGGTGTCATGCTTCATCATCGGGACACCCCGGCGCCTATAAGTCGGGGTGGGCTCGACCATATTGCAGGGAGCTCTTGAAGAAATGTTTGGCCAGGGGGTTAAAGATTAAAAATCCACTGGCAGATCCCGGTTTCCTTTATTCTTGGATCTGTCAGGGATATTAAAATAGAGAAGAATAGGGTCATTGGGATATTGTGGTCCTAGGACCCTAAAGCCAACATGTTTCAGTCCAATTGTTGCCCAAAACGTGGTGCAGAACTTTCTTCAGGGCGATAACGTTGTCCCCCCTGGAAGGATAGTAATATGGGAATTTCCCTATACTAATTATAAAAAGGGCAGAAAGCTGCTCCTTTATTTGTCACAACCTTAGGTTTCATTAGATCACTCCATCTGTAAGAAGATAAAGATAACGACAAGACAAAGAAACACACCATTGTTTTTAGCATGTATACAGTATCCAAAATCACATATAGTGAAGAGTGATGTCACCCTCTGTGCCAATTATGCCCGAGGGTGATAAGACACAGCAACAAGCATGCTAATACCATATGCGTAACGTATGCTCATTCGTAGGTCTATATCACACTCTAAAATGTGTGCATAATTGTGTTGTGGCGGCTAATTGTCGCATACTAACAGTACCCAAAAAATTTGTGTACATAGAATATTTGTGAAAAGAACGAATCATTCACTCTCACTCATACCGCTATAAAAGTTGCCGTAAAACTACATACAGGACACATAAAATTCTGTGTCTTACCCCATATAGGGAGAGGCTAGACTTCACATGGAACCTCACATAGAAATGGGGTAGCCCTGTAGTCAGACACTGTTGCCGTAAAAATTAGGTCGAAAAGTTCACAGTCAATATTTCAAATGATGTGATTGAAGGTGGGAGATAAAACAAACAATGTCATGCGTCAGTATTAGCGGTGGAAGAAACCTCCTTATTGGAGATGCATGCACTCATACCTGTTTCTGGCGTTTTTCAGCGTTTTTTTACTCACGTCCTCAAGGGTCCTGCCCCGTGGTGTGACCTGTTCGCTGTGGGTCCCTGCGGCTTGTAGCAACCGGTAACCTACACTAACTGTTTCTTAAAAGAACCCTATGATAGGCGCGCCTACTTCCGGGGTCACATGTAGGATCTGTCCTGTCCGCCCCTTGAGCTCTGGGAAGTATAGTTCACAAATGCTCAGAGGGGAAGTACTAAAGAAGCAACATAAACACGCTAAGTTTGAAAACCCATTGCATGTGCAATTATTTTATAGAACCCTTTACACTAATACGTGACTAGTATAATATTTAAAATATATTCACGCTGTTGAGAAAAAAGGGTTGCATTAGAATTGTATGCTTCTTCTGGGGCGCGTGCGAATTACGTCACGCCTACCCTGTGAATTATGGACATCTTGCGGGGCGCGTGAACATCACGCATACCCTGTGAATTGTGGGAACTATAGTTCCATCGTTGTACTGATGTTTAAAGAATTTTGCCAGAGGGTTCTAGTGCGGTGGTATTGTAGCATGCCTGCAATGCACTTAAATATTTTTTAATGTGTTGTGAAACAATGATTAGTGTGAAGTTAGCGCTTGTGATAACTTGCACGCCAGGTGTTTAATGTGAATATCAATGTAGATTAACATTACTGCATGATAATTATATATTTTCAATAAATTTAGTAAGGTTGTTATTGTATATCAGCACAGTGGAAAATCTATTGATAATCAAGTTCATCCAAGATATTTATCTACAACCCATCTACTCAGTAGGGTGTGTCAGTGTTGGTGTCACAGACAGGTGGTTATCAACCCTACTAAGGCACAATGAGTATCAGCTGACACAATGTGTTGTGATTTATCTATTCTTGTTTAGTTGGTGCCAGGGAATAGAATCATTCAATCCATGGATGTATGTTTTTAATCGGTACACCCATCGTTGCTCTCTCTCCAAAAGTCTTCTGGTTAAATCGCCTTCTCCTTTGACTTTTTCAATTACTGTCCACCACAAATCCTTGTCAGTGTGTTTCATCTCCACATAGTGGGATGTTAATCTTGTCGCTGTTATTGACCTTCTGATGGTGCTTCTATGTTCGCTTATGCGCACCTTTATTTTTCTCCCTGTCATGCCAATGTACATGAGTTGGCATGGGCATTTAATCATGTATATAACCTTTTCACTGTTACAATTAGTATGGGTCCGTTGTTCCCATAAGTGATGCATGCCCAGGTAAATTTCCTTTGTATGTTCCGTAAACGGGCATACAACACATGACCCACATGGATAATGGCCGGTGACTGGAGATTGATTCCAGAGTGTCAATTGGTGAGTTATTTTTGATCTCTGCAGGTCCGTGTGTATCAAGGAATCTCTAAGGCTTTTGTTTCTTCGGAATGAAAACATAGGTTTTTCATACTTAAGCTTGTTAGATGTAAGGATTTCCCACTTTTTGTTGATGATTTTCTTGATGTCATTAGACGAAGCATTGTATGTTGTAACACATATAATTGTGTCTTTCACCTCCTTTGAGTTTGTATCCAGGAAACCCTCCCTCGGGGTATTGCGAGATCTTTTCATTGCTTTTTCAATAATTCTTTTAGGGTATGCTCTTTGTTCTAATTTCTTAGACAGTGTTTCAGCTTCCATTTTATAGTCTTTCAGATCCTGGCAGTTCCTGCGGATACGCAGGAACTGGGCTATGGGTAGATTTTTCCTGAGAGAGCGTGGATGTGCGCTCTCAAAATGTAACAGACTGTTTTTATCCGTTGGTTTTGTATACAGGGAACTGACCAGGCCGTTGTTACTGGCCCGGATTTTCACATCCAAGAAGGAGACTTCCTCATGATTGTAGGTCATGGTGAACTTTAAGTGTGAATTCAGTTGGTTCAGCCACTTATGAAAGTTAGCCAGAGTTGCTGAATTACCACTCCATATCATCAGGACATCATCGATGTATCGCCACCACTTACTAATGTTGTTAGAGGAAGGGTTGGTGGGCCAAATATGTTGTTCTTCCATTTGGCCCACATACAGATACGCTATGCTAGGCGCAAAGGTGCTGCCCATCGATGTGCCATGGACCTGAAGATATAGCTGTTCCTCAAACCTAAAGAAATTCTCCATGAGTGCTAGGCGCATCAGTGTGATAACCCAACTTCCTGGGGCATCCCAGGTCCAATTCTCTTGTTTCAGAAGGTTCTCGATGACCCGGATGCTCTCCTCTTGTGGGATGCTCGTATAGAGCGCTTCAACATCTAAACACACCATTATGTTGTGCGTAGGATCATAATCAACGTCTGATATTAGGTTGAGCAGGTGTTTTGTATCCTGAACATATGACCTGATGTGTGTGACTAATGGGCCTAGGAACCAATCTGTGTATTTGGAAAGAGGTTCTAGAAGTGACCCTAACCCTGACACAATGGGTCTGCCAGGGGGAGGTATTTTTCCTTTATGTATTTTAGGTATTGTGTAAAATATTGGTATTCTTGGGTCATCAGGGTTGAGGAATTCGTGTTCTTTCTTAGTAATCCAATCTCGATCCAGGGCGTCAGTGGTCAGTGTATTTATGTTTTTTTTTAAACGTGTGGTGGGATCCCTGTTGATTTTCTTGTAATATTTTGTATCAGCCAGGAGGTTTATACAGGCGGTTCTGTAAGCCGTGGTGCTCTGAATGACAGTAGCCCCGCCTTTGTCCGCTGGCTTGATAGTGATGTCAGTTCTTGTGCCCATGGTTTTCAATGCGTCTCTCTCTTTCTTGTTTAAATTATCATAGACGCCTCTTTTAGTTGATAATTCTTCAATCTCCTTCGATACACTCTCTTCAAAGGCAATCACCTCTGGGGGCATTAATGATGTTGGTGGAAAGAAATTTTATTTCAGACGTAAGGTTGTGTGGGTTTCATCCTCCATTGGCGCCTCTTTTTCCATGAAAAATGTTTTTATACGTATTTTCCTGAAGAATTCGCTTAATTCGCATCGTATCTGGAATTTGTCCAAATATGCCGTGGGAACAAAACCAAGTCCCTTGTAAAGGACAGCGACTTCTTCTGTACTTAGGAAGCGGTCTGTCAAGTTAACCACTAGTCCCTGGTTGCACTCGTTCCTGCTTGTGGGCCTTTGGTCATACTCCGAGTGTTCACTGGGGTGTTGTTGTCCTCCCATTGTACTTGTTTGTTCATATTGTTTCTTCTGCCGCGTCTCCCTCTTCTTCCACCCTGTCCTAAAAAACGGTTCTGATTATAGTTGGGTTGGAAGAACGGTGCCGGATGGTATTGTGGAGGTCCATGAAATTGTGGTGGTCCATGGAATGGAACTGGCCCGTATGGACTGGGCCATGGATACATCTGAGATGGTTGATATCCCTGATTGAAGTTTCCTCTTCTTGGTTTCCTTGATCTGCCTCTCCAACTTTTGTTAGAGCCGTCACTTGACCAATCCTCATGTTCTGACTCTGAGTTGCTTGAGTCCCCTTGGTATGAGGATGCGGATTCTGAATTATCCTGGCTTTTATACTCGTCTCTTATATAGGGGTATACTTTTTCGTGAGAAAATTTCTTAAGATCTTTTTGTAACTTGTTGACTTTGCTCTGCATCAGAAAGTCTTTGTGTTCCCCAATCTCTTTGTTGACCTCCTCTAGTTTTTTCTTATAGAGTGTGATTTTTATTTCCGTCATAAGAGCGTCTTCGCTGGTCTTGATTTTGACCAGGATAGCTTCTGAAAGACGTTTTGCAGTATTTATAATGAGGATCAACCAATCGCGCGTGCATCGCCACGCGATTAGTGACCACTCTCTTTGAACAATGGATAGTCTAAGAAGATCCTGGGGCGTTGGTTACTAGAAGGCCTTTGGTGCTGCATTCCCGCGCAGATATTCCGTTAAGATGGCCCCATGAAGTAGGATCTTCATCTGGGCACGTTTCAATTCCTTTAGTTCATCCCAGTTCTGTGCTTGGTTAAGACTCTGGTTGATATTTGTGTCTGGGAATAATGATGGGCCAGCCAAAATGGCAGACGCCATTTCATCCGTGTACCCTATCCCAAGGGTCTCAGATGTTGTCAATGTTCTTGGCATGCTCATGATGAAAAGATTAGATAAAATTTGGTAAAAAAAGCGGTGAGTGAACACTTCCAAACTTCCACAATTATTCAAACAAAGTTTTGTTAAGTTTCAAATTTATGAACACACTTTTTTGGGATGCCCCATAGCTGTGCGCTGCACAATACGTAATACACTAATGTAGCGAAAGAGGATCCTCTCACTATTTGAAGGGCCGAGAGAAACTCTGAAAGAGGAGTACACCCTCCCGTTTTATAACACTGATCCACAAAAAGTACTCCTTATTATCCTAACCGTGTAAATCGGTTGTTGTATACAAACAGATACTGAATAACCAATGGTGGAATATCCCTAAATGAAGCTTTTGATTTTGCACCACTCTAAAGTGGCAAAGGAGGCAACTCCTTTTGTTTTATATTCCCTCACACACCCTAGTGGTGTCATGCTTCATCATCGGGACACCCCGACGCCTATAAGTTGGGGTGGGCTCGACCATATTGCAGGGAGCTCTTGAAGAAATGTTTGGCCAGGGGGTTAAAGATTAAAATTCCACTGGCAGATCCCGGTTTCCCTTTATTCTTGGATCTGTCAGGGATACTAAAATAGAGAAGAATAGGGTCATTGGGATATTGTGATCCTAGGACCCTAAAGCCAACATGTTTCAGTCCAATTGTTGCCCAAAACGTGGTGCAGGACTTTCTTCAGGGCGATAACGTTGTCCCCACTGGAAGGATAGTAATATGGGAATTTCCCTATACTAATTATAAAAAGGGCAGAAAGCTGCTCCTTTATTTGTCACAACCTTAGGTTTCATTAGATGACTCCATCTGTAAGAAGATAAAGATAACGACAAGACAAAGAAACACACCATTGTTTTTAGCATGTATACAGTATCTAAAATCACATATAGTGAAGAGTGATGTCACCCTCTGTGCCAATTATCCCCGAGGGTGATAAGACACAGCAACAAGCATGCTAATACCATATGCGTAACGTATGCTCATTCGTAGGTCTATATCACACTCTAAAATGTGTGCATAATTGTGTCGTGGCGGCTAATTGTCGCATACTAACAGTACCCAAAAAATTTGTGTACATAGAATATTTGTGAAAAGAACGAATCATTCACTCTCACTCATACCGCTATAAAAGTTGCCGTAAAACTACATACAGGACACATAAAATTCTGTGTCTTACCCCATATAGGGAGAGGCTAGACTTCACATGGAACCTCACATAGAAATGGGGTAGCCCTGTAGTCAGACACTGTTGCCGTAAAAATTAGGTCGAAAAGTTCACAGTTAATATTTCAAATGATGTGATTGAAGGTGGGAGATAAAACAAACAATGTCATGCGTCAGTATTAGCGGTGGAAGAAACCTCCTTATTGGAGATGCATGCACTCATACCTGTTTCTGGCGTTTTTCAGCGTTTTTTTACTCACGTCCTCAAGGGTCCTACCCTGTGGTGTGACCTGTTCGCTGTGGGTCCCTGCGGCTTGTAGCAACCGGTAACCTACACTAACTGTTTCTTAAAAGAACCCTATGATAGGCGCGCCTACTTCCGGGGTCACGTGTAGGATCTGTCCTGTCCGCCCCTTGAACTCTGGGAAGTATAGTTCACAAATGCTCAGAAGGGAAGTACTAAAGAAGCCACATAAACACGCTAAGCTTGAAAACCCATTGCATGTGCAATTATTTTATAGAACCCTTTACACTAATACGTGACTAGTATAATATTTAAAATATATTCACGCTGTTGAGAAAAAAGGGTCGCATTAGAATTGTATGCTTCTTCTGGGGCGCGTGCGAATTACGTCACGCCTACCCTGTGAATTATGGACATCTTGCGGGCGCGTGAACATCACGCATACCCTGTGAATTGTGGGAACTATAGTTCCATCGTTGTACTGATGTTTAAAGAATTTTGCCAGAGGGTTCTAGTGCGGTGGTATTGTAGCATGCCTGCAATGCACTTAAATATTTTTTAATGTGTTGTGAAACAATGATTAGTGTGAAGTTAGCGCTTGTGATAACTTGCACGCCAGGTGTTTAATGTGAATATCAATGTAGATTAACATTACTGCATGATAATTATATATTTTCAATAAATTTAGTAAGGTTGTTATTGTATATCAGCACAGTGGAAAATCTATTGATAATCAAGTTCATCCAAGATATTTATCTACAACCCATCTACTCAGTAGGGTGTGTCAGTGTTGGTGTCACAGACAGGTGGTTATCAACCCTACTAAGGCACAATGAGTATCAGCTGACACAATGTGTTGTGATTTATCTATTCTTGTTTAGTTGGTGCCAGGGAATAGAATCATTCAATCCATGGATGTATGTTTTTAATCGGTACACCCATCGTTGCTCTCTCTCCAAAAGTCTTCTGGTTAAATCGCCTTCTCCTTTGACTTTTTCAATTACTGTCCACCACAAATCCTTGTCAGTGTGTTTCATCTCCACATAGTGGGATGTTAATCTTGTCGCTGTTATTGACCTTCTGATGGTGCTTCTATGTTCGCTATGCGCACCTTTATTTTTCTCCCTGTCATGCCAATGTACATGAGTTGGCATGGGCATTTAATCATGTATATAACCTTTTCACTGTTACAATTAGTATGGGTCCATTGTTCCCATAAGTGATGCATGCCCAGGTAAATTTCCTTTCTATGTTCCGTAAACGGGCATACAACACATGACCCACATGGATAATGGCCGGTGACTGGAGATTGATTCCAGAGTGTCAATTGGTGAGTTATTTTTGATCTCTGCAGGTCCGTGTGTATCAAGGAATCTCTAAGGCTTTTGTTTCTTCGGAATGAAAACATAGGTTTTTCATACTTAAGTTTGTTAGATGTAAGGATTTCCCACTTTTTGTTGATGATTTTCTTGATGTCATTAGACGAAGCATTGTATGTTGTAACACATATAATTGTGTCTTTCACCTCCTTTGAGTTTGTATCCAGGAAACCCTCCCTCGGGTATTGCGAGATCTTTTCATTGCTTTTTCAATAATTCTTTTAGGGTATGCTCTTTGTTCTAATTTCTTAGACAGTGTTTCAGCTTCCATTTTATAGTCTTTCAGATCCTGGCAGTTCCTGCGGAGACGCAGGAACTGGCCTATGGGTAGATTTTTCCTGAGAGAGCGTGGATGTGCGCTCTCAAAATGTAACAGACTGTTTTTATCCGTTGGTTTTGTATACAGGGAACTGACCAGGCCGTTGTTACTGGCCCGGATTTTCACATCCAAGAAGGAGACTTCCTCATGATTGTAGGTCATGGTGAACTTTAAGTGTGAATTCAGTTGGTTCAGCCACTTATAAAAGTTAGCCAGAGTTGCTGAATTACCACTCCATATCATCAGGACATCATCGATGTATCGCCACCACTTACTAATGTTGTTAGAGGAAGGGTTGGTGGGCCAAATATGTTGTTCTTCCATTTGGCCCACATACAGACACGCTATGCTAGGCGCAAAGGTGCTGCCCATCGATGTGCCATGGACCTGAAGATATAGCTGTTCCTCAAACCTAAAGAAATTCTCCATGAGTGCTAGGCGCATCAGTGTGATAACCCAACTTCCTGGGGCATCCCAGGTCCAATTCTCTTGTTTCAGAAGGTTCTCGATGACCCGGATCCTCTCCTCTTGTGGGATGCTCGTATAGAGCGCTTCAACATCTAAACACACCATTATGTTGTGCGTAGGATCATAATCAACGTCTGATATTAGGTTGAGCAGGTGTTTTGTATCCTGAACATATGACCTGATGCGTGTGACTAATGGGCGTAGGAACCAATCTGTGTATTTGGAAAGAGGTTCTAGAAGTGAACCTAACCCTGACACGATGGGTCTGCCAGGGGGAGGTATTTTTCCTTTATGTATTTTAGGTATTGTGTAAAATATTGGTATTCTTGGGTCATCAGGGTTGAGGAATTCGTGTTCTTTCTTAGTAATCCAATCTCTATCCAGGGCGTCAGTGGTCAGTGTATTTATGTTTTTTTTTAAACGTGTGGTGGGATCCCTGTTGATTTTCTTGTAATATTTTGTATCAGCCAGGAGGTTTATACAGGCGGTTCTGTAAGCCGTGGTGCTCTGAATGACAGTAGCCCCGCCTTTGTCCGCTGGCTTGATAGTGATGTCAGTTCTTGTGCCCAGGGTTTTCAATACGTCTCTCTCTTTCTTGTTTAAATTATCATAGACGCCTCTTTTAGTTGGTAATTCTTCAATCTCCTTCGATACACTCTCTTCAAAGGCAATCACCTCTGGGGGCATTAATGATGTTGGTGGAAAGAAATTTGATTTCAGACGTAAGGTTGTGTGGGTTTTATCCTCCATTGGCGCCTCTTTTTCCATGAAAAATGTTTTTATAGGTATTTTCCGCCAGTCGCCAGTAGGTAATTATAGTTAGGACCTCGTTTCTATTCAAAAAGCATTTTTTCTTTTGCCAATATCTTTGGCGCCGGTTGACGAATCTTCGCGAAATTTCCAAAACTAATGGGGCACTCCGGTCAGCTCCTGTCTTGAAAGTTTCGGGGTGATTCGTCAAACGGGGGCCGAGAAAAAAGGGGGGTCCCAAAACGCGTTTTCCCCATGTTAATTTCCATTGGAACTTTAGACAAAGCTACAGCCCGAACTGCTGACCGGAATTACACCAAATTTGGCAAAAAGGTAGGTCTTGGTTCAGAAAGAGCCCTTTTCTTTAAATAGTGTAAATCTGTTCAGTAGTTCCTGAGAAATTAGAAAAAGAAAAGTTTCGATATCTGAGCACCGATTAGGGTTCGCAAACCCTCCCGGGCACGAGCTTCACTCTGACTGGCTGCCAACACTCCAAACCAGGAAGTGTTGGCAGCCATCTTGTGACTGGGTAACCGAGTCACAAGAAAAGAGTAAATAAAAAGGTGAAAAACAACAAAAGGGGGCAGGGTACAAACACCCTGACCCCTATGTCTGCTCAGGGGGTCCCACAAGGACCCCAAGGGCCAAAAAAAGCATTTTTTAAAAAAAGAAATTGGCCGAATTTGCGCTGGGTCGCGAATCCGGCCGAGAAACTAAAAAAAAAACTGAAGCGCGGTTTTTGAAAGCCCCCGGGTGGGCCAGGTCCTGGGGGCACTCACCAATTAATTTGCGGGGGCCCGTGGGGGCCCCCACAGCCTTGGGGACCGCCACCTCCTGGGGCTTATTTAATTGTATGTGGGGGGCACTGCGGCCCCCCGCAGCCCCGGGGACCGCCACCTCCCCGGGGCTTTTAAAAAAAATGTGTGGGGGGGTCCCAATCCCCCCCCACGCTGCCCCGGGGACCGCCACCTCCAAGGGGCTTTAATAATTAAACGTGGGGGGTACGCAGCCCCCCCACAGCACCGGCGACAGCCACCTACCCGGGGCTCTGTTTTTTAAATAAGAAGATGTGTGGGGGAGGAAGAGCCCCCCCACACGCCCCGGGGACCACCACCTCCCCGGGGCACATACACACTAAAAATGCGGAGGTCCGTAGCGGACCCCCGGGCCCCAGGGACCACCACCTCCCCGGGACTATAAAGACTTGGGAGGGGAGGAGCCGCGCGGTCCCCCTCCAGGAGCCCTTGATGGCCCTGGGGACCGCCACCCCCCAGGGCCGGCTCCTGCAATGTCCCGGGGTGCCCACACCCGGAACATTGCCGTTTGCTATGGCAGGGCGGGAGTCTTGCGACTCCCACCCTGTCATAGCAAACTCTGCTTTGCTTCATTGAAGCGAGAGCAGGAAAATCTGCTCTCACTTCAATGAAGCAAAGCAGATTGCTTTTGAGCAAGGGGAGCTGCATGTTAGCAGCTCCCCTTGCTCAAAAGCAATGCCGGCTTCCGCAGGAGGCAGGGAGCCGGCGGGACCGTGGGGGCATTGGGGCTCCCCCCACGGTCCCCAACGGAAAGGGCCGGCCCCGGTGGATGGGGTCCCCGGGGCCAGGAGTGGCCCAGGAGGGGGGCCACGCAGCCCCCCTCCTCTGTAATTAAAAAAAAAAAGGCCGGGCCCCGGGGATGGGGTCCCCGGGGCCGAAATCGGCCTGGGGAGGGGGGCCGCGCGCCCCCCCCCTCCTCAATTCAAAATTATTTTAATAATGGCCAAGCCCCGGGGGATGGGGTCCCCGGGGCCAGAAGGGGCCCTGGGGAGGAGGGCCACGCGGCCCACCTCCCCACAAATATAAAACAAATAAATAAATAAACCAGGCCAGGCCCCGGGGGATGGGGTCCCCGGGGCCAATAGTGGCCCAGGGAAGGGGGCCCCTTCCCGTTTGTTTTAATAAAAAAATAACAAAGAAAATGCAAAGGCCCCGGGGGATGGGGTCCCTGGGCCCAAAAGTGGCCCAGGGAAGGGGGCCACGCAGCCCCCTCCCATAAAATAAGAATTTAAAAAAGAAAAAAGAAACCGGCAACTCGCTGGAGGCCCCGCCCCTCCCTGCAGCACTCTGCAAATGCACCCCTGGCGCATTCTAAGTTGGGGGATTAAGTCCCTTCAATCCTGAGGGTCCCTGGGGGCCAACTAGCCCACCAGGTACCTCCAGTAAGCACCACAGAGCTGCGTTACAGAGAGATGGTCTGAGGCCACGCCCCTTTTTACACCTCTCTGCAACGCAGCTCTGTGGCCCTTCATGGAGGTACCTGGTGGGCTAGTTGGCCCCCAGGGACCCTCAGGATTCAAGGGGACTTAATCCCCCAACTTACAACGCGCCAGGGGGCGCGTTTGCACAGTGGTGCAGGGAGGGGGCGGGGCCTGATATAACAAGTGTGCAAACACACCCCCTGGTGCGTTGTAAATTGGGGGATTAAGTCCCCTTCAATCCTGAGGGTTCCTGGGGGCCAACAAGCCCACCAGGTACCTCCAGTAAGCGCCACAGAGCTGCGTTGCAGAGAGGTGGTCCGAGGCCACGCCCCTTTTTACACCACTCTGCAAACGCGGCTTCTGGTGCACTGCTGGTGGGGCGATGAGGTCCTCTTGTGTCCTGAGGACCTCAGGACACAAGTGGACTTCATCCAAATAACCGACAACACCAGTCCCTACACAGGATATTTAACAAGAATTGGGTACTGGTACGCAATGATCCAGTACTCTGGGATCTACTCTCCAAAACCCCCAGTATAACCTTCAGGAAAGCGCGCTCCATGTGCGATACCTTGGTCAAGAGTAGCCCAGAAATTACCACGACCAAAACCTGGTTAAACTCCAGAAAGGGGTTTGTTAAATGTACCTCCTGCAAAGCTTGCAAGTATGGTACTAGTAAAACAACCTGCAAAACCCCTTTCAAGGTTGATCCAGTGCCCATCACCAAGATGCTCACGTGCAAAACCGAGTAAGCGGTGTATATGCTGGAGCGTTCGTGTGGCCTGCAGTATGTAGGGAGTACCAAACTGCAGGACCACAAGCGAATACTCCAGCACATCATGGCGATCAACAACAGTGATGCATCCTACCCGGTTGTCAGACATTTTAAAGACTCCCACCACAATAGTCTGGACCATCTACAGTACTTTGTGGTGGATACTGTCTTACCCCTTAGAAGGGGTGGCAATCGGGAAGCCTTACTCCGTAAACTGGAAACCAGGTATATCCTGGAGTTGGATACCAAGACGCCACAGGACCTCAACTCCAGTGAGGACTTCTTCACCTGCCTGTAGCTATCCTACCTTATTTGCACTATCTCCTATATTGTATATTTCGCTTGGCTGCCCCTAAAACCTTGTTTTTAAGTTTTATTCAGCACTTTTGCACATTGATAAACCGTAGCTGGTTTATTAGGGTGGCACCTTATCTAGTACTTACACTATGTCAACACAGCATAGAGGGAGGTGACAAGGCCCACTTGGGCGATACCTATCTGCATTAGCACTTTACATTACAGCAATTTAGCACTCCAAGGTGTTACCTTGGTCCAACAGCAGTGCTCGGAACTGTATCAATTGTTTTACGTTATGGGTTGTTATTAATATGCACTTGCAGTAACAATTCTTCTCCTTTCGTTTTACATTGGTCACGCATCAGCCTTAACATGCATGGTAATTAGTAATAGAAGCTTTTATCTATTGAAGGTTTTTATTCATGATTTTAATTGCATTGCCTTGTTTTAAATATTTATGTAACAATGAATATTTATTAAGTTATTTGCTGCTATGTATTTTAGTCAAAACACCATGAAAGCTTTATGGTTGTTGCCTCACTAATGTGATCTGATGAACTCCTCTATGTCTATGACTACGCAATGCGTGTTCTCACGAGTTATTGCACTTGCACTTTAAAAGTATGAAAGCACTCCTCTTGCGCGTCATGTGATCAAGGCCTCCTGTAGGCCGAAACGCGTCATAGCGGAGGTGCAGGGCATTCAATAAAAACTTTGCACCAACCTCTGGGTCCGCATTCATCTGTTCCTGATATTTGGATATTGTTCGACGAAGTGTGCTGCATATATATATATATATATATATATATATATATATATATATATATATATATTCACTGAAAAAACCATAGGTTTTAGGGACAGTTATAGTTAGTTGGACATTTCACTCGTACAAAACCATAGAAATTCCCCGTTATAGTTAGTTCAGCTAACTATAACTCGCGCCCCGCAATGCTATGCTGATGACGTCACATATTACATCACTCATGACATGGTCAGTGACATCACTGATGACATCACTGATGACATCTCAAATGACATCACTGATGACATCACTGATGACATCATCCAGTGACTGTGTGTTTCTGTAAAGTTTAAATATGTTTAATATAAATAGGGAAAGGCGTATTGAAGAATGAGTGGGTGTATAAGTGTCTGAATGGATGATTTAGTACGTGAGTGACTGACTCTACAAGTTGAGTGATTAAACGTATCTTACTGAATGCATGGGTTAGTGACTAAACTGTGTGAATGTCTGTATCCCTCTGTTTGTTGGTGTGTAAGTGGATGCATGGATTTGCGAATAGCTACATGAGTGTCTATATGGGTTATTGATTGGTTCTCTGAGTATCTGTATGGCTGCCTGAGTGTTTGTGTGGGTGGGGTGTGTGTGACTCTGTACATAGATGTGTGAGTGGGTGATTCACTGGGTGCATGATTTCAAGAGTGCATCTGTGATGGACTGCTTGGGTGGGTGAGTGTGTGTATGTGTGTGTTAGTGAGTGAATGTATATCTCAGTGGTACATGTGCGAGTAACTACATATGTAAAAGGCAGTATATATGTGTGTTAGAGTATTTAAATGGCTAAAAGTGAGAGTGTGTGATAGTGAGAGTGGCTGTATGGATGCGTGTGTGCTTGCATCAGTTATTGTATAAGAGCGTAAGAATGTGCTAGTATTTGTATGAGTAAGTGAGCTGGTGTGTGTATAACTGTATAGGTGAGTAAATGGGTGTGTGATTAATTTTTTGCATGACTGACTAGGTGTGTGAGTACCTCTATGGATGAGTGGCGGTGTGTGAGTGTTTATATAGGTGTATGAGTGCATATGATAGTCCTGTACTGAGTGACTGTAAGTATGAGTGACTGTACGGGTGAGTGAGTGGATGTGTGTGTAGACCTAAGAATCAGTGAGTGGGTATGTAGTTTTTGGTGTTGGAGTGTCTATG
This sequence comes from Calotriton arnoldi, assembly GCA_963921515.1. Classification (NCBI taxonomy): domain Eukaryota; kingdom Metazoa; phylum Chordata; class Amphibia; order Caudata; family Salamandridae; genus Calotriton; species Calotriton arnoldi. The sequence continues at coordinate 1,941,320 of CAWUFW010002046.1, forward strand.
GTTTTGAGAATGGCAGTCTGTAATTTAGAGTGGGTGTATCAAAAGTTATATTAGGGTGTGAGAAGATGCATGAAATTATCACATGGATGATGTCATCAGTGATGTCATTTGAGATGTCATCAGTGATGTCATCAGTGATGTCACTGACCATGTCATGAGTGATGTAATATGTGACGTCATCAGCAGTGCATTGCGGGGCGTGAGTTATAGTTAGCTGAACTAACTATAACGGGGGAATTTCTATGGTTTTGTACGAGTGAAATGTCCAACTAACTATAACTGTCCCTAAAACCTATGGTTTTTTCAGTGAATTTCAAAGGTTTTTTAAATGCTAATTTCTAACTATAACGTGTCTGAAACCTATGGTTTTTTCAGTGAATTTCAAAGGTTTTTTAAATGCTAATTTCTAACTATAACGTGCCTGAAACCTATGATTTTTAAGTGAATTTCAAAGGTTTTTTAAATGCTAGTTTCTAACTATGCCTACAGAGGTAGGACATGTGAAGAAAGAAGCAAAAATGCACAGAAAGAAGCAAAAGATGTGCAGAAAGAACCAACAGAGGAGCAGAAAGAGGCCTTGTTGCAAAATCATCCTGTGCCCACAACCTTTTCAGACGGGTACTGGTGGTAACTGACTCTGACTAACCAGAGCCAGTGCTATGCTAAAAGACACTTAGAATACAGTGAAAACACCTACATACACTAGGGAACACTATGCGTTGGGGTACCCCTGTGATTAGCATGACCTCCTCTGCAAGTCCCTAGTACATAATAGGGCAGGGGATTAAAACAACCTCTTAAAACGCGCTACAGGGTGCGTTTGCACAGTGGTGAAGGGAGGGGGCCTGAGGTGACATGTGTGCTAACGCGCCCCGTGGTGCGTTTTAAGTTGCGGGATTAAGTCCCCTTGAATCCTGAGGGTCCCTGGGGCCCAACTAGCCCCCCAGGTACCTACAGTTAGGACCACAGAGCAGAGTTGCAGAGAAGCGTTCCGAGGCCACGCACCTTTTTTCACCTCTCTGCAACGCAACTCTGTTGTGCTTACTGAAGGTACCTGGTGGGCTAGTTGGCCCCCAGGGTCCCTCAGGATTCAAAGGGAATTAAGACCCCAACGTAAAACGCACCACAGGGCGTGTTTGCGCACATGTCACCTGAGGCCCCGCACCCTCCCTTCACCACTGTGCAAACACGCCCCGTGGAGCATTTTAAGTTGGGGGATTAGGTCACCTTGAATCCTGAGGGTCCCTGGGGCCCAACTAGCCCACCAGGTACTTCCAGTAAGCACCACAGGCCTGCGTTGCAACACCTGTAACAAATTGTGCAGTTGTGTTTAGGTAGTGAAGAGGGTCGTGCTGGGGGTAGTGTTTTAAGGTCTAGGGTAGTGCAGTGGTGTTTGTGTAGTGTAGGGGGTCATGCTGGGGGTAGATTTAGGGTTTAGGGTAGTGCAGTGGTGTTTGGGTAGTGTAGGGGTCGTGCTGGGGGTAGTGTTTTAGGGTTTAGGGTAGTGCAGTGGTGTTTGGGTAGTGTAGGGGTCGTGCTGGGGGTAGTGATTTAGGGTAGTGCAGTGGTGTTTGGGTAGTGTAGGGGGTACTGCTGGGGGTAGTGTTTTAGGGTTTAGGGTAGTGCAATGGTGTTTGGGTAGTGGAGGGGGTACTGCTGGGGGTAGTGTTTTAGGGTTTAGGGTAGTGCAGTGGTGTTTGGGTAGTGTAGGGGTACTGCTGGGGGTAGTGTTTTAGGGTTTAGGGTAGTGCAGTGGTGTTTGGGTTGTGTAGGGGTTCGTGCTGGGGGTAGTTTTTTAGGGTTTAGGGTAGTGCAGTGGTGTTTGTGTAGTGTAGGGGGTAGTGTTTTAGGGTTTAGGGTAGTGCAGTGGTGTTTGTGTAGTGTAGGAGGTCGTGTTTTAGGGTTTAGGGTAGTGCAGTGGTCTTTGGTTAGTGTAGGGAGTCGTGCGGGGGTAGTGTTTTAGGGTTTAGGGTAGTGCAGTGGTCTTTGGGTAGTGTAGGGGGTCATGCGGGGGTAGTGTTTTAGGGTTTAGGGCAGTGCAGTGGTGTTTGGGTAGTGTAGGGGTCGTGCTGGGGGTGTTTTAGGGTTTAGGGCAGTGCAGTGGTGTTCGGGTAGTGTAGGGGGTCGTGCTGGGGGAGTGTTTTAGGGTTTAGGGCAGTGCAGTGGTGTTCGGGTAGTGTAGGGGGTCGTGCTGGGGGAGTGTTTGAGGGTTTAGGGCAGTGCAGTGGTGTTCGGGTAGTGTAGGGGGTCGTGCTGGGGGAGTATTTTAGGGTTTAGGGCAGTGCAGTGGTGTTCGGGTAGTGTAGGGGTCGTGCTGGGGGTAGTGTTCTAGGGTTTAGGGCAGTGCAGTGGTGTTCGGGCAGTGTAGGGGTCGTGCTGGGGGTGGTGTTTTAGGGTTAGGGCAGTGCAGTGGTGTTCGGGCAGTGTAGGGGGTCATGCTGGTGGTGGTGTTTCAGGGTTTAGGGCAGTGCAGTGGTGTTCGGGCAGTGTAGGGGGTCGTGCAGGGGGTGGTGTTTCAGGGTTTAGGGCAGTGCAGTGGGGTTCGGGCAGTGTAGGGGGTCGTGCAGGGGGTGGTGTCTCAGGGTTTAGGGCAGTGGTGTTCGGGCAGTGTAGGGGGTCGTGCTGGGGGTGGTGTTTCAGGGTTTAGGGCAGTGCAGTGGTGTTCGAGCAGTGTAGGGGGTGGTGCAGGGGGTGGTGTTTCAGGGTTTAGGGCAGTGCAGTGTTGTTCGGGCAGTGTAGGGGGTGGTGCAGGGGTGGTGTTTCAGGGTTTAGGGCAGTGCAGTGGTGTTCGGGCAGTGTAGGGGGTCGTGCAGGGGGTGGTGTTTCAGGGTTTAGGGTAGTGCAGTGGTGTTCGGGTAATGTAGGGGTTCGTGCTGGGGGTAGTTTTTTAGGGTTTAGGGTAGTGCAGTGGTGTTTGTGTAGTGTAGGGGGTAGTGTTTTAGGGTTTAGGGTAGTGCAGTGGTGTTTGTGTAGTGTAGGAGGTTGTGTTTTAGGGTTTAGGGTAGTGCAGTGGTCTTTGGGTAGTGTAGGGAGTCGTGCGGGGGTAGTGTTTTAGGGTTTAGGGTAGTGCAGTGGTCTTTGGGTAGTGTAGGGGTCGTGCGGGGGGTAGTGTTTTAGGGATTAGGGTAGTGCATTGGTGTTTGGGTAGTGTAGGGGGTCATGCGGGGGTAGTGTTTTAGGGTTTAGGGCAGTGCAGTGGTGTTTGGGTAGTGTAGGGGGTCGTGCTGGGGTGTGTTTTAGGGTTTAGGGCAGTGCAGTGGTGTTCGGGTAGTGTAGGGGGTCGTGCTGGGGGAGTGTTCTAGGGTTTAGGGCAGTGCAGTGGTGTTCGGGCAGTGTAGGGGGTCGTGCTGGGGGAGTATTTTAGGGTTTAGGGCAGTGCAGTGGTGTTCGGGCAGTGTAGGGGGTCGTGCTGGGGGTAGTGTTCTAGGGTTTAGGGCAGTGCAGTGGTGTTCAGGCAGTGTAGGGGGTCGTGCTGGGGGTGGTGTTTTAGGGTTTAGGGCAGTGCAGTGGTGTTCGGGCAGTGTAGGGGTCATGCTGGTGGTGGTGTTTCAGGGTTTAGGGCAGTGCAGTGGTGTTCGGGCAGTGTAGGGGGTCGTGCAGGGGTGGTGTTTCAGGGTTTAGGGCAGTGCAGTGGTGTTCGGGCAGTGTAGGGGGTCGTGCAGGGGGTGGTGTTTCAGGGTTTAGGGCAGTGGTGTTCGGGCAGTGTAGGGGGTCGTGCTGAGGGTGGTGTTTCAGGGTTTAGGGTAGTGCAGTGGTGTTTGTGTAGTGTAGGGGGTAGTGTTTTAGGGTTTAGGGTAGTGCAGTGGTGTTTGTGTAGTGTAGGAGGTTGTGTTTTAGGGTTTAGGGTAGTGCAGTGGTCTTTGGGTAGTGTAGGGAGTCGTGCGGGGGGTAGTGTTTTACGGTTTAGGGTAGTGCAGTGGTGTTTGGGTAGTGTAGGGGTTCGTGCTGGGGGTAGTTTTTAGGGTTTAGGGTAGTGCAGTGGTGTTTGTGTAGTGTAGGGGGTAGTGTTTTAGGGTTTAGGGTAGTGCAGTGCTGTTTGTGTAGTGTAGGAGGTCGTGTTTTAGGGTTTAGGGTAGTGCAGTGGTCTTTGGTTAGTGTAGGGAGTCGTGCGGGGGTAGTGTTTTAGGGTTTAGGGTAGTGCAGTGGTCTTTGGGTAGTGTAGGGGTCATGCGGGGGGTAGTGTTTTAGGGTTTAGGGCAGTGCAGTGGTGTTTGGGTAGTGTAGGGGGTCGTGCTGGGGGGTGTTTTAGGGTTTAGGGCAGTGCAGTGGTGTTCGGGTAGTGTAGGGGGTCGTGCTGGGGGAGTGTTTTAGGGTTTAGGGCAGTGCAGTGGTGTTCGGGTAGTGTAGGGGTCGTGCTGGGGGAGTGTTTGAGGGTTTAGGGCAGTGCAGTGGTGTTCGGGTAGTGTAGGGGGTCGTGCTGGGGGAGTATTTTAGGGTTTAGGGCAGTGCAGTGGTGTTCGGGTAGTGTAGGGGGTCGTGCTGGGGGTGGTGTTCTAGGGTTTAGGGCAGTGCAGTGGTGTTCGGGCAGTGTAGGGGGTCGTGCTGGGGGTGGTGTTTTAGGGTTTAGGGCAGTGCAGTGGTGTTCGGGCAGTGTAGGGGGTCATGCTGGTGGTGGTGTTTCAGGGTTTAGGGCAGTGCAGTGGTGTTCGGGCAGTGTAGGGGTCGTGCAGGGGTGGTGTTTCAGGGTTTAGGGCAGTGCAGTGGTGTTCGGGCAGTGTAGGGGGTCGTGCAGGGGGTGGTGTTTCAGGGTTTAGGGCAGTGGTGTTCGGGCAGTGTAGGGGGTCGTGCTGGGGTGGTGTTTCAGGGTTTAGGGCAGTGCAGTGGTGTTCGAGCAGTGTAGGGGGCGGTGCAGGGGTGGTGTTTCAGGGTTTAGGGCAGTGCAGTGGTGTTCGGGCAGTGTAGGGGTGGTGCAGGGGTGGTGTTTCAGGGTTTAGGGCAGTGCAGTGGTGTTCGGGCAGTGTAGGGGGTCGTGCAGGGGGTGGTGTTTCAGGGTTTAGGGTAGTGCAGTGGTGTTCGGGTAGTGTAGGGGTTCGTGCTGGGGGTAGTTTTTTAGGGTTTAGGGTAGTGCAGTGGTGTTTGTGTAGTGTAGGGGTAGTGTTTTAGGGTTTAGGGTAGTGCAGTGGTGTTTGTGTAGTGTAGGAGGTTGTGTTTTAGGGTTTAGGGTAGTGCAGTGGTCTTTGGGTAGTGTAGGGAGTCGTGCGGGGGTAGTGTTTTAGGGTTTAGGGTAGTGCAGTGGTCTTTGGGTAGTGTAGGGGGTCGTGCGGGGGTAGTGTTTTAGGGATTAGGGTAGTGCATTGGTGTTTGGGTAGTGTAGGGGGTCATGCGGGGGTAGTGTTTTAGGGTTTAGGGCAGTGCAGTGGTGTTTGGGTAGTGTAGGGGGTCGTGCTGGGGTGTGTTTTAGGGTTTAGGGCAGTGCAGTGGTGTTCGGGTAGTGTAGGGGGTCGTGCTGGGGGAGTGTTCTAGGGTTTAGGACAGTGCAGTGGTGTTCGGGCAGTGTAGGGGGTCATGCTGGGGGTGGTGTTTTAGGGTTTAGGGCAGTGCAGTGGTGTTCGGGCAGTGTAGGGGGTCATGCTGGTGGTGGTGTTTCAGGGTTTAGGGCAGTGCAGTGGTGTTCGGGCAGTGTAGGGGGTCATGCAGGGGGTGGTGTTTCAGGGTTTAGGGCAGTGCAGTGGTGTTCGGGCAGTGTAGGGGGTCGTGCAGGGGTGGTGTTTCAGGGTTTAGGGCAGTGGTGTTCGGGCAGTGTAGGGGGTCGTGCTGGGGCTGGTGTTTCAGGGTTTAGGGCAGTGCAGTGGTGTTAGGGCAGTGTAGGGGGTTGGGCTGGGGCTGGTGTTTCAGGGTTTAGGGCAGTGCAGTGGTGTTCGGGCAGTGTAGGTGGTGGTGCTGGGGCTGGTGTTTCAGGGTTTAGGGCAGTGCAGTGGTGTTCGGGCAGTGTAGGGGGTCTTGCTGGGGGTGGTGTTTCAGAGTCTAGGGCAGTGCAGTGGTGTTCGGGCAGTGTAGGGGGTCTTGCTGGGGCTGGTGTTTCAGGGTTTAGGGCAGTGCAGTGGTGTTCGGGCAGTGTAGGGGGTCGTGCTGGGGGTGGTGTTTCAGGGTTTAGGGCAGTGCAGTGGTGTTCGGGCAGTGTAGGGGGTCGTGCTGGGGGTGGTGTTTCAGGGTTTAGGGCAGTGCAGTGGTGTTCGGGCAGTGTAGGGGGTCGTGCTGGGGCTAGTGTTTCAGGGTTTAGGGCAGAGCAATGGTGTTCAGGCAGTGTAGGGGTTGTGCTGGAGGTGGTGTTTCAGGGTTTAGGGCAGTGCAGTGGTGTTCGGGCAGTGTAGGGGGTCTTGCTGGGGGTGGTGTTTCAGGGTTTAGGGCAGTGGTGTTCAGGCAGTGTAGGGGTCTTGCTGGGGGTGATGTTTCAGGGTTTAGGGCAGTGCAGTGGTGTTCGGGCAGTGTAGGGGGTCGTGCTAGGGGTGGTGTTTCAGGGTTTAGGGCAGTGCAGTGGTGTTCCCGCAGTGTAGGGGGTCGTGCAGGGGTGGTGTTTCAGGCTTTAGGGCAGTGCAGTGGTGTTTGGGCAGTGTAGGGGGTCGTGCTGGGGGTGGTGTTTCAGGGTTTAGGGCAGTGCAGTGGTGTTCGGGCAGTGTAGGGTGTCGTGCTGAGGAGTGGTGTTTCAGGGTTTAGGGCAGTGCAGTGGTGTTCGGGCAGTGTAGGGGGTCGTGCAGGGGGTGGTGTTTCAGGGTTTAGGGCAGTGCAGTGGTGTTTGGGCAGTGTAGGGGGTCGTGCAGGGGTGGTGTTTCAGGGTTTAGGGCAGTGCAGTGGTGTTCGGCCAGTGTAGGTGGTCTTGCTGGGGGTGGTGTTTCAGGGTTTAGTGCAGTGGTGTTCGGGCAGTGTAGGGGGTCTTGCTGGGGGTGGTGTTTCAGGGTTTAGGGCAGTGCAGTGGTGTTCGGGCAGTGTAGGGGGTCTTGCTGGGGGTGGTGTTTCAGGGTTTAGGGCAGTGCAGTGGTGTTCGGGCAGTGTAGGGGTCATGCTGGGGCTGGTGTTTGAGGGTTTAGGGCAGTGCAGTGGTGTTCGGGCAGTGTAGGGGTCGTGCTGGGGCTGGTGTTTCAGGGTCTAGGGCAGTGCAGTGGTTTTCGGGCAGTGTAGGCGGTCGTGCTGGGGCTGGTGTTTCAGGGTTTAGGGCAGTGCAGTGGTGTTCGGGCAGTGTACGGGGTTGTGCTGGGGCTGGTGTTTCAGGGTTTAGGGCAGTGCAGTGGTGTTCGGGCAGTGTAGGGGGTCGTGCTGGGGGTGGTGTTTCAGGGTTTAGGGCAGTGCAGTGGTGTTCGGGCAGTGTAGGGGGTCGTGCTGGGGCTGGTGTTTCAGGGTTTAGGGCAGTGCAGTGGTGTTCGGGCAGTGTAGAGGGTCTTGCTGGGGGGTGTTTCAGGGTTTAGGGCAGTGGTGTTCGGGCAGTGTAGGGGTCTTGCTGGGGGTGATGTTTCAGGGTTTAGGGCAGTGCAGTGGTGTTCGGGCAGTGTAGGGGTCTTGCTGGGGTGGTGTTTCAGGGTTTAGGGCAGTGCAGTGGTGTTCGTGCAGTGTAGGGGTCGTGCTTGGGGTGGTGTTTAAGGGTTTAGGGCAGTGCAGTAGTGTTCGGGCAGTGTAGGGGGTCGTGCAGGGGGTGGTGTTTCAGGGTTTAGGGCAGTGCAGTGGTGTTCGGGTAGTGTAGGGGGTCGTGTTTCAGGGTTTAGGGCAGTGCAGTGGTGTTCGGGCAGTGTAGGGGGTCTTGCTGGGGGTAGTGTTTCAGGGTTTAGGGCAGTGCAGTGGTGTTCGTGCAGTGTAGGGGGTCGTGCTGGGGATGGTGTTTCAGGGTTTAGGGCAGTGCAGTGGTGTTCGGGCAGAGTAGGGGGTCGTGCAGGGGGTGGTGTTTCAGGGTTTAGGGCAGTGCAGTGGTGTTCGGGCAGTGTAGGGGTCGTGCTGGGGGTGGTGTTTCAGGGTTTAGGGCAGTGCAGTGGTGTTCGGGCAGTGTAGGGGGTCGTGCTGAGGCTGGTGTTTCACGGTTTAGGGCAGTGCAGTGGTGTTCGGGCAGTGTAGGGGGTCGTGCTGGGGCTGGTGTTTCAGGGTTTAGGGCAGTGCAGTGGTGTTCGGGCAGTGTAGGCGGTCGTGCTGGGGCTGGTGTTTCAGGGTTTAGGGCAGTGCAGTGGTGTTCGGGCAGTGTAGGGTGTCGTGCTGGGGCTGGTGTTTCAGGGTTTAGGGCAGTGCAGTGGTGCTCGGGCAGTGTAGGGGGTCGTGCTGGGGCTGGTGTTTCAAGGTTTAGGGCAGTGCAGTGGTGTTCGGGCAGTGTAGGGGTCGTGCTGGGGCTGGTGTTTCAGGGTTTTGGGCAGAGCAGTGGTGTTCGGGCAGTGTAGGGGGTCGTGCTGGGGGTGGTGTTTCAGGGTTTAGGGCAGTGCAGTGGTGTTCGGGCAGTGTAGGGGGTCGTGCTGGGGGTGGTGTTTCAGGGTTTAGGGCAGTGGTGTTCGGGCAGTGTAGGTAGTCTACCTGGGGGTGATGTTTCAGGATTTAGGGCAGTGCAGTGGTGTTCGGGCAGTGTAGGGGGTCGTGCTGGGGGTGGTGTTTCAGGGTTTAGGGCAGTGCAGTGGTGTTCGGGCAGTGTAGGGGGTCGTGAATGGGGTGGTGTTTCAGGGTTTAGGGCAGTGCAGTGGTGTTCGGGCAGTGTAGGGGGTCGTGCTAGGGGTGGTGTTTCAGGGTTTAGGGCAGTGCATGGGGTGTTCGGGCAGTGTGGGGGGACGTGCAGGGGCTGGTGTTTCAGGTTTTAGGGCAGTGCAGTGGTGTTCGGGCAGTGTAGGGGGTCGTGCTGGGGGTAGTGTTTTAGGGTTTAGGGTAGTGCAGTGGTGCTTGTGTAGTGTAGGGGGTCGTGCTGGGGGTAGTGTTTTAGGGTTTAGGGTAGTGCAGTGGTGTTTGTGTAGTGTAGGGGTCATGTTTTAGGGTAGTGCAGTGGTGTTTGGGTAGTGTAGGGGTCGTGCTGGGGGTAGTGTTTTAGGATTTAGGTTAGTGCAGTGGTGTTTGGGTAGTGTAGGGGGTCGTGCTGGGGGTAGTGTTTTAGGGTTTAGGGTAGTGTAGTGGTGTTTGTGTGGTGTAGGGGTCGTGCTGGGGTAGTGTTTTAGGGTTTAGGGTAGTGCAGTGGTGTTTGGGTAGTGTAGGGGGTCGTGCTGGGGGTAGTGTTTTAGGGTTTAGGGTAGTGCAGTGGTCTTTGTGTAGTGTAGGGGGTCATGTTTTAGAGTAGTGCAGTGGTGTTTGGGTAGTGTAGGGGGTCGTGCTGGGGGTAGTGTTTTAGGATTTAGGTTAGTGCAGTGGTGTTTGGGTAGTGTTGGGGGTCGTGCTAGGGGTAGTGTTTTAGGGTTTAGGGTAGTGCAGTGGTGTTTGTGTAGTGTAGGGGGTCATGCTGGGGTAGTGTTTTAGGGTTTAGGATAGTGCAGTGGTGCTTGTGTAGTGTAGGGGGTCGTTCTGGGGGTAGTGTTTTAGGGTTTAGGGTAGTGCAGTGGTGTTTTTGTAGTGTAGGGGGTCATGTTTTAAGATGCAACGCTCCAATACCTGACCAGTCTGCACTACATAAAACTGCAAAAAACTAAAAATAAAAGTGTTTTGCACACTTCTGTCATTGGGCTATACGTGGGCTACCTCTGGGTGATATTTGTGCTACATTTGGGCTCTTTTTCTCTGGTGGCCATCTTGGGAGACTTATTTGTTATGAAGTTTCCTAATTTCCTCATTTACTGCAGTCTCCTCAGTAGGAAATGCTTTCAGTTTTTTACTTTGATTCCATCAAGAAGGCATTCAGATATGTCTCACATTTGCCATAAATTCAGAATGTTAGCACTCTAGTTGCTCATTAGATCACTGTAGTAAAGCTACTGCTCACCAGGGAGTTAACTGGAAGTCTGCTGCTGGTATTGAAAGTGATTGTTTCAGTCTGCATGTCAGAATTTTCTAATGAAATAGAAGAGGATTTGAGATCTCACTTAAAACATGCCCTAATTTTTCTTTCTGCAGCACTAACCATAATTTCTATTCCAAAAAGAACCCCTCATTTTGTTCCTTTTTAAATTAAATGTTTTAAGTGTTACCGGTTTATTCCAATCAAGATGGCTTCAGGTGTGCCATACTTTTGTCATAAGTAAGGCTGTTAGCGCTCTAGTTGTTCTTTAGAACACTCTGGGAACCTGCAGTAGAACACAAAGGCATCAACTGGCAGGCTGCTCCTGTTGAAATATAACAGGAAGATATTTGAGATCACACTTGAAACGTCCTAATTTTTCTTTCTACAGCACTAACCATAGTTTCTATGACAAAATGAACCCCATCATTTTGTTCCTTTTTAAATTAAATGTTTTAAGTGTTACCAGTTTATTCCAATGAAGATGGCTTCAGGTGTGCCATACTTTTGTCATAAGTAAGGCTGTTAGCACTCTAGTTGTTCTTTAGAACACTCTGGGAAGCTGCAGTAGAACACAAAGGCATCAACTGGCAGGCTGCTCCTGTTGAAATATAACAGGAAGATATTTGAGATCACACTTGAAACGTCCTAATTTTTCTTTCTACAGCACTAACCATAATTTATATGACAAAATGAACCCCATCATTTTGTTCCTTTTTAAATTAAATGTTTTAAGTGTTACCAGTTTATTCCAATCAAGATGGCTTCAGGTGTGCCATACTTTTGTCATAAGTAAGGCTGTTAGCACTCTAGTTGTTCTCTAGAACACTCTGGGAAGCTGCAGTAGAACACAAAGGCATCAACTGGCAGGCTGCTCCTGTTGAAATATAACAGGAAGATATTTGAGATCACACTTGAAACGTCCTAATTTTTCTTTCTACAGCACTAACCATAATTTCTATGACAAAATGAACCCCATCATTTTGTTCCTTTTTAAATTAAATGTTTTAAGTGTTACCAGTTTATTCCAATCAAGATGGCTTCAGGTGTGCCATACTTTTGTCATAAGTAAGGCTGTTAGCACTCTAGTTGTTCTTTAGAACACTCTGGGAAGCTGCAGTAGAACACAAAGGAATCAACTGACAGTCTCTGCCCTTGTTGGATGTACATGTTTTACTGAGAATGTCAGACTTCATTCTCACATGACTGAGAAAGATAATGTGAATTTACGGAAAATATGCTCTCATTTTAGCTTTTGGAGCACCTTCCAAAACTCTATGGGACAAGCATGTTAAAATAGTTTTCTCTCAAACATGATTCATGATATCCCAGCAGAAGGTTTTTCACAGGGTAAAATCACCTTAGAACACACCACAATTCCTGAAATTAGTATGATACCATCAACAAATGAATTCTAATGTAACTAAAGTCTGTTATCACCCTTTATAGTTCTCCTTTTGGTAACCCTCAAAATCTTTGATTCACTACAATGCATTTCAATGGGGTACTATCATGTATATTGGTCTCAAGATGGCTGCCAGCAATTCCAGGATGAAGTGCTGACAGCCAATCAGAGCTCACAATGACGTGTGGTTAGGCTCCGCCCAGATATATATGTGATTTTACTTTTGATTTTCTCAGGAACTACTGAACGGATTTACACCATTTAAGCAAAAGGCACGACACTGAACCAATGGCTACCTCTTTGCCAAATTTGGTGTAATTCCGTTCAGCAGTTCGGGCTGTAGCTGCGATTAAAGGTTCCTATGGAAAAATGAATGGGGAAAACACATTTTGGGACTCCCCTTTTTTCTCGGCCCCCGCTTGACGAATCACCCCGAGACTTTCAGGAGCGGACCGGAGCGCCCCAACAAGTTGGAAACTTTCGCGAAGATTCGTCAACCGGCGCCAACGTTATTTCAAATAGAATGTTGCGGATTTCCTATGGAAAATAGGTCCTAACTATAACTATCTACTGGCGACCGCCAGTAGATAATATATATATATATATATATGTCTCTTTTTGTGTGTGTGTGTGCAAGAAGCAGAGTATATAACTCTGGGTAGTTCCCAAGTTTAGGCAGAGAGCAGCTCCTATTGGAGTACCTTACAGCACCACCAACACTCTGAATTTGTTCACCTCAAATGTCTGTTATTCTAGCAGAGTTTTTAAGCATAGGATTAGCACAGTGCCATTCATGCAGAGATAGAAAGTGACTAAGCATTTTGCCATTTTTACAAACAAAGTCTTTACGCTTAGGTGCCGCCCCAAGTCGGACCAGGGCATTCATATAATGATTTAAAATAAATAAATAATAGTGTGGCTGGCTCCGGCGCAGGGAACTGATGGGGCCCTAGGAGCCTTGGGGCAAGCTATGAATGTTCTGGGTGGGATGAAACACCCACAAAAAAAGAAATAATTAAATTACAAACAGGGAAAAATGATAAATGAGCAGCCGGAGCCACTCATTAGTTATTCACTGATCCGGCAAGGAGCATCCCATAATGCCCTTTGTGGGCTAATGTGCATAATTGAGTATGCTCTGTGGTGCCCCAGTTTGGGCAGGGGCCCCACCAACATGTTTGGTAATTATTGTGGAGGGCGGTAGATAGTGCAGCTTCCCCCCAGAAATATTTTACAAAAAGTGTTTCAGGGGTTCAATGAACATGACCTCAGGAAAAAAATCTATGTTGTTTTCAAGCATTTCCAGAGCTCAGCTGTGAAATGCAGAGACCCCTGTGGATAGGTATATGGTTGCATTGTGTGACCTGAGGAGTGTGAAAAAGGCTGACACAGGTTTAATGTTGTTTTATCAAGGTGGCTTCCTTTTGATAAAGCCAATAAGACTGCCTTTATATAATGAAGTTCTAACTCCTTGATAAACCTAATAGGCTTCACTTTCCCTTAGTGAAGTACTGATTCCATGACACAACTGGTAGGCTTCCTTTTATATATTGATGTCCTGTCTCCTGGACAAAACCAATAGGCTAGTCTTGTATATTGATGTAATCACCCCTTGACAAAGCCAGTAGGCCTGCCGTTTATATTGAGGTGCTGTCATGTTAAAAAAAACCTTAGAAATTCAATAAAAAAGAACAAAGGTTAAAGTGCCAGTTCTAGTTAGTTATAGTTATTTCATGATGCGAGTTATAGTTACCACTGAACTATAACTGGCAAGATTCAGTGGTTTTTTAGTTTAAAATGTTATGTTATAAGTGAAATTTTCACCTAACTATACCATCACTTTAACCTCTGTTTTTTAGTGAATTTCTACATTTTGTTCCTATACCTAACTATAACTGTCATTGTAACCTTTGTTTTTTTCAGTGAATTATATATATATAATAAACAACAGCTGCGGCTGGTGACACACAGCCCAATCGCTGGCGGTGCCTGACAGTGGCGTCTCCTCTCCGACACCGTAAATCCCAAACGGCTCCCCACACCAAAGAGGACAACACTTAGTTGCGGTGTCAAAATGGTTTATTCAGTGAATACACAGCAGTAGCGTAATCTACACGTAGGTGCCGCTACTGCTGTGTGTTCACTGAATAAACCATTTTGAGACAGCAACTGAGTTCCGCCCTCGGTGTGGGGAGCTGTTTGGGATATATATATATATATATATATATATATATATATATATATATCCTTTAGCTTTAGTTCACGTCGCTGACTCCATGAGGCGCTTCTCTCTCGGTGCGTGACCCTTGGCTGAACCATGCCAAATTACATTTTCCAAATCCCTCGAAGTGAAGGAAAAAAGGGTTGCGACCCTTTTTTCCTTCACTTCGAGGGATTTGGAAAATATATATATATACAGATATCAGTCAATCAATCAAGTAGTATTTGTATAGTGCGCCTAATCACCCCGGAGAGTATCCAGGCGCTATGCTGCAGGTATCAGTCTAAGAGCCAGGTCTTGAGTCCCTTCCTGAAGTGGTTCAGCGATGGAGAAGTGCATAGGTGGATGGGGAGGGTGTTCCAGGCTTTGGCGGCGAGGTAGGAGAAGGAGTGTCCTCCAGCGTGGCGGATAAGTGGTGTCTGAGCGAGGGCGAGGTGTGCGGAGCGAATATTTCTGGAGGGTTGGTAGAAGATCAGGCAATTGTTCATGTAGTCTGGTCCTTGGAGGGCTTTGTGGGTGTGGGTAAGGAGCTTGAACTGGCATTTCTTCTGGATGGGGAGTCAGTGGAGGTCTTTCAGGTGCTGGGTGATGTGTGTCCTCTTGGGCAGGTTGAGGATCAGTCTGGCTGCTGTGCTCTGCATTGTCTGGAGTCTTTGCAGGAGTAATGTGGTTGTGCCAGCATAGAGTGCGTTTGTGTAGTCGAGCCGGCTGGTGATGAGGACCTGTGTCACAGTTTTTCTTGTGCTGATGGGGAGTCTGAAGATTTTGCTGAGCATGGGGATCATGTGGAAGCAGGCTGAGGAGTCGGTGTTGACCTGTCATTTCATGGAGAGTTTGCTGTCCAGTATGATGCAGAGGTAGAGAGCGTGGTCTTTCGGCATGGGGTGTGTATATATATATATATATTTTTTTTTCACAGTGGCTATTGCCACTGTGTATCTTGGTAGTTATAGTTAGATCAGACTTTCCATAGGAAGAACATTTTTTGATTTGCTAATAGCTTTGGCTCCATTTGACAAATCTTCACAGCACTTTCCAAAACCAAATTTGGCAGAAAGTTAGCTCCTTACCCAGAAAGCATGCCTTTTCTGATTTGGTGTGAATCTGTTCAGTAGTTTTGAGAAATTAAGGCTAAATAAATAGAGATAAAGTCACAATTGGCCCCTTGCGAGTTCTTTCACAGTTGTGCAGGAGCGGGAATTAATAAAATTAAAGCTGGGCCAAAGCGTTAGGATTGGCCCAGCAAGCTATTTCTCGTGTCGTTCTGACAGAAGCAAGCTCTCTCATTGGCGGGCCGTAACATCAGAAGAAATGTTGCAGATGCCATAACAGGGCACGGGGACTCGGTCTCTGTGTCCTGAAAATGTTTTTACAAAATATAACATAAGTGGGCAGGGTATCGATACCCTTACACCCTGGCCCTTTTGGGTGGAGGTCCCAGAGGATTTTTTGAGTTGCCACGAGCCAGTGGAATTATAACCGGGTGTCTGTGGTGGGTTGGCCACTTGCAGGAGGTTGGGCGCAGGGCCTGGCTTCATTCCATGCAAGGCTGTGGCCGTGCCGGGAGGTTGGGTGCCCGTGGGGTGGGGGAGTACAGGCCGTGCGCCCTACCCAATGCCACATACGGCTTAAGGCTGGGTGCTGAACGGGGTTGGCCATCTGCAGGGATGTGAGTTCAAGTCCTGGCAACAGGTCAGACCCTACAGTCACCTCCACACTATGTAAGGCTGAAACCTGCGTGTGGTGGTAATAAGATCCTATTTTACATTTAAAAAAACCTAGAAATTCACTGAAAAAACTAATTTGGCCCCCCATGGTTTGCTTATGACCTTGAAGACTGTATCACTCATAATATGTTCAATGCTATAACTGATGACATTACTAGGCATGGTAGGGGCACAAGTTGTAGTTAGCTCAGTACACTATAACTGATGAAGTTCAATTTTTTTTAGTTTAAAAGTTACACTTCGTAGAGATTTTCATCAAACTATGACATTACTTCATCCTTTGTATTTTTCAGTGAATGAATGAGGCTTTTTTATAATGTGAAGTAAGATGTTCTTACCATACCTTACTATGATGTCACTTTACCTTTAACTTTTTTTTCCAGTGAATATGTGTGTATGCACATATATATTCACTGTCGCCAGTAGGTAATATATATATATATAAGTATGTGAGCAAGGCCAATGATTTGGCCAAAACACGTCATGGACATGAGTAAGAAAATCGAATAGACATTGCACTGAGAAATTTGGAGTCTGTTCCTGGATTTGTCATTTTTTTGAGTTATGGGATTTGCTTTGGTATACATTATAGTTAGGAAATACCATTAAAAAGAATAGAAATTCACTGAAAAAACCAAAGGTTATATGGATGTTATAGTTAGGAAATAGAATTTAAAAACCTTAGAAATTCACACAAAAAAACAAAGGTTACAGGGACGTTATAGTTAGGCTCACATTTTACACACACAAAACCATAGGAATTCAGCAGTTATAGTTAGAGTTATCTCAAGTAACTATGACTCGTGCCCTAAGGTTATTATAACTATGCCCTCACCATGCACTGCTAATTACCCTTACATATTACATCACTCATAACAACTGTAGGAAGGTGGGATCTGACTATATGGTTGCCCCCACTTTTTTCCTGGTGTTTTGCTGGTTTATGACTTAGTTGGACTGGGATCCTGCTATTCAGGGCCCCAGTCTATCTGCTTCCTCTATAAAATGGTTTCCATGTGCCTTAGGCACATCTCTGATTGGAATCTGGAGTGCCCTTATAAGTCCCTAGTATATGGTATACTATGTACCCAGGGCATAGGTACCTCAGAGGCCTACCAGGGGCTGCAGCATGTATTGTGCCACCCCTGGAAGGCCATCCAAAATGACACCACAGGTCTGCTATTGCAGCCTGGGTAAGGTGGTGCATGCACCCCTTACAGTGGTATGGGCTACCTATATCACTACCATTGCACACGCATATAAACCTATAAGTCACTCCTATGGCAGGCCTTACCAATCCTGAAGGCAGAGTGCTTGGTTTTTATGTGAGAGGGTGCCCCTGCATGAGCAGAGCCCCTTTACAGCATTCGGAGTCCCTCCTCTGATGCTGTTTGTGGTACAGCCTCACCATTTACTCTTAAGTGCATTATATCCTCGCGGTACAATGCTAACTTTGGACTGGCTGCACCAAAACATGTCGTGTTTGGTGTCAAACATCTTGGAATACTACCCCCGCCAGTCCTGGTGGCGGGGGTAGCATTCCACCCTTCTAGAGGGAGAGACATGTACACACCGGGCTACCCGGTAACTTCTTTCCAGAGCCCTGGCATCACAAAATGGATGCCACTGCCACAGACACGGGTCTGGCCTCCTGCTGCTGACTGAAACTCCGGCAGGGGAGGCCTGGACAATAGGTTTCCTGTCGAAGGGAGGTGTAACCACCTCCCCAGACAGGATAGTGTGTATTGGGGCTGGGCGGGAGCACCCTCTGGTGCTTTGAAGTCCTGCACTGGGGGCACATTTGGTGTCCCTGTGCATATGCCAGTTCAAACCGGTTGCAGGGGCTACCTGCCCCTGCTCTGGCGCGAAACTGGACAAAGGGAAATGGGTGTAACCACCCCTCTTCCCTGACCCTCCCATAGGTGGGTCCCCAGAGTATGTCCAACCCCCTAACTTAGTATAAGTATGGGACCCCAGTCCTTAGGACTTTAGATTTACCTGGACGAAACTCTGATACAGAATCCTGGACCTTCGACGCTCTACTTTAAGATTAGAGGACTGAAGAATCTCCCTTGGGGTCAAGGAGTGACTCCTCTGCTTGGCAGGCACCTAAAAAGTAATTGTCCGGTCTGCATCGCCGAAGCTCCCGCCGGACGCCGAAGTCTTTGCATCACCAGAGGTGGATTTCCAGACTTCCCCGAGGCTGCCCTGAGTCCCCAGCAAAGCTGAGGCCCGTAGCTGTCGGGGGTAACGTGGAACCATGACCCCTGGACACCGAGCACATTTGCAAGTGCATCCTCTTCCTGGTCTCCCACGGAGTTGTGCTTTGGGCTCCGAGTAGCCCCCGCCTCTAGCACCAACTGCTCCGAAGATCACTGGCCTCCACTCCACGAGTGTCCTGTGAGCCAGCTCTAAGTGCGTCCACTCGAGGCTCCTTCGCGGTTGCTAGTCCGTTGGCTAGTGGGCCCTCCCGAAGGCAACTCTTCTTCTGCTTGGGCTTCCCTGGTTGCTCCAGACGTGCCCTGACTTACCCTCGCTGGGTGAGTCCCTCAGACCTTGCTGGTCTGTACCACCGTCCTTCTTCTATTTCCACGTGACTTGCCGTTGCCAAGGCTTGTTGGGTCCAATCTGGTCGCCGACACCCCTACAATCGACAGACGTTGTGGGACAGCTCGAATCCAGCTCCTGGTTGTCGTCCACACCTCCTGGACCTCATGGCTACCTGAAGCACCCGACATCGGTGGGCATCTGCTCATCGCCTTCCTGGTCACTGGCTAGTGACCCAGACTCTGTCCCCTCTGCTTTCAGGTTCTTCAGATCTTTGATCCACCCTTGGATCCACCCGAACACTTTCGACTTGGTCGCCAGCAGCACTTTGCAGCAGATCGCCATTGAAAACGACGACGAAACCCGACCCCGAAAGACACCTATGCACCCGGCTTCCTGGGTGAGGTAACTCGAGTACTCCGGTGCTCCGTGGGTATAGACTCTAGAACAACCTAGTTCTAAAGGGGTTTGCTCCAAGTCCTCCTCTAAGTGTCCTTTTCTTTAAAACTCCAACCGCGACATTCCCCATAGAAGTCAACGGCGGCTCGCGGCTGTGTTCTCGTGGGTCCCCTGGGTCACTACCTTGGGTGGTTCCTTGAGGGCCAAGCACTTCTACAGGCTCTAGGCCTTGTGTCTAGCTCAGTCGTGGTTCTTATACCACTTTATTGGTATATGGTTTGGTACGCCCCTAGGGCTCAAACGTGTATTTGTGCTATTACTGTTGATAACTAACTTATAACTTATGTACTTCGAACTCTAGCCTCATAAAGAGACTAGAGGGGTGTGTTTAGCAATAAATACATATATTTTGAATATATACCTGGTGTGGTCCTCTTTCATTTGGTCACTCAAGAGATTATAGACTGGTAAAACAAGCTGCTTTACATTCCTTCAAGACTTAGCCTGAAGGCTGCTCTCCATAGCTACCACTAGGATAGCTTTCAATAAAGGTTGTCTTTAACCTATCTCCAATAAGGGGTTGTTTGGACTGGTGCAAGGTGCCCACTATAATTAGTGGACAGCATATACCAGGCCAACTTCTCACAACAACTTCAATGATATCATTGATAATATCACTGCAAGATTTGATGTGAAATTATTGATGAGAAAGCAGTTCATGGTGGGGGCGTGAGTAATAGTTACCTTAGGGCACAAGTTCTAGTTACTTGAGATTACTCTAAGTATAACTGCTGAATTCCTATGGTTTTGTGCATGTAAAGTGAGAACCTTACTATAACGTCCCTGTAACCTTTGTCTTTTTAGTTCACATATATATATATATATATATATATATATATATATATATATATATATATATATATATATATATATATATATATATATATATATATATATATATACATATATATATATATAACTACAAATGCCTGTTTGCATAATAAAAACAAGCTCCGGTACGCTCGGATATTCACTTTCAAAGCGGTTTATTTAGACTCACACTGGTGACGCGTTTCAACCGCAGCTGCGGTTTTTCTCAAACCAAATGTTGTCGCCATGTTCAACTTCATTTATACACGGGAGATAAAGAACCTACTTAAAGTGACAGTGCAACAATTCAGAATTAAAGTGACAAGTGCATTTTGAAAACCGGAACTATGTCCCAACATTGTAAACAATCCAAAAGATCGTGACTAAAGTGCCAAGTGCCTGCAATCTAAACATTAAGAACCATAATTCATCTGGCAGGTGTTTTTGTCTGCTGCAGCAATTATTAAAAATACAGGTCGTAAAGGTGTAGTGCCATACTGTCCAGGCTGTGAGAGAAAATGCTAATTAATATTAAAAAAGTAGGTTTGATTTAATACAGCTCTGGTAGGCATCAGCTTAAATTCAATTGTACTAACTCTCAGTAATAAATGTCAAAAGATCAAGGGCAAGTGCCCATACTGACTCAGCATATTTGTACACTTTGATCGGGTTCCCCCAAACACTTAAATTGCTGCTTATGCGAATTAAAAACTGTTCTAGGATAAAGTGCAGTATCTAATACAACTCAGAGAATACCATGGTTTAAAAATTACAAAATCAATATGGAGTGGAACATCGGAACAGGAGTTTTAGAGGGACAACACCCCCATACAGATAAGGTGCCGGACATAGATCTAGACATTTCACATTTGCTAGACATTGGCTAAAAATATTACAGATGGACATGTAAATCTTCCTCGATATTCAGGCCATTTGGGATTTTTGAATTGAAACGTAAGATATACCTCGATTCCAATTGCCTCAAACACCTCTCTCTGTCGCCACCTCTCAATCTCTTTGGTACTTGGTCCACCACAAAGTACTCAAGGCTGTTGATGTTACTATCATGTACCTGCTCGAAATGTCTTGCCACAGGGTATGATTGATCTTTATTTTTGATCGCTCTGATGTGTTGCAGAACACGCTGATGGGCCCGTAATATAGTGCAACCTATATAGATTTTGCTACAGCTGCATCTGAGCACATAAATGGCAAATTCACTTCGACAGGTAAGTGGCTTCATAATTTGCCATTTCCGATCTGAAAATAGCAGAGAAACCTCTGTTGTATTTGCACCATATTTACATGCCTTACACTTAGAGCAACATCTAAAACCTCTACTTCCACTAAGCCATGTGTCCTCTTGTACCACCCCTGGGCTGTTGACTACCAGATCTTGCCTCATGGATCGTGCCCTACGAAAGGTTATGAGTGGTTTCTTATGTATTTTAGGTCCTAAAACAGGATTTTTTAAAAAACAAACTTTATTGATTTTCCATTAAATAAACGGAGTGGCTAGGTGTGCAGTAAAAACATAAGGTAATGATACATGTCATAGTGTTCAGAATTGGGATACATTACATATTCTTTATTATCCTTATCATCACGGATACCTTTGTCATGCATCTGCCGAATTCTATCTTTTTATTAATCAACCTGAAAATGTTGAACATAGCTGTTAGCCAACATACCCCACCCGACCCACCTCCCACTCTTGTTCTGGCATTTCCCATTGTTTATGTGTGTATTCTTATGTCCTACTCTAGCGATGAGTGATATGTAACTTTAGAGGTTGTGGCGGTTAGTGTGACCTGTCATTTACCGTATATCTGCATGTTACGACTATGCTGTGGGTTGTTGCGTGTTCGGGGTGCTAGCTCTGGGTTCCAAGTCTACACCTTTAAGGGCTTCTAGCATAATATCCCATTCCATGGATATCGGGTTTTTCCGTAATCCCTTGGCCTCCTCCCGCCGTAACGCAGCACTCTCGGCCCCACCCCAGCGGAGCATTTCACTGTGCCAGGTGTATCCGGTAGGGGGTTTCATCGATTTCCATCGCATAGTTATGGACCTTTTGGCTAAGATTAGGGCGAGGTCCGTGAATCTGAGTTGTACCTTCTGTTTGGTCGAACGTTTACATAGGCCTAGGATACACTCCTCTACCGTGTTTCCCACTTGTATCTGTGTGACTGTCGATATGTGAAGTCGGATGTACTCCCAGAAACTTCGCAAGCGGGGGCATGCCCATATCATGGGGATTAAGTCAGCCTCGCCCAATTGGCATTGAGGGCAATGCTGCTGCACATGTGGGAACATCCATTGCAATCGCCGCGGTGTGAGATAGGCTCTATGGAGTAACATGCTCTGTATAAATTTAAACTTTGCATTTCGAGTCACTTTTTTGGGGTATTCCAGAATACTAGCCCATTCCTTGTCTGAGAGCTCCCGTCCAATATCTTCCACCCATGTGGCTCGTAAGTCTGTTAGCTCTATTGCGGTGTGCACCCATATTCCCACATATAGCCATTTGATAAGGTGTCCCCCCCCATGTAATATAGGGCCTTAACCAATTCGTGGGTTGAGGGTTCTTGTCTCTGGGGGGCCCAGTGCTTCCTAACGTATTGCAATAGTGCGGCATGTATCAAGTATAGATGGTCTGGCACCCCAGTTTCCCGCACAAAGTTCTCGTGATCCATTAAAATTCCATTGTTAAATAAGTCTCCTACTGTGACAACTCCTTCATCTAACCAGGCCCCTATCTTGCGCTTTGTGAGCCCGCCGCTAGATAGTGGAATTCCCACCAGTGGGATGTTCCCTGCATAAGGGTGGCAATGGGACGTGTATTGTAACACTGCCTTCCAGCACTGAAGTGCCGTGCGCAGCAGGGGTGGTAGGTTCGGGCAAATTTTACATTGTGGTAGTAGTAATGCGTGTAGAGTACCTTGGTCAACATCACGCACTGTGTATCCTGTCTCCTGCAGATTGCGCCCAGCTGTCCAGTAGGACAACCATTGCAGTTGACTCGCATAATAATATGCTCTGAGGTCGGGTACACTCAGTCCCCCTCTGTTGGTCCCCAGCTGTAGTTTTTTGAGGCTTACTCTATGCCTTCCAGCCCCCCATATAAGATCGGAGAATATAGTGTCCAGGGTTCTGAAAGTGGTGGAAGGTACTACTATCGGTAAATTGGTGAAGTAGTACAAGAGCCGTGGGAGGACCACCATTTTCGATATGGCTGCTCGGCCCATTGCAGAAAGGGGTAGCGTAGTCCAGAAGGTGACGCTCGAGCGTATTGACCTGATCGCCCTGGTAAGGTTACCCTCTAGCATGTCCGTATGTGACCGGTATATGTGTATGCCGAGATATTTGAAAGTGTGCTGCGCCACCGGAAGGGAGCATGGTCCAAAGGTAACCTCCTCTGGGTGGGTACCCTCTCGGAAGAAGAAGACATTAGATTTTGCTGCATTAATGGCGAGGCCCGATATGTGTTCAAACCTATTGAAGATGTCGGGGATGGGTCCCAGTGCGCCCAGAAGGTCACGCAAATTTATTATTATGTCATCCGCATGGGCCAAAATCAGATGTGTTGAGCCGCCAATCGGGACTCCAAGGTGGTGAGCCTCTGAGCGTAGCCTAAGTGCTAGTGGCTCCAGCGCAAGTATAAATAACAGCAGTGACAATGGGCATCCCTGTCGTGTGCCCCTGAATACCGAGTATTCACGTGAGATGTGTCCTCCCGTGCGGACTCTCGCAGTGGTGGCCTCATACAGTAGACGGAGCCATCGGAGGTACTCCAGGGGTAGTCCAAATTTCCCTATAGCTTTGAACATGTAGCCCCAGGTTAGTGTGTCGAACACCTGTCGTAGGTCTAGTGCAATACAGCCTGCATTTATGTAATGTTCCGGGGTTGTTGCCCTGATGTGGTGCAGCCTCCTGATGTTTAAGGATGTGCTGCGGGCTGGCAGGAACCCACTTTGATCTATGTGAATGAGTTTATTTAAATATGGAAGGAGCATATTCGCAAGTATTTTGCTTAGTATTTTATACTCTGTCGCCAATAGAGATAATGGGCGGTATCCAGACATGTCTGATCTGTCCCTCCCTGGTTTAGGAAGTGAGACGACTAACGCCTGCGCTGTGGAGGTGGGAAGGTGGCCCAGTTCTAGCGACCTATTGTATAGGTTCACCAATTGGGGAATCAAGGCCTCAGCATAAGTGTCGAAGAACTCGGCCGGAGTCCGTCCAGTCCCATCGCTTTGTTCCGTGGGAGTCCTTTGATAGCCGCTTTTATTTCGGCTTTTATAATAGGGCCTGCCAGTGCTTTCCGGGACTCTGTAGTGAGCTGTGGGTAGGGCAAGTCATCTAAGAACGCATCTATGTGGGCGTCGTCTGCTGAGTCTGGTTTGTCATATAGTGTAGCATAATACAGGCTAAAGGCCTCGTTTATATCCTGTTGAGTAGTGACAGTGTCACCCCTTAGTGTTGTGATTTCGCTAATTATAATACTCGGGGGGTCATCTCTCAATATTCTGGCTAGCAACGTCCCAGATTTATCTGCGTCTGTATGTTTTAATTGGGTATATGCTCTGTGATCTATAACCCTAAGGGACTCCAGTAGTTCCACATGCTGGATGCGTGCCTCTTGTAAGGGGGCCTGTTTTTCGGGATCGCTCGCAGCCTCCTGTTCCAGAGCATTCATCCTGTTCTCTGTCGCCATCAGATTTTTGTGTATTTCTTGTCTGGCGCCCACTGTAGCGCTCATCGCAGTGCCCCGGATAACTGCCTTGAACGCATCCCATTCGACGGAAATGGAGGATGCAGTGTTACTATTCTCTGCAAAGTAGTGTGTTATAGTGTGAGCCAGGGTAGTGCGGAACACGGCGTCTTCTAACAGTTGGGGGCCATAGTTTCCATGTGGGTACCGGAGTGGGGATCCTGCCCCAGGTGAAGGTAATTTCTAAAGGGTTATGGTCTGAGAAGGTCTTAGCTAAATATGTGGTATGGGTTACTTGTGCAGCTATCGTTCGTGAGCAGAGGATCCTATCGATTCTCGTGTGTAGTAGATGGACTGGAGAATAAAAGAAATATTCTTTGTGTGACGGATATCTCAATCTCCACACAACACTCAGTGCCCACCCATCAGTCCACCTACGAAGAACCTTTACTTGCTTGGTTGTTCCCGCTCCACGCAGGGGAGGATGTGAGCGATCGAGCACGACATCCATGACCGCATTGCAGTCCCCTCCTATAATCCATGGGTATATTTCCCATCCCGTTAGTGCCTGACTGAGCCCTGCGAAAAATTTATCTTGATCAAAGTTTGGTGCGTATATATTACCCAATACAATGTGTGTGCCATCAAGTGTCCCGTGTAGGAATATATACCTTCCCTGCGTGTCCATGCGCCGCTCTAATTCTATGAACGGGACCCCGTGTTTTATCCATGTCGTTGCTCCCCTGGCAAAGGCAGAGTAATTGGTGGAGAAGATTTGTCCCTTCCATTTCTTACGCATATTCGCCACCTCCAAAGTTGTAGGTGTTAAGCATGTGTGTCGCGGCGTGAAGGTGAAGTTAACATTGCAGGTATTAAAGAGAGGCCACAACCCATACCAGGATACCGACTTTGTGCCAGAACTCCAAGCCCCCCCAAACTACTAATACAAGGCCCGGTTGGTGAACTATACCGGACCAAACAATAAAACACAACCTGTGTAACTGTGCTGCATTTACATGGTGCGTTCGCAAATAGGGGGTTGTCGCTCATGCCACTCATGGTGTTGTAACTGCTTATATACGAGCTCATAGGAGCCCGAGGCTAATAGACATTCTGAGAC
The DNA here is from genome assembly GCA_963921515.1 of Calotriton arnoldi. NCBI lineage: Eukaryota > Metazoa > Chordata > Amphibia > Caudata > Salamandridae > Calotriton > Calotriton arnoldi. Next base: position 1,966,200 of record CAWUFW010002046.1, read on the forward strand.
AGAGCCATTTAGTTCACAAAAAAAGGATATGTGTTATGATATCGGACCGTGTATTGCACCCAGCAAGCTTAATGTCCATCTGGGTTAACAGGACAGTCTTCCTTGCGTTGTATCAGTCCAGTAAGCTGTCCTCCGTCTGGGGCGTCACACTAGGGAACAAAGCCAGGCTGCTCGCAGAATCTGATCTAACCATGCTGCCTTCCGAGGATTCAGAGGGCATAGGGAGCCCACAGTCTCTGAACGTGGACGCTGTCTCAAGTGCTATATCCTTACTCCGTTGCACTTGTTCCTGCGTTGGGCTGTGCGACTGTGATTTGTGGACTGATTTCACATTGCGGCGTGACCGCCTGGCCTGTGTACGTCCTGGGCTGTTGGGTAGGCTCTGGGAGGCGGTTCCTGGTAGCGAGGCCGGGTCCATGACCTCAATCCATTCCTCCACGTCCTCAGGGCTCTCGAAGAAATACGTCTTTTGGTCGTGTATGATTTTCAGCCGAGCAGGAAATAAGAGAGCATATTTTAGGTTCATGAATTTTAGCTCCTTTTTGACAGCCACGAAGGAGGATCTTTGTCGCTGGACCATGAGGGTGTAATCCGGATACAACGATATTCGGCAATTTTCAAAACGTATTTGGGATCGTTCTCGCGCTTTCTGGAGCAGCACGTCACGATCCCTATAGTTTAGGATCCTGGCTATCAATGGGCGAGGCGGAGCACCCGCCTTGGGTCTCCCGGTGGGTATCCTGTCGGCCCTTTCCACGCAAAAATAGACTGATAGTCCGTCGGGGGCCACATGATCTCGGAACCATTGTTCCATGTAGTTTGCGGCGTTAGGGCCCTCACTACGTTCCGGGAGTCCAATGACCCGCACATTGTTTCGTCTGGCCCTTCCTTCTGCGTCTGCCAATCTGTCCTGCAGGCCTGTAACCTGTTTCCGCAGTTGTTGGATTTGTAACGTGTGTTCTTTGTGCTGGGGCAGGACCTCGTCCAATACTAGGCTATGAGCTTTCACTTTGTGCGCCAATTTAGTATGGTCCGCTTTGAGCAGCGTGAGTCCGGGTGTGAGAGCGCCGACCTGTTGCTCAATGGACTTTCTGGATTCCCTGACCTCTTGCAGTATCAGATCAAGTTTGTCCAAGGGGGTCTTCTTGTTTGTAGGTGGCACACAAGTGAGCGATGATGGAGTCGTAATGTGTTCCGGGTCTTCCGTGTGTTGTGTATTACTGGTGGCCGCCTCCGGTATCTTCCCTTTGGGGCGCCCCATGTTGCTTCGATGTATTCCTTCCCTACGGACTTTGCCCACAGAGTAATGATAGTTCAGCCTTGGCTGTTTCAAGATCTCGGTGTCGGGCGGGTAGGTCTGCCGTGTCAATGCGGGCGCCTTGGCTGCACGTGTTAGGCGGTGCGCAATACTCCTTTGTGGATTCCTTTGGCTTTCTCAAGCAGTGCGTGCACTAATTTGCAGCTGAACAAAATTACGCTTTTGCGTCAGGCGCCGTGCTCCCAAATACAGTCGTGCAGTACTCAGGTTCCGGCATACGCACCCTCCGCAATCAGACCGGTTGTTGTGATCGGCGTGTTCTCTATAACTAGCCGGGGAGGAAGGGCGGCAGGGCCTCACTGAATCCCAGGGAAAAGTCAATTGTGGTGCCTTGTTCCCTGGCTTTCAATAAGGTGGCTCCCGCTGCTTGCATTACTAATGGCCTGTAAAATGTTGTATTAATGTTTCGGTGTTGTATGCATTAAGGCAGGCCTCAGCGTCCTCCCAGTTAACACCGTCTGGTCTCGTACTGCTCCTCCCCACTATAATCCTTGGTAGGCAGGTGCTCTATTCCCCCAAAGCTCAGGTTCCCGGGTATATGCTCGTTCCAGAGCTAGTTCACCGGGGCCAGCCGCACTCGCACTCGCTCCGGCCGTCGGCCTCACAATCCTTGCCCCAGGCCCATGGGCCGCGTTGCTCCCAGGAGAGTCGGGGGGTCAGCGATGAGTGCCGGAGTTAAGTGCAGGCAGGGCCCCCCTCAAGACGCTCTCACCTGAGGTGTTGCGCAGTGTCTCTGGAAGTCGAGCTCCCAAGTCTCAATTGGGAGATCAGGCCCAGGCGGGGCCGCACTCTGGGCCTCCCGTCTCCACCGCAGGCTTCGGCTCGTTCACGCCGCTTGCCGCGGGCGTTTCACTCGGCTAGTAACACGCCTCCCCAAAGGTGCCACAGGCTCGATGTATGGCACCGGTCGTGCCCCGCAGTGCGCCAGAGTCAAGGGCCGTCCTCTGGGAAGAGCCACGAGGATCCGGTTGCCAGGTGTTCTCCCGGACGTCCCCGGAGCATAACACCACCCTCCAGCAGGTGTCGCGGGTCGTGGGCAGGCATCCAGGGCTTCGCATCCCCCAGTGTGTTCAGCAAAGACCCGTCATGCGCTCATCGGGTACCGTTCAGCCCTGCGAAGCTTCCGGGAGTCTCCGCTTAGTGCGATGCGGCCGCCGATTAGGCCTAACAGCGTGGATCTCTCTCTTTGTCGGTGGCAGCAGCAATACGAACAGATGGCCCGTACGGCCGTGTCTCACCACCGTTCCGCCCCCTTGAGCGGACTCCGATGGGCTACTGTGGATGGCAGTACAGCAGGATAATTCTGCCCAGGCTCGGAACTCATCTAGACGGCGTCCGCCATGTTCGGCGGTTAGCCACGCCCCCCAGGTCCTAAAATAGGATCACTGCATATTATATACCAGTGTTTTTGAAAGATGGCTCGAATTTTCTGATGTTGCACATTAAAACTTGTAATGAAGCGAAATTTCTGCTCATTAGTCTCTGAAGATTTAGTTTTGTTAATATCTGTAAATATGAGTTTCTCCCTGGGTTTCACATTTTCTTTTCCCTTTACTTGATCGAGGATAGATTTATTATAACCTCTTGTTTCAAACCTCTTTGACAATTCTGATTGAGCAATTTGTAACTGCTGTGGATTGCTGCAGTGCCTTCTCATACGAAGATATTCAGCATATGGGATTCTATTTTTGAGTTTGGTGGGGTGGAAACTCCGAGTATGCAGTACAGTATTGCCTGCAGTGTTTTTTCTAAATGTTTTGGTTTGTATTTTTCCATCTGCCACATAGATAGTTAAATCTAAAAACTGTACTTCTGTAAAGCTAAAATGAGAGGTAAAATGTAAATTTAGATAATTGATGTTTAGCCTATTTACAAAATCTTCTGCAGCTGATCTACTGCCACGCAATAGGACAAATAAATCAATATAGCGTGACCAGAGTATCACATTGTCATTCATTTCTTTGCCATAGTGTTTCGCCAGTACCTGCTCCTCCCACCAGCCCATATGCAAATTTGCATAGCTGGGGGCGAAGCAGGTGCCCATGGCCATGGCAGTCCCTCTCATTTGCTGATATAGATCTGATTCAAACTGAAATATATGGTTGCGTAGGCACCAGCCTAACATATCCAACAACATCTCTGTGTGTTTGAACAGTGACAGTGGTCGAAAACTGGTGGTTTATACTAATTAAACTCTTTGTAGGAATGCCACTGAAAAAAAGACAAACCCTCGCTGAAACGCGTCTGCTTAACAGAATAAATGGATTCCTTTTGAACCCGCTGAGTGCTCCTGATGTTCCTTTGAGCATTTTTGTTGGGGATATGAACTTGTGCAGCCACTTGCACAGTGAAAGGAGGCTCCCGATCTGAAAAGTGTTCGGCAACATAACAGTGCCATTTGTTGGAGAAAAAAAAAAAATATATATATATATAGATACACATATACATATATATTTATATATATATGTATTTTTTTTTACCATATACACCAAAATAGGCGCACACTCAGGGGACGAAATCACAGGCAGTTCTTTTTAATCCAGTTACGCGTTTCGACCTCAAAGCAGGTGTGATCAAGACTGCTTTGTGGTTGAAACGCGTAACTGGATTAAAAACAACTGCCTGTGATTTCGTCCCGAGTGTGTGCTTTTTTTGGTGTATACAGTAAAAATCTCAATGTACGGTGTACTCCGCCGGCTTTGGCGCACCAGCTACCTTGGGCGAGGGAGAACGGAAGGAGCTGACCTGTGGAACATATATATATATCACAAAAAGCCATTGGTTTTAACATCTCAATGTATAAACCACAGAGATTCACAAGTTATGTTAAGAGTACTATCTATAATTCGCAGAACAGTTATGCATACCACTAATCAATCAACCTAGGCAGCTTAGTTTCTGGATGTTTCGTGAAGATCTGATCACACAAACAAAAGTTAAGGGGGATGAAAGGAATGCACTGAATGAATGCCTCCACGGTCTTAAACATTGTTCCCCACTGCCCTGGGGCCAAGGACAGCTTGAGTGCTGCTGTGCAAAAGAAACAAAATCGCTCCAGGGGATGGTCAGGGTCCCGGGAGCATAACACTGCACTACCACCCGCTCCCCTTGCCTGTCTCCGGTGCAGGTGGCAAGCAGGGGCATAGCTTCAGGGGGTGTTTGGGGTGTTACACCTCCCTAATATTTTGTTTTGAGTACTGCTAACAACCCGCACTGCTCTCCCTTTCCACTGCCTCTTAGGACCCCCCATGTCCTGCTTCGCAGATAATATATTTTACCATGATATGCCAGTGTGATTGTAGGGAAATCTGAAACTCACCCCCCACGCCCCATTTAATGACCAGGCTATGCCCCTAGTGGCAAGGTGGCACCGCACAGGAGTTCCCCCCACTGTGGTGAATGCAGGCAGGAAGGGAAACAGCTGCTGGCTCCAGCACAGACTCATTGAGTCAGGGATGGGCGTAAAAGCACCAGCGGAGTCACGGGCACTGTGGGGTTCCCCTTCAGGCCCAACAAAAACTGAATGTGGGGGCTCGCCTGGTGCCAGGCCCCAGTTGTTTCAAGAAAAAAGAGCTTAAGAGCTCCTTTAGAAAAGTCAAAAACAATAAAGCAAATAAGCTGATGGCCTGCAGCAAATCAAAAGCAGTGTAGGGGGCTGGGGAGAGGCTCCTCCCATAAAGCCATGCAGCATGCCTAAAAATGCATAACCTGTTTGTGCGGCCTCAGAGAGATCTGGGCAACACTAACATACAAACAGGTGTTTTGGGGTCTGCCAAAAGTGCAGCTGTCATTTTTAAAAAAAGGAAGACATACATAAAAGTTTTGTTGGGCTCTGTAACTCTCCCAGTTTATCATATGTATGACACTGGGAGAGGTTATAACTTGTTGTAAGCACTCTTAAAGCTTGTGCCTTTAGCCTTAGGGTGAGTGAACTTCTTATTAAGTTCTAAGCCTACTTTGCAGCATGTTTAAGAGTTGAAAAATAGACTCATGCACACAGTTCATTGAATATTCAAAAGCTTTATTGACAGTGACAAAATCAACAATGAATCATTACACATATTCATGAATTTCATAGTAAGATGTTCCTGTCCTGAGAGGTTTCAATGATGTTGTATTGTTTCACCATGGCACACTTATGCTTTTATTATTGTGGTACCCCCCGACAAAGCCATTATTTTCACTTTTAATGGCTATACCCATAGGTGGGGTGGCATTGTGCTTTTAGGGTTTAGAGTTCAAGGTCTAACCCAAGGCCAGGCCCTGTGCCCAACCTCTGCTGTGCATTAGCTCCCACAGGCCAGGCCTTGCACTCAAACCCTGATGTGCATGGCTTAAGGCGAACAATTGAAGCCAACCCGGCTAACCAAACAACTGTGCAGAGTGGAGGATGGGTAGCCACGGTGGGATGAGTGCAAGGCCTCTCCGCAGGCCCGGCCTTCCTGTCAAGCCCTGCTGCACACAGCCAGAGACCGTACGTAGCATTGGTTGGGCACACACAGATGGTTGGGCGCAGGGCCTGGCCGCAGTAAATCATATAAAACAATTACATTCACTAAAAGCATACAGTTGAACAGTGAGTTGTGTTTCTGGGTCAAACTTGTCAAACCACTGAAATTCGAAATGATTAGCAATGCACAGAACACACACCATAACTCACACCAGCTGCCATTTCGCCATGTGATCTTGTTCGCTCTTCTGTTTGTTTCTGTACCTTTGCCAAATTGGTGTTTAGAACATGGCGGGTGGCGCGAGTTATGTGCATTGCTGACCATAATTAGCAAATTTCAGTGGTTTGAAAAGTTTGAGCCAAAACCATAATTCAGTTTTAAACTTTACTAATAAACACACATTCACACATTTACTAATATTATGCAAAGGTAAATTCCGGATTTATTAGCAGAGGACAGCAAAATTCGAAAAACAGATTATGACCCCAATGCATTTTATATAGGTTTTTTGCGGCGGACGTAGCACAAAAAGGGCAGTGTGGATTTGTACAAAAATTGTCAGGTATGTAGAATGTATTATGCAGATAAGCAGATGATCTTTTTTATGCGGCAACCAAATTGGTTTAGTGGTTGGTGAGTTATAAGGCAAATAATCTTAGCGTTTCATATGTAGCACAATACTACTAAAAGTAGCAGGAAGCCCAAAAAATAAACTAGACCGCATATGTAAAGTTTCAGATTTACTACATGAACAAATGAAAGACCCATTTATAGTCACATGCTAATGGAATCCAATAAACAAGTACATAACAAAGAGAATACATCTTAATCAATATAAGTTTTCTTTGGAAAATAAAACTGTACCCAATAAGCCAATCAAAAACCATGTTCCTTAAGCACTCCTGTGCAACAAAATGGAAAAGTGACCTAGCAGTGAGCTACACAAACTACTATGTGGAGGACATGATAATTGGCCACAGTGAGAAGTTGGCCTGGTATAAGATGTCCACTAATTAAAGTGGGCACCTTGCACCAGTCCAAACAACCCTTATGGTGATTTAAGAGGTCAAAGATAACCTTATGGAAGCTATCCAAGTGGTAGCTGTGGAGAGCAGCATTCAGATTTAGTCTTGAAGGAATGTTAAGCAGCTTGTTTTACAGAATGCAATCTTATTGTATTGGTCAAATGAAAGGACAACCACCCAGCAGTTATAAGAATATATATTTATAATTTTAACACCTTAAATACCTCACAGTATCTGCTACACGCAGATAAACACAAAGCACAAAATACTGTAGCACAGAAACAATCGTAAGTAGCACTAATACACAGTGGGCTCCAGGGGGAGACCAAACCATATACTAAAATAGTGGTAAAAGAACCACGACTCGAGTCAAGACAGGGTCTAGAGAGTGTAGAATCGCTGGGACCCCAAGGAACCACCCAAGGTGAGTAAGTAGGGACCCCACGGAGGCTGGGTGCAGTGTGAGAACACGACCGCGTGCTACGTGCAATTCAATGGGAGAGTCGCAGTTGCAATTTTAAAGTTTAAGGACCCTTCCCAGTGGATTACGGGGAAACCCTTTGGAACATAGAAGGTTGGAGAGCCACCCCACCCGTGGATACCGAAGTACCAGAGTTACCTATCCCAGGGAAGCCGGGTGCATAGGGCTGAAGTGGTGTCGGAAACCGCAGTCGAGTCTTCAAAGAAATGCCATTGCTGGAAAGAAGAACAGTGTCCGGTGGAATCTGCAGGTGGATTCTTGATGGAAGGAACATGGAAGTAGAGGGGACAGAGTCTCGGTCACTCAGGAGTGACCAGGGGCTCGGTAGACGAATGCCCACCGATGTCGGGTGCTTCAGGTGTGAAGAAGGAGCCCTTGACTCTACAGCTGCAGGAACCAGGAGATGTCGAGGATGACCAGGAGCTGGATACGAGCTGTCCCATGAAGGATGTTGAGTGCTGAGGGGTCGGTGTCCGGCGGAAGCACCAACAAGCCTTGGCATCGGCAACCCACGAAGAAGGTCAAGAAAGGTTACGGTCTGGCCCAGCAAGGACCAGGGGACTCACCGCAGCAAGGGGAATCAGGGCAGGCCTGGAGCAACCAAGGAAAGCAGTGTTGTCCCTCAAATGAACCCACAGGCTGAAGGCACAGGAGTCGTGAGGGGTCCTCTAGCAGTTTCACAAAGTAACAGCTTGTGGGGCACAGAGTGGAAGGAGGCTGAAGTCCTTTGTACGAAATATGCACAGAGGTGGGCGCTATTGACAGCCCAATGCAGAAAGTTGGGGAACGCCAACAAGCATATGCAATTGCAAAAGTACGCAGTGCACAGGGGTTCAAGTTATGCGGTCCCCACAAGGGATACTGGCCTCAAACTCAGTGAGAGGGCAGCTCAACCTCAAGGAACGTAGGAACTCACCTCCTGTGTTGCTAGAGCCTTTGGAGTCTGCAGGAGCTTAGGATCAGCCGACCGGTCAGTTGCGTTACGATGCCTGCAAACGCAGGGGAGTGACTCTTTCACCCCAAGGGAGATACTTCAGTTGTCCTTGATGCTCCACAGGTCCTGCACGGAGCCTGTATGGTGCATGGGCGCAGACGATGCTTTGGACGGAGAGGGAGACAAAGTCGGGCCCAGTCGAAGTCCAGCGAAGTCCAGAGTGTCCAGGCGGTCGAAGGTCAGTGGTTTCTTGTTCAGAATCTTGTCCATGTTGAATCTAGGGTCCTACAGCCAGGTAAGCCCTTTTGTACCCACGGGAGAGGGTCAGGACAGGGGGGTGGTTACACCCATGTCCTTTGTCCAGTTTCGCACCAGAGCAGGAGCCAACGGCTCCCAGAACTGGTTTAAGCTGGACTATGCACAGGGACACCAAATGTGCCCCTCGTGCAGACTTTCTGGCACTTTGGAAGTGCACCCACCCATCTCCAATACACTAATTCCTGTCTGGGAGGTGGTCACACCTCTCTGTGACAGGATGCCTATTGTGCTGCCTTCCTCTGCTCGAGCTTGGCTCAGCAGCAGGAGGGCAGAAATGTGTTTCTGGTCGGCAGCATCCATTTTGTGCTGTCCGGGTCAAGAAGGCTGGTACCGGGAACACCAGGGAACCACGAAGCTTGCTTCTGAGGGGTGGAATCATACCTCCCACACCTGTTACCGGTGTGGAGGTATGATTCCAAGGTGTTTGATACCAAACACGACATGTTTTGTTTCAGCCGTTTTCGTGATAGCATTTACTGAGAGGATATAATGCACCTCTACCTATATGTCTGGCTGTGTCACAGACAACCCAGGAGAATGGTCTCCGAAGGCTGCAGAGGGGCTCTGCTCATGCAGGGGTACCCTCTCATGTAAAACCCAGCACCCTGTCTTCAGGATTGTCAAGGCCTGCTATAGGGGTGACTTATAGGTTTTAAGTGTAGTGACCTATAGATATAGTAAACCTATATCTAAAGTAAGTGGTGCATGCACCATCTTACACAGGCTGCAATGGCTGGCATATAGTTCCATTTTGCATGGCCTCTCATGGGTGGCATAATACCTGCTTCAGCCCAGGGGCGGCCTCTGGGGTACCTATGCCCTGGGTACATGTGTACCATATACTATGGACTTATAAGGGTACCCCAGTATCCAATCTGGAGTGTACCTAAGTACATGTCAATACATTTTAGGGAGAAAGCAGATAGACTGGGGTCCTGATTAGCAGGATCCCAGTCAGACGAGTCAAAAACAATGTAACATCCAGCAAAAAGTGGGGGTAACCATAAGAAGCAGATCCTACTTTCCTACACAAACCCCCCCCCCAAAACGTAAGGAGATGAGACTAACCTTGCCCAGTTGAGTCTTCATTTTCTAAGTGGAAATATCTGGAGAGTCCATCTGCATTGGCATGGTTACTCCCAGGTCTATGTTCCACTGTATAGTCCATCCCCTGTAGGGAAATGGATCACCTCAAAAGTTTGGGGTTTTCTCCCTTCACCTGTTTTAGCCATAAGAGGGGCTTATGGTCTGTCTGAACAATGAAGTGAGTGCCAAACAAGTATGGCCTTAGCTTCTTCAGTGCCCAAACCACAGCAAAGGTTTCCCTCTCAATGGCTGACCAACATTTCTCTCTGGTCAACCTTCTGCTGATAAAAGCTACTGGTTGATCTTGACCCTCTGCATTAAGTTGTGACAACACAGCCCCTACCCCCAATTCAGATGCATCTGTTTGGACAATGAATTGCTTGGAATAGTCAGGACTTTGCAGAATGGGAGCAGTGTACATGGCCTGCTTGGGGTCATCAAATGACTTCTGACAGCTAACTGTCCACTGAAATTTCTTGGGCATTCTTTTTGATGTAAGATCATTCAAGGGACTCACCATAGACCCATATCCTTTCACAAATCTTCTGTAGTACCCAGTCAGGCCCAAGAAAACTCTGATCTGAGTCTGGGTAGTGGGAGCAACCCAGTCCATGATGGTCTGGATTTTGCTCTGCAATGGTTGAACCTGACCTCCACCCACAAGGTGGCCCAGATACACAACCTTACTCTGCCCTATCTGGCACTTGGTGGCCTTGATAGTGAGGCCTGCTTTCTGCAGGGCCTCCAAAACATTCTTTAGGTGGACCAGGTGATCCTCCCAGGTGGAGCTAAAGACAGCAATATCATCTAGATATGCTGCACTATAGGCTTCCAGACCTGTAAGGACTTTGTTCACCAACCTTTGGAATGTGGCAGGTGCATTCTTCAAGCCAAAGGGCATCACAATAAATTGATAATGCCCACTAGGGGTTGAAAATGCTGTTTTTGGTTTGGCATCCTCAGCTAGTCTGATTTGCCAATATCCAGCAGTAAGGTCAAATGTGCTCAGGAACATGGCTGAGGCCAAAGTATCAATGAGTTCATATGTCCTAGGAATAGGGTGAGCATCAGTCCTAATGACTGCATTGAGCCCCCTGTAGTCCACACAAAACCTCATTTCTCTCTTACCACCCTGGGTATGAGGTTTGGGTACCAGGACCACTGGACTAGCCCATGGGCTATCTGAGGGTTCAATCACTCCTAAATCCAGCATCTTTTGGACCTCAGTCCTGATGCAATCTCTGACATGGTCAGGCTGCCTGTAAATCTTATTTTTAACAGGTAGACTCTCACCTGTGTCCACTTCATGGGTACACCAAGTGGTGCTGACTAGGAGTCAAAGAAAACATGTACCTGTATTGATTGAGGACCTTCCTGCAATCAATCTGCTGTTGCTCAGTGAGGCTGCCTGCCAAGGCTACACCATCAACTGAGCCATCATTAGGGTTCTGTGAGAGGAGGTCAGGGAGTGGGTCACTCTCTTCCTCCTGTCCATCATCAGTAGCCATGAGCAAGCCCATGTCTGCCCTGTCCACATAGGGTTTGAGCCTGTTTACATGGGCACCCTACGGGGGCTCCTGGGAGTTCCAAGGTCCACCAAGTAGGTGACCTCTCCCTTCTGCTCAAGAATAGTATTGGGTCCACTCCACTTGTCTTGGAGGGCTGCTGGGGCCACAGGCTCCAACACCCATACTTTCTGTCCTGGCTGATACACAGTCAGTACAGCCTTTTGGTCATGCCAAGCTTTTTGCAATTCTTGACTTGCCTCAAGGTTTTTGCTGGCCTTCTTCATGTACTCAGCCATCCTGGAGCGGAGACCAAGTACATAGTCCACTATGTCTTGCTTGGGAGGTTTGAGCGGTAACTCCCATCCCTCTTTCACCAAACTCAAGGGACCCCTAACTGGATCCCCAAACAAAAGTTCAAAAGGGCTGTAGCCAACCCCCTTTTGTGGGACCTCTCTGTAGGGAAAGAGAAGACAGGGCAACAGGACATCCCATTTTCGCCTAAGCTTTTCTGGGAGGCCCATGATCATGCCCGTTAGGGTTTTGTTGAACCTTTCAACTAACCCATTGCATTGTGGGTGATAGGGTGTGGTAAATTTGTAATTCACTCCACACTCCTTCCACATTGCAGTGATGTAACTAGACATGAAGTGTGTACCTCTAACAGTTAAGACCTCCTTAGGGAAACTCACTCTGGAAAAAATTCCCAGGAGGGCCCTGGCCACCACAGGAGCTGTGGTGGTTCTAAGGTGTATTGCTTCTGGGTACCTAGTGGCATGGTCCACCACCACTAGATTGTAACTGTGCCCAGATGCCGTTGGAGGGTTCATGGGACCAATTATGTCAATCCAAACCCTCTCAAAGGGAACCCCCACCACAGGTAGTGGTATTAGGGGGGCCTTTGTGGTACCACCTGACTTACCACTGGCTTGACAGGTGGTACAGGAGCGACAGAACTCCTTGGTGTCTTCTGACATGTGAGGCCAGTGAAAGTGTGGGACAAGCCTGTCCCAAGTCTTACTTTGGCCTAGGTATCCTGCTAAGGGAATGTCATGTGCCAAGGTGAGTAGGAAGCCCCTAAACATCAGAGGTAGGCCCAACCTCCTGGTGGCACCAGGCTTGGGGTCTCTACCCTCTGAGTAAAGGAGTCCCTCATCCCAATAGATCCTGTGGGACCCACTGACACTCCCAGCAGCCTCAGCAGCAGCTTGCTGTCTGAGGGGTTCAAGAGAGGGGCAGGTTTGCTGCTCCTGACTCAGATCTGCCCTGGAAGGGCCCCCTGTCCCCAAGAACTCAACCTGATCAGGTTCCAGTTCCTCTGAGACAGTACCTTCACAGGGACTGAGATCATCTCCCTCAAGAGACTGATCCTCTCTCTGGGCCTGGGGGGAAGACACAGCCTTACCCCTCCTGCTCCTTCTCTTGGAAGGCACCTGGTCCATGCTTTCAGGATCCAGGGCCTGTTCAGTAGACTTCAGTTTGGATTGTGACCTGGTCACAGCAAACACATCTGCAGAGATGCCCAGCATTGCTGCATGAGTCCTTAATTCCACTTCAGCCCAGACTGACGTTTCCGAATCATTGCCCAACAAGCATTCCACTGGAAGGTCTGAGCTAACCACAACTTTCTTTGGGCCAGTTACCCCTCCCCAGCTGAAATTAACAACTGCCAAGGAATGATCAGTCCTGACATTGTTAGCATTGGTCACTTGGTACATCTCACCAAGTATAATCTGATCAGGGTCCACAAGATCTTTTGTCACCATAGTGACACTTGCACCTGTGTCCCTGTATGCCATGGCCTCCTTACCATTAATCAAAGGCTGTTGTCTGTATTTGCCCAGGTTACTGGGACTGACAAATAAGGTGGCAAGATCTATGCCACCATCACAGACAAGCACAGCCTGAGCTGGAGTTCTGACTAAGTCAGAACCCACCTCAGAGCCCAAGGTTAACCCTACTAATCCGTTGTTCCCTGTACCACCACCTGTACTTGTGTTAGGGGGCGCAGTTGCCTTAGGGGCAGTGGTGGTAGGAGGATTTTCCTTGGCTTTTGGACAATCAGCATCTTTTGTCCAATGGGTCTTTACCTTACAAAAGTAACACCAAGGTTTTCTCTTGCCTTTTCTTTTGTTGGATTGGGACTCCCACTCAGGTGCAGGTTTTTGGGGCCCTGATGAAGACTTTTGATCTTTACCCTTGTCCCCACCCTTATCTGGAGTTTTAGAATCCTGCTTCTTCTGGTCACCACCAGAGTTCGGGTTTTTCTGCTTCATCCTGGTTCTGACCCACTTATCTGCCTTCTTTCCCAATTCTTGGGGAGAAGTCAAATCAGAGTCAACCAGGTATCGATGCAACAACTGATTTTGGCAATTATTAAGGATCTACTCCCTCATAGTCAAATTGTACAATCCCTTAAAATCATTCACTTTGCTGCCAAGCAACCAGCCTTCCAGAGCCTTAATAGCACTATCCACAAAGTCTACCCAGTCCTGATTCTGTGCCTTCTGGGTATCTCTGAACTTAATTCTGTACTGTTCAGTGGTTAAGCCAAACCCATCAATGAGAGCACTCTTCAGGACTGAATAGTTGTCAGCATCCTCTACTCTAACAGTGAGGAGCTTATCTACACCTTTGTCAGCAAAGGAGAGCCACAAGATAGCTGCCCACTGCTCTTGAGGGACCCTCTGAACTTTACAGGCCCTCTCTAAAGCAGTTATCCATTTGTGGATGTCATCCCCAACATGGTAGGGAGGGACAATCTTGCTCAGGTTCTTATTGTCAAAAGAATGTTCTTTAACTCTAGGGACACTGTTGCTGCCACCATGGGATTCTAGTCCCAACTTTTTTCTAGCTCTCTGGACGTCCAGGGATTCCTTGTCTAGGGTCAACTGCTCTTGCCTGAGCCTAAACCTAGCTTTCTCAAGTTCAAGCAGTTGGTACTCCCTGTCCAAGGAATGGTCCCTCTTGCTAGATACAGAGGTCCGTACACACTGTCCTGAGTGATGTGACTATGCAGAGGGAGATCTAGATCTCCTTGGTAAACTCTGCACTCTTCCAGGAGGGGTGAGAGGAGGCCATTTTGGCCTTCCTCACCATCTCCCTGAAGATCTGAGTTGTCCAGGTGGGAATCATCTTATTCCTCCTGGCCAGGGTTTGAGTCTAGGTCATAGAAGGTGCCACCTCCTGACCTGTCTTCATTCCCTGTCCCACCCACTTTCTCCTGTTCATCTGACCCAGGGGTCTTCCTAAGGTCATGTAGCAGCAAGGCCTCTATGAGGCGGTGGGTGTTTGCAGTTCTCCCTGTCTTCAGCTTTCTAGAGGCACACAGGGCTTTCAATTCTTGGAATGAAACCTCACTGTATCTAGAGGGTAGAGAGCCACTGGCATCTCCTTTAGAAGACATACTAAGTGTGGTGAGGTGTTGCACCTACCTAACCTAGTGGGAACTAAACTCTCTGAGGTTGGAGAAAGGGTGTGCTAGACCCTTGACTTACCCAACCCTAAGTTCAGTAGAACTTACTTATTCTAAGCTAGTATTGTATGTACCTAGTACTTAGTGGTTTTCAGTTAATCAATACAAAGATTTATATGGTAAAACAATGCAGGCTTGATTCCCAACCGCTGCACACCAATGTGAGAAGTTGGCCAGGTATATGCTGTCCCCTAATTAAAGTGGGCACCCTGTACCAGTCCAAACAACCCTTATGGTGATTTAAGAGGTCAAAGATAACCGTAGAAAGCTATCCAAGTGGTAGCTGTGGAGAGCAGCCTTCAGTCTTAGTCTTGAAGGAATGTTAAGCAGCTTGTTTTACCAGAATGCAATCTTATTGTATTGGTCAAATGAAAGGACAACCACACAGTAGTTATAAGAATATATATTTATTATTATAACACCTTAAATACCTCACAGTATCTGCTACACGCAGATAAACACAAAGCACACAATACTGTAGCACAGAAACAATCGTAAGTAGCACTAATACACAGTGGGCTCCAGGGGGAGACCAAACCATATTCTAAAATAGTGGTATAAGAACCATGACTCGAGTCAAGACAGTGTCTAGAGGATGTAGAATCGCTGGGACCCCAAGGAACCACCCAAGGTGAGTAAGTAGGGACCCCACGGTGGACGGGTGCAGTGTGAGAACATGACCGCGTGCTCCGTACAATTCTATGGGAGAGTCACGGTTGCAATTTTAAAGTTTAAGGACCCTTCCCAGTGGATTACGAGGGAACCCTTTGGAACATAGAAGGTTGGAGAGCCACCCCACCCGTGGATACCAAAGTACCAGAGTTACCTATCCTAGGGAAGCCGGGTGCATAGGGCTGAAGTGGCGTCGGAAACCGCTTTTGTTCTCAATGGGAGTCTTCAAAGAAATGCCACTGCTGGAAAGAAGAACAGTGTCTGGTGGAATACGCAGGTGGATTCTTGATGGAAGGAATCTGAAAGCAGAGGGGACAGAGTCTGGGTCACTCAGGAGTGACCAGGGGCTCGGTAGACGAATGCCCACCGATGTCGGGTGCTTCAGGTGTAAAGGAGACCTTGACTCTACAGCTGCAGGGACCAGGAGATGTCGAGGATGACCAGGAGCTGGATACGAGCTGTCCCACGAAGGATGTCGAGTGCTGAGGGGTTGGTGTCCGGCAGGAGCACCAACAAGCCTTGGCAGCGGCAACCCACGAAGAAGGTCATAAAAGGTTACGGTCTGGCCCAGCAAGGACCAGGGGACTTACCACAGCAAGGGGAGTCAGGGCAGGCCTGGAGCAACCAGGGGAGCCCAAGGAAAGCAGTGTTGTCCCTCAAATGGACCCACAGGCTAAAGGCACAGGAGTCGCAAGGGATCCTCTAGCAGTTTCACAAAGTAACAGCTTGCGGGGCACAGAGTGTGAGGAGGCCAAAGTCCTTTGTACAAAATGTGTGCAGAGGTTGTGGCTATCGACAGCCCAAGGCAAAAAGTTGGGGAACACCAACAAGCATATGCAATTGCAAAAGTACGCAGTGCACAGGGGTTCGGGTTATGCGGTCCCCACGAGGGATACTGGCCTCAAACTCAATGAAAGGGCAGCTCAACCTCAAGGAACATAGGAACCCACCTCCTGTGTTGCTGGAGCCTTTGGAGTCCACAGGAGCTCAGGATCATCAGACCAGTCAGTTGTGTTACGGTGCCTGCAAACGCAGGGGAGTGACTCCTTCGCCCCAAGGGAGATACTTCAGTTGTCCTTGATGCTCCACAGGTTCTGCACGGAGCCTGTATGGTGCACAGGCACAGACAAAGCTTTGGACGGAGAGGGAGACAAAGTCGGGCCTAGTTGAAGTCCAGGGAAGTCCAGAGTGTCCAGACGGTCGAAGGTCAGTGGTTTCTTGTTCAGAATCTTGTCCATGTTGAATCTAGGGTCCTACAGCCAGGTAAGCCCTTTTGTACCCACGGGAGAGGGTTGGACAGATACAGGGGACCCTCCCAGGGAAGTGTCAGGACAGGGGGGTGGTTACACCCATGTCCTTTGTCCAGTTTCGCACCAGAGCAGGAGCCAACGGCTCCCAGAACTGGTTTGAGCTGGACTATGCACAGGGACACCAAATGTGCCCCTCGTGCAGACTTTCAGGCACCTTGGAAGTGCACCCACCCAGCTTCAATACACTAAATCCTGTCTGGGAGGTGGTCACACCTCCCTGTGAAAGGATGCCTATTGTGCTGCCTTCGTCTGCTCGAGCTTGGCTCAGCAGCAGGAGGGCAGAAATGTGTCTCTGGTCGGCAGCATCCATTTTGTGCTGTCCGGGTCGAGAAGGCTGGTACCGGGAAGACCAGGGACCCACGAAGCTTGCTTCTAAGGGGTGGAATCATACCTCCCACACAGGTTACTGGTGTGGAGGTATGATTCCAAGGTGTTTGATACCAAACACGACATGTTTTGTTTCAGCCGTTTTCGAGATAGCATTTAACGCGAGGATATAATGCACCTCTACCTATATGTCTGGCTGTGTCACAGACAACCCGGGAGAATGGTCTCCGAAGGCTGCAGAGGGGCTCTGCTCATGCAGGGGCACCCTCTCACGTAAAACCCAGCACCCTGCCTTCAGGATTGTCAAGGCCTGCTATAGGGGTGACTTATAGGTTTTAAGTGTAGTGACCTATAGATATAGTAAACCTATATCTAAAGTAAGTGGTGCATGCACCATCTTACACAGGCTGCAATGGCAGGCCTGTAGTTTCATTTTGCATGGCCTCTCATGGGTGGCATAATACCTGCTTCAGCCCAGGGGAGGCCTCTGGGGTACCTATGCCCTGGGTACATGTGTACCATATACTAGGGACTTATAAGGGTACCCCAGTATCCAATCTGGAGTGTACCTAAGTACATGTCAATACATTTTAGGGAGAAAGCAGATAGACTGGGGTCCTGATTAGCAGGATCCCAGTCAGACTAGTCAAAAACAGTGTAACATCCAGCAAAAAGTGGGGGTAACCATAAGAAGCAGATCCTACTTTCCTACAGCCACTAGGAAAACAATTAATAATCTTAATGTTTATAACAAGAATGATTGGCTTTCATTCACTTTGTGCTTCATATGTAGCACAATACTACTAAAAGTAGCACGGAAGCCCAAAAATAAACCAGACTGCATATGTAAAGTTTCAGAATTACTACACGAACAACTAAAAGGCACAATTATTGCCACCTGATTATGTAAACCAATAAACCAATACATAATAAATACAATAAATACAATAGATAAAAAGAAAGATGTCACATAATCTGTAGTTACAATTAATGATTCCTAGAGACAGGAATTCCTCAGATCTTTGCTCCCTAATAACTTTCCACCCATTTGACGAATCACCACAAAACATTCCAGACGTATAGCATTCCCTACATTTTGTGATGATGTAAATTTTTGTGGTGAATCGTTAAGGGGGTGCAAAGGTAAAAGGAGGGGGGTTCCCAAAACGTCTTTTTCTACCAGTGCATTTTCCATAGACTATTTATTTGACGTAGTGCGAAAATGTCTGAACGGATTTACATGAAATTTGGTAGGATTATGCATTATGGTGCACAGATTATCCTTTTAGGTCGAGACGAGCATCAGCTCACATGCGCTGTCTGCAAGACCTGCTGTAAACACTCTACAGAGTGTAATTCCACCTGCTGCTTGCCATTGGTCAACTTCTACATTGCTTTTATTTCCTGGCACCTTATTGGCCGGAGCTCCCGATACATCACTTCTGTTTTTAAGCTAGGAGCACCGGCCAACTACAGTTTCCCTACACTGCAGATCCATCTGTTTTTCTTTGGGACTACTTATTTTTTATTTACTGTGGCGTCCGCTTCACTTGCAGGCACGCACACATGTTTTATGTACAGGGGCGCCACGCTTTGTTTCAGCATGGCGCCCGTTTTCATATACACGACATGCTTTGGAGCAGGGGCTCTCCGCGGCTCACGAGAGAAAAGGGGCATTCGTCAGCTGCACTTTATTTTATTTTTGCAGGGCGTGGCTTGCCCACCTCCATTTTTTTAAATAACTTTAAACTATTCAGCGCGGCGCCCATTTCATGAGTGCTGTGCTTTCAGCTTCAAAGCTCCATCTTCCAGTATAGTGCCCTCTCTCCCACCACCAAAAACAGGCTGCCTGTTTAATTCTCCTCCCATCCCCGCTGCCGGTTAAGGAGTTCATCACCGGCCGGGTCTAACGTCATTTCTCCCTCCATACTCCGTGTGTTCCCACCAGTCATGTCTCCCTATTTTATTTTATTTTGCAGGGTGGGGCTCTCACACCTCCGTTTAAAAAAAAATTACTTTAAACTCTTTAGCGCAGCGGCCGTGCCTGGCGTCATGTCTCAGTAAGTGTTGAATCAGTAAGTGTCTGGATCCTGTAAGAATGTGTCAGATATCCTAAGTGATTCCGAATCCAGTAAAAAAGTGCCTAAACAATGATAGGTCGCGCCCTGCTAAAAAGAATATGTTTGCGCATCCATGTAACCCCCGAATTGTGAAGTGCAACCAAGACAAATAACACCAGAGCGTGTAGCGTGTTAATCCAAACGTATAACAAAGTAGACATGCAGATTTCAGTTGAAACGGCAGCCCAGCTACCAATTACATATCATTCCAACTACGTTCAAAACACTAGCTATAGTCCGATATCATTAGTGAAGAGTGCATGCTTGCGGTTTCCGACATTGATGTGTGTCGTGTGGATCTAAACAAACATTTTATCTTACTTGTTCCGAAGCGTGCTCGTTAGTCAAATTGCCATGCGGTTCAAAAATGATCATGTTGCTTAACCCCTTCCATGCGCGGCCGATTTTCGCCCTGTGCGAGGCGTTTCATTAAGCGGACGGGTTCATGACGAGCTCAGCTCATCATGCGCACACGAGCACTGCGCAGCATGACGAGCTGAGCTCGTCATGAGCATGGAAGGGGGACAATGCCCCTCTTGAACTGTGATAAACACGAGAAATGTATACACAGATTGTCATATTTGATTGCTAACAAGTGTGTGTACCCGTTGGCTAAGTCTGAAAAGACGTGGTCTCTTGCCAGTTTTGGCGCATGCTTTTTTATCATGATATCATGCAAAACATCAAACTAGCTATGTGGAAATGAAGAAGTGCCTTGCGGTGGTTGAAGGGTCCCCAGTGAATCTAACTTGTCAATAAACCGTACTTAGTGTGCAGAAAAATACAGTGTAACGTGGGTGGTGTGCTCTTACTGTGCCATTTTGGATTCTCAAACATTTCAAGACTGTATGACGTGACATAACAAGCATTTGCAATGCAATAGGTCTCGCAATTGCGAGATTTTGAGCTATTGGCATTGTAAATGACAATGCCCTTTATTTATGTTTTTAAAAAACAACACATAAATAAAAGGCATTGTCATTTACAATACCAATAGGTCACTGTTTCTAGAATTTGCGAGACCTATTGCATTGCAAATGCTTGTTGGGTACTGCAGGCAAGTAGGGTAAGTATTGTTTAAGTTATACGGCTTTTAAACCTATGCGAATTCGTGACAGAGGTACTTAAGCAAAATTCTGTGACATTTCGCAAAACTACCGCAGTACATGGCAAAAACAAGTCATTATCTGATTGGAAAATGACTGCCTTTACAAAAGTGTAAGGCAGACATGTTGTTTTAAGGCCACTTTGCCAGTGTTCTGGCTTAGGGCCTTAGATATAGGTAAGTATTTGGTTTCATATTTTTTTCCTACCTCTTACCACTTTAGTAAACCAGTAAGAGGTAGGGAAAAATAATTATAAGTTTCTATATATTTTTTTTAAATGTTATGGAGTAGGAAATAAATCTTAAAAATTGAATAAACACTGTAATACACTATATCTCACAAATATAGTGTAGTACAGAGTATTTACAATATTTAACATATTTCATTCTGAAAAAGTGTATGGAGTACCACTGAAATACCTACAAAATATTTAAAAAGACTGTGCAAATATCATGCAACTCAAAACACATCTTAAAAAAATTGAAGTATTTCCTAAAGTACATACTAGGGACTAGTGCAGTACTCCGTCAACACATTTAAAAATATGTAAAAAAATATAAATACAGTTTCCCTACCTATTACCACTTAAATAAAGTGGTAAAACCCACTACTTACCTATATCTAATGCCTAACACAGAACACAACCAAAGTGTAGTAAAAACAATATACCTGCCTTTTGCTTGTCTAAAAACAGCTGTTACCCAATTATATGCTGGCTTGTCATCGCCATGTACCATGGTATACCACAAAGGTACAGCAGTATATGTGGCCCAAATATATAACTACGTCCTAGCTGTATTATTGCATTGTGGTACCCTCGCATCACACATGGTGTCACATGGGCAACGCAATACTTAAGTGAGATTTGCAAAGCAACACAAGTCCACCATGTGTGGCCCTGCATTGATTGGTAATTCTGGAGAAATGCAAGACAACCAATTCGCTGTTTTGCGTTACTCTGCATATCATAATTTACATTGTTGCTAAATTTCACATGCATCCATACACCACTCTACTGTATGCCACTCAATGGTATTCCAGTATGCGCCACTCCAATGTACACCACTCCACTCTACGCCAATCCACTCAACGCCTCTCCACTGTATGCCACTCAGTTATACTCTATTCCACTCTGTGCCACTTCACTCTATGCCTCTCCACTGTACCAGACTCCACTCTACACCACTCCACTGTACGCTATTACATTGTACGCAACTCCACCGTATGCTATTACACTCTATGGTCTTACACTGTATGCACCTCCACTCTATGCCACTCCACTGTACGCCACTCCACTGTAGTCCACTCCATTATAGGTTTCTCCACTCTACACCACTCCAGTGTATGGCACTCCACTCTACGCCACATCATTCTAAGCTATTCCATTGAACACCACTCCACTGAATACTATTACACTCCACCCCACTGTCAGGTACGTGAATGCAGTGGTCAAGGAGAAAACATGGATCAATGGAAGAAGACAAAAGATGAACAAATATAAGAAATACCCCCAGTGGATGCATCACCGACTAGGATGGGAGACACTCCTTAAGCACTTGTTAGGAGTTGTGCAGAAAGACTATTCTGAGATCCTCAATGAGAAAACCACGAGCAGCGGTCCAGTCTTTTTGTGGTCCAGTGCGAGCAGCTTTAGGAATGGCAACGAGCAAGGTTGGAGACATGCACTTCAACTGAATTCTGTCACGGGGAGCAGTATCTCTATACCGCTACAGCTCTGTGAAAGAAATGTCATCACTATTTCAGCCCGCTTCAAAGTAGTCCTCATTTTTGTGAGTGTACACACTGGGGTGTTCCCCATTTTTAAGAAACAAAGTTTTCAAGAGCAGCTTTCAGTTCTACAAGGAGAAAGAAAGTCTGAGAAGGAAAGAGTAAAGTACCAGTAAGCAATTTATCTTTTGTCAGGAAAAAGACAATTAAATGGAGGCAATTAGAATCCTCAAGAACTTTTATTAAGACTTTGAGAGAACTAATTAATTGCTATTTGTTGAAGCCAATTGCAGGCAATATTACAAGACTTTTCAGTCAGTTCTTAAGAAATTCATTCGAAAGGGAGTGAAACCAAACCTCAGAGAGAACTAGGTATTGTGTATATTAAGAGAAGAGTAATGTTTATGCATTAATATGTTATACAATGGTAACTAGACATAGATACACCTAAGAATTGAGAAATGGTAATATATTTTATTCTTTTAGTAGATGCAGAAAGTCATTAATCTCCAAAACGCAAGATGACAATGGAGAGAAAGAGAATAGCGGGAGATAATTCAGGGGAGGAGAAAAGGAACAACTAAGGTACAACGGAGGCCGCTCATTCTCCAATTTGGCGGCCAAGACCTGGAACGACCTCCCCCTGCACCTCAGAGCCTCAACATCGCTCCAGCAATTCAGGAAGGACTTCACAACTTGGATGTTTAACCAATAGGAGAACTGGTAGCATAATTTGATAGCACCTCAAGAACCTCACAGGTTAGGTACCCGCACTCTACAAATCTTGATTGATTGATTGAAGGAAGGCATCACAATCTTCTGAGGTACTCTCTCTAATCCCCAACCCCTTTCCCCCCGGCTGATGCATAATGGTAGAGTCCTCAAGCGATTCTGGGACACGTAGCAGAAGATGGGCATTGGTTGAAGTTCATCTGCTTCTGCAGAATTCTTGGCACCAGGTTAGTTCTTGACAGAATTAAGTACCAAACTAATAATTCCACCTGAGCAAGATGGCTGAAGAGTTTGCTGTTAAGATACCAGCGACAATCCTAGAAAACACAGAAAAGCAGTTAGATTATGCTATTGAGGAAATTAAAACTCTGAGAGAAGAGATTAAAAGAGCCCATCAAGAAACTCATCTCCATCTGCAAAAAATCGATGAGTTGGTAGCAGGAAATGTTCTCTTACCCAGGGGAAGTGATTCACAAGACAGACCCTCCACTTCTCAAGCAACAGAAGTATCCACCCACATCATCCATGCAATATCTCCTATTATTCCTCTTGCCCCACCAGAGCGATTTAGTGGGGATCCTCAGAAGGGGCAAATTTTTCTGACCCAATGCTCATTGCATTTCCTATGCAGACCCATAGTATGTTCTGAATGTCAATCAAAGGTTGCACTCTTATTGTCTTATCTGAGTGGGGATACTGCGGCCTGGTCCATGCCCTTGGTCTCTCAAAATGATGCACTTTTGTATGATTTTGAAAATTTTAAAACCTAATTTCTACAAATATTCGACAGAAGATCGGCATCAGAAGCTAGAGATAACACTTTCTTGGAGTTAATACAAGGTAATAGAGACTTAATCTCATATTTGGCACAGTTTAATAAATTGATTGTGGAAACAAAATGGCCAGAAGCTAAGAGAGCAGCAATCTTTTATTGAGGGCTCAAAGATGAGTTAAAGGATGCCCTGGCTCAAATCCCTAAGAGACCCAGGGAAGTGTCAAAATTAATTGATTTAGTTTTACAAGTAGATCAGAGGCTAAATGAACAAAAGAAAAAAAGAAAGGAATTCTGCTTTTTTCCACCAAGGTTTGACCGAGTCAAGGTAGATAATAATAAAACCACAAAACCTACCAAATTAGAAGAACCAATACAAATAGATCCATTTAGAGGCCTTTGCCTAAGGAAGATAAAGAAAAGAGACGATCAAGGAACCCTTGCATGTATTGTGGGCATCAGGGTATTTTGTGAAGGAATGTCCTAAGAAACTAAAATCTAGACAGATGGTAAAAGAGAGAGCCGATTAGTAAGAGGAGTTGCTCTGATGGGGCTGACAAAAAAGACAACTCCAGAAATTCAGCAGGTGGTAAATACTCTACAATCTACAGCACCTCATCTTATCATATCAGTGACTGCAAGATTTAGAAACGCTGAGATCCATGAGGCACCTATCATGACCGATTCAGGAGCCACAGAGAATTTCTGTGACATAAAGTATGCAAATAAGATGGGAATACATTTCGTGAAGAAGAAAAGGCAAGAAATTGTTTGAGCAGTAGATGGTACGAATCTCTCTTCTGGGCTGATCACTGAAGAAACAGAAATTATTGAACTAATTAGATTTAATGGGCAGAGAGAGAAAATAACCTTTAATTTGATCAATGCACCTCAATTCGAATTGATTTTAGGATTGCCTTGGCTCACAGAGCATAATCCAACCATAGATTGGGAAAGAAGAACAGTAACCATGAATTCGAATTACTGTCTAGAATGTTGTTTCCAATCCAAAGAAAAAATATGTGAACCATCACTGGCCGCAATATTAGTCATACAATCAAGAATGATTTACTCTCTGGAATTCAAAGACATTCCGACTCAGTACAAGGATGTTGCTGCAGTATTTGATGAAAGGGATGCCAAGAAATTACCTCCACATTTATGATTGTAAGATAGAACTGGAACTTGGAACAAATTTACCCTGTAGTCGAATGTATACATTAACCAAAGCAGAAAAACAATACCTTAAACAATACTTGGATGAGTATTTTAGTTAACAGGTCCACATGCTCCCTCCCAGTCGCCAGTCTCATCACCCTTATTTTTTGTGCCCAGGAAGAATGGCGAACTCAGAACTTGCATAGATTATAGAACCCTAAATCAATTTACTACTAAGAACAGGTACCCACTATCACTAATTTCTGTACTGCTGGATCATGTGAGAGGAGCCAAGGTGTACACAAAATTAGACCTAAGAGGGACCTATCATTTGATAAGAGTACGAGAAGGAGATGAGTGGAAGACCAATTTTCACACATGGTATGGTCTTTTTGAGTACCAAGTTATACCCTACAGGTTGTGTAACGCTCCTGCAGCCTTTCAGCATTTTGTAAATTATGTGTTGAGAGAATTCCTAGATAGAATCACAGTAGTCTACATAGACAATATCCTGATTTTCTCATATGATCTGGAAGAACACATTCAGCATGTAAGATCAGTCTTAAAAAAGCTTCTAAAAAATCATCTGTATGTGGAACTGGATAAGTGTGCTTTTCATGTTAAAAAGGTAGAGATTTTGAGCTTTATACTCTCTTTAGAAGGAGTACAATGGATCCAGAGAAGGTCATGGAGATCTAAAATTGACCAGTCAGTAATTGTGTCAAGGAGGTGCAGAGTTTTATTGGCTTTGCAAAGTTTTACAGATCATTCATTGATGAATTGCCACTCAAGTTCAACTCCATAACTCACCTCTTGAAAAAGGGAGTACAATTTGTCTGGACACCAGAAGCAGACACAGCCTTCAATTTCCTCAAAGAAGCCTTTACTGTGGCTCCAATTTTATGACATCCAGATACAGAGGAACCTTTCTATGTAGAAGCCGATGCCTCAGACTCCGCTATAGGAGGAATTCTTTCTTGAAAGCATACATCTACTGGGCAATTACATCCGGTAGCATACCGTTCTAGAATGTTGTCTCCACTAGAAATCAATTATTCAATATCTGATAAGGAGTTATTCGCAGTCAAGGATGCTTTTCAAGAATGGAGGCATTATCTGTTGGGAGCTAAGCATGTGGTAACTGTTTTACTGACCATTGAAATTTGCAGTTTCTCAAATCTGCTCACACTCTTACACCTAGACAATTAAAGTGGTCCTTATACTTTGCTGACTTCAACTTTGTTATTACTTAGCGACCAGGATCAACAAATGGAAAAGCAGATACTCTTTTCCAATTGAATTCAGAGTGAAAATCTCGAAGTCCTCAGGAGAAGCCCATCATATCCACAGAAAGATTTGTCTGTGGAATACAATATGCTAATTTCAAGTCAGGAGTTCAAGAAGCTCTTTCAGCAAAAGAGATGTTAGAATGGGCCAACGAACATTCAGAAAGAGAAATTAAAGACAATCTTCCGCTCCACAAAGGAGCTTTGTTTTTACCAACTAAGAAACTACAAGAATTGGCACTACAGACTTGTCATGAAGATAAATTAGCTGGTCACAAAGGAGTGTACAACACTATACAGTTAGTAAAAATACATTTTTGGTGGCCTGCCCTGGTCTCTTAGATAAGACAATATGTGTCCACTTGTGAAAGATGTATTAGAGGGAAAGCTAGCAGATAAGCACCCCAGGGATTCTTTTAATCCCTACTGACAGCTCCCTTCCCCTGGCATACCGTCACCATCAATCTAATTGTAGATTTCCCTTCTGGCCAAGGTTACAACATCATATTAGTTCTGGTAGGCACCTTTGCCAAGATGAGTCATTTCAATCCATTAAAGAACATTCCCCAAGCACAACAGTTGGCACAGCTGGTCACTCAACACATAGTGAGGGTACACAGAATCCCAGCAGTTGTGATCTCAGATCGAGGTTTTCAATTTATATCTAATTTTTGGAGAGTCTTTATGAAAAAACAGGAATATATTCTAGGTTTTCCACTAGTTACCACCCAGAAACTGATGGGCAGACAGAGAGAGTAAATCAGGAGTTAGAACAATGCTTATGTCTTAATTTACTCAATCAGGAGGGAGAATGTCCAGAATTAATTTGGCCAGCAGAGCTTGCTTACAATAATGCAATTCATGTGCCTACTGCATACTCTCCATTCTGTTTGAACTATGGGAGACACCATAGTGTGCTGCTCGGTAATGGAGGTGACTCAGTTCCTGAAGTGGACACCTTTGTGAAAGACATACAAAATGCTTATCAAAAGGCAAGAGAAAATCTGTTAAGAGCCAAAACTCAGTATAAGAAACAGGCAGATAAAAAGAGAAGGCAAAATCCAAGTTATTATGAAGGTGAAAACGTTTGGTTGTCCACTCCACATTTAAGATTAAATGAAGCAAAAGTTTCAGCCAAGCTTTTTGGGCCCTTTCCTAGTAGAATATATGGTCAATTAAATTAAGTTGGAATTGCCTACACGATTGAAAATACATCCCGTTTTTCACGCTTCTCTCCTGAACAAGAGGCCCCCCAATTTGAGAAGACATTCACCACCAGCTCCCATACAGGTAGATTCAGAAGAAGAGTTTGAGGTGAGCAGAATACTGGATTCAAAGTTTGTGAAAGGGAAATTGTTCTATTTAGTGGAGTGGAACGGCTTTGGACCAGAGGAGGGATCATGGGAGCCCTTTTCAAATGTTCATGCCACAAGGTTGATAAAACAGTTTCATAAAACATTTCCTAACAAACCTAAGTTGATGGGAGAGGTTTTGGAGGGAAGTACTGTCAGGAACGTAAATGAGGTGGTCAATGAATAAAACAGGGAACATTAGAGAGAGGCAAAAGATGCGTAAATATAAGAAATACCCCCAGTAGATTCATAGCTGACCAGGATGGGAGATGTTCCTTAAACATGTTTTAAGAGTTTTGCAGAAAGACAATTTCAAGATCTCCAATGCGGAGACCGCGGTCAGAGAAAACCGCAAGCAGCGGTCTAGTCTTTTTCTGGCTCAGGGTGAGTAGCTTCAGAAATGGCAATGTGCGTGCGCAGGGTTCGAGCTGCACACTTCAAATTAATCCTGTCCCTGGGAGCAGCATCTCGCCGCTGCTCCTGCTCTGTGAGAGAAATGTTATCACTATTTCAACCCGCCTCAGAGTATTCCTCATTTTCATGCATGCACACACTGGGGTATACCCCATTTTCGAGAAACAAAGTTTTCAAGAGCAGTTCACAGTTCTACAAGGAGAAAGAGAGTCCAAGAAGGCAAGAGTAGAGTACCAGTAAGCAATCTATCTTTAGTTAGGAAAAAGACAATTAAATGGAGGCAATTAGAATCCTCAATAACTTTCATTAAGACTTTGAGAGAACTAAATTAATTGCTATTTGTTGAAGCCAATTGCAGGCAATATTACAAGACTTTTCAGTCAGTACTTAAGAAATTAATTCGAGAGGGAGTGAAGCTAAACCTCAGAGAGAACTAGGAATTGTGTATATTCAGAGAATAGTGATGTTTATGCATTATTATGTTATACAATGTTACTTAGACATAGACACACCTGAGAATTGAGAAATGGTAATATATTTTATTCTTTTAGTAGATGCAGAAAGTCATTAATCTCCAAAACGCCAGATGACAACGGAGAAACAGAGAATAGCGGGAGATAACCAGGGGAGGAGAAACGGAACAACTAAGGAACAGCGGAGGCCGCTTGTTCTCCAATTTGGTGGCCAAGACCTGGAACAACCTCCCCCTGCACCTCAGAGCCTCAACATCGCTCCAGCAGTTCAGGAAGGACCTCAAAACTTGGATGTTCAACCAATAGGAGAACTGGCAGCATCATCCGATAGCACCTCGAGAACCTCACGGGTGAAGTAGCCACACTCTACAAATCTTGATTGATTGATTGATTGATTGAAGGAAGGCATAACAATCTTCTGAAGTACTCTCTCTAATCCCCAACCCCTTTCCCCATGGATAATGCATAGTGGTAGTGTCCCTTAGCGATTCTGGCACATGTAGCAGAAGAGGGGCATTGGCTGAAGTTCATCTGCTTCTGTAGAATTCTTGACACCAAGTTAGTTCTTGACAGATTGAAGTGGCAAACTAATATTCCACTGTATGCCATTGCAGTGTACGCTACCCCACAGTGCGCCACTCCAGTGTATGCCATGCCACTGTATGTTATTACACTCTACCGCACTCCACTGTACTCTACTGCAGTCTACACCACTCCACTGTACGCTACTCCACTATTTGCTTTTGCACTCTACACCACTCCATTGTACTCCATTCTACTGTATGCTATTCCACTGAATGCCAGTCCAATCTAGAACACTCCACTGTATGCTATTTCACTGTATGCCACTACACTGTGCGCTACTCCACTCTACGCCACTCCAGTGTACGCCACTCCATTCTATGCTATTCCATTGGACGCCACTCCACTGCATGCCATTCCACTGTGTGCTATTACGCTCTACCCCACTCCAGTGAACGCCACTCCAGTCTACACCACTTCATTGTACGCCACTACAGTGCATGCTAGTCCACTATACATCATTCCACTCTATGCCACTCCACCGTACGCTACTCCAGTCTACTCCACTCCACTCTACTGTATGCTATTCCACTGTATGATATTTCACTGTATGCCACTCCACTCTATACCACTCCACTGTACGCTATTACACTGTATGCAACTTCAATCTTCGCCAATCTACTGTATGGTATTCCACTCTATCCCACTCCACTGTACGCCACTCCATTCTACATTATTCCATTGGATGTCACTCCACTGTACGCCACTCCAATGTCTGCTATTACATTCTACCCCACTCCACTCACTGTACGCCACTCCGGTCTACGCCACTCCACTGTACGCTACTATACTATACAGTATTACAGTCTATGCCACTTCACTGTACAACACTCCACTCTAGTCCACACTACTTCACTGTATGCCAATCCACTGGACGCTACTCCACTATATGCCATTCCACTCTATGCCGCTCCACTCTACGCTATTCTACTGTATGCCACTCCACTCTACAACACTCCAGTGCAATCTATTCCACTGTATGCCACTTCACTGTATGCTACTCCACTAGTCTCTATGCCACTCGTGTACTCTCCTCTACTTTATATAACTACACTCTAAAAAAACTCTACTACACCTACACTCTGTGCCACTCTACTAGACTCTACTCCACTCTATCCAGGTACACTCCACTGTCCAAATTTGTACTAGACTCTATGCCTGTACCCTCTATTGTACAGCACTCTAGTCCACTCTACGACAGTTTCCAGAACTGTATGACACAGCATTCCACTCTACTATATGAGAAGCCACTCCAATTTATAGCAGTTTACTCAAATCTATGATACGCCACTTTAATGAACGCCACTCCACTCTACGCTAATCCACTGTACAAGACTTTACCTCACTCTATGCTACTGTACAACAGCCCACTCTGCGTAGCTCGAAGGTTTGACATACTACTGTACTCTATGCAACTCCACTCTACAACACTCTACTACACTGTATGCCACTCTCTGACATTTTAATCCAGTCTATATCCCTACACTCCACAGAACAACACTGCATACTGTATGCGACTGTTCAACACTCTACTACATTCTATGACTCCCTTCGATACTCTAGTCCACTATACGACATTGTACGCAGCTCTTTGTATGTCACTGCACGCCACTTTACTCCACTCTACTCTGACACAGTACTCCACTCTACTCCACTACTCCACTGATCACCACTCCACTCTGTCACTCTATGCTATTGTACTCTATTACACTGCATGCTAATCCACTCTGCAAAACTGTACTGTACCGTACACCACTCCACTGTATAAAACTCAACTATACTATATGCCACTCTACTCTACTATCCTCTACAGCACTTTCCAAAACTGTACCACACGCCACTACACTCTACTGTACAACACAGTAGTCCAATTTATGACAATTTACTTGACTGTATGCTACGCCAGTCCACTCTACTGCACTCCACGCCACTATAGCCTATTACACGCCACTCCACTCTATGACACTTTACTCCACTCTACGCTACCACACTCCGGTGTACTCCACTGCACTATACCCCACTCTACACCTCTCCACTGTCCAACACCCTACTCCACTCATTGGATTTGCACTCTACATCACTGTACTACACTCTGTGCCACTCTACTCCACTCTATGCCCATCCACTCTATGCCACTGTACTACACTGTATGACACTCGATGACATGCCACTGTACTCCTCTCTACGATTCCCCACTCCACTATATGACACACCACTCCAGTCTACAAACACTCTCCTCCACTGTACTCTACAACACTCCACTCGATAGTACTCCTCTCTAGGACACTCCACTTCACTCTAAAACATTCTACTCCACTATACGATGGTCTACGTCACCCTGCTCTACAGTATGATACGCCAGTCAACTGTAAAACTTACTGCTCTACTCTACGATAATTGACTCCACTATATGAGACATCATGCCACTACACTATGTAACACTTTATTACACTGTACGCTCCCCCACTCCACTCTACTCTGTTTCACTCTACAATACTCCACTCTATGACAATAGACTTTACAACACTCTCCTCCACTGTACTCTGGGACACCACATAACGACAATCCACTGCACCACACTGGACTCTACGATTTGAAACACATTTTTATTAAAAAATTTAAAAAAACATTGAGTCAATGAAAAAAGAAAGCTTAGTTAAGGAAACTTTTCATTTTCCTATACAAACCAAACTTAAACTACACAAACTTATAGCTATAACTTTCATTTACAATGTATCCACCACCTTTAAATTATTATAAGTAGCACACCTCCATACACACGCTTTTCAGCTCGCTAACCAGACAACACCAGCTATAACTCACCACTCTACCATGCACCTTGATGTGACAAATGATGTCATTTGAGATGTTACAAGTGTTGTTATAAATGCTATGATTTCATAGACTAAAAAGGGGTTATCAAATTTCCCCATACATTTTCCATAGACCTTTTTAGGATGTGATACCGCAAAAACTACTGAACAGAGTTACACCAAACTTGGCATGAAGCTAGATATTGGACCAGAAAGTGTGTCGGTGTGATTTGGTGTAAATCCATTCAGTAGTTTTTGAGAAATTAGGGTAAACAAATATTTGTGTATCTGAACCGTTGGGTTCTCGCAAGAGTACTGCAAGCTTAGCTTAAATAAATAGAGCATTCTGATTGGCCTAGGGGACTTTTTTCCCCATTGGGCCATCTTGTTCCCCTGAGTGGCTGGCCACAACATGAAAGAAAATGTAGCTGCAGCCATTACAGGTCTCGGAGACTTAGTCCCCTGTCCTGAGATGACAGTTTTTAAAAATGATGTAAGGGGGCAAGGTAGGGATACCCTTCCTCCCTAGCCCTTGAAGTGAGGGGTCCCCCCGGGGTCAAATTAAAAAAAAAATGTTTCTTTTGCCACAATCCAGTGGTCCTCCTGTGAAACTCCTGCGGGATCGCAGCAAAAAAAATGTTTGAGCCAGGTCCAGGGGTCATTATTTTTTTACTATTTGTGAATGCAGCCCCCCTAGCCATGCCTCAATGAGACCTCGGGGCCCCATCTCGTGGGGTCAAATATTAAATAAAGAGGATGGGAGCATGCGGCCCCCTCTCAAAACCACTATTGGGCCCTAGGGACCCCCACCCCCTGGGGCCAAATCCTTTATAAAAGGGGAGAGGGCCCCACCCCCGTGCCGATATCAGCCCCAGGGACCCCATCCCCCAGGGCACGATACTTAACCTGGTCCCCGGAACATTGTCGTTCCCTGCCCAAGAGAGTGTGGGCATACCCTGCTCGCATTCTCTTGGACAGGGAACTCAACTGTGCTCCAGCCTGGCGGGATCATTTACAAAATGCTGCTCACGCCCCGACAGGAACAAAGACAAAGTGCCGGCTCCCACCACCAACGAGTACGGTGTTGGTGGGAGCCGGCTAGGGCCATGGGGGCCTTGGGGCTCACCTCACGGCCCCCAAAGAGCCCTGCACTGTGGGTGCCCCAGGTGGACACCAGGGAACCTACCAACAAAATGAAGGCGACGGCTCCTGCAAGGGGAGCTGGCTGGGCCTGAATGCACCCCGGGGCTCCCCCTGTGGCCCCCAACAGACTGCCATCATGGGTGCCCCGGGTGGGCACTGGTGCATCCACCTACAAAATAGAGTGACCAGTTCCCTGCAAGGGGAGCTAGCTGGGGTTGCGGGGTCCCTGGGGCTCCCCCTGTGGCACCCAGCGACCCCTGCAGTGTGTGTGTGTCTAGTGGACACCTGGGCACCGACTTAATAAAAATATGCCTCCCTTGCTGGCATACATGATGTGTGCCAGCTGGGGACTGTGGGGACCCAAGGGCTCCACCCGCAGCCCTCAAATAAAATTAACCATGTGGATGTCCCGGGTGAGCACTGAGACACCCACAATAATATATATATTTTTTTAAAGTGAATAATAAATGAGTGTCAGGAGGTGCTCATTTATTATTCACTGCTCTTTGAAGGAGCGCCCCATAATGCTTTCGGATGGCTATTTACATGTGTTTTGTTTTTAGCTTAGTGATGTCCCTAGAAGGGGAGGGGCACCACCAAGCATTTTTTAAATGTTGTGGGAGGCTGCAGGAAGTGCAGCAGCCCTCAGCAATATTTAAAAAAAGAGTGAGTCTCCTGGGTCATTAAATCCATAACAAAAGGAGAACTTACCATATTTTTAAATTACTACTAGCTGGAGCTCTGTGCTCTTCATCTTGAGTGCAGGGCCCTTTTGTAGTTGTTTTTATACTTGCATTTTGTGGGCTGAAAATGTTAAAAAAAGACTCAGAGGCATGTCTTTTTTTTTCTTTAAAAAAACAACAAAATGTCTCAGAATCTGGCAGAATGGGTCTTGCTGTTGCTTTTTCGGCGGTCTTCCCAACTGCCTCATTGGTGGTCCGATCGCCCGATTTAGATCTTGTGTGAACTCGGCTACAAGACTGCTGCAGTTCTGCTGCCTCCGCCGAGACTCCTGCTCCAGTGTCGACAGTGGGAGAGCCAGAGGCGGGTCTTGAAAGGAGTCCTGCCAAGCATCCAGGCTTCCAGAATACGATCTGTCTTTCCATCGAGCTTTTCCTGGCGGGGACACAGCCATGCGTGAGTCGGCAGAAAGGTAGGAATGAAGGTGAAACCACACCTTTTTCGGGGTCCCACTTTGGAATCCGTGTCGGACGCCAGTGTCCAGGTCCTTCCTGTGCTGCTGCCCCCAGACCACGACACTCAGCAACCCTGTTGTCGCCAGAATCGATGGTAGGCTTTGCTGTCACTTCTCCTATGTAGTGTATGGTAACAGTTACTTTCGGCTCGTGTTATTTTACATGCATCAAAACAGATCGTGCACATAACCTACATATACATTACGACAAATAATAACAACATCTATATGTATTTTTTGCTATTAACATGTATTACAACATTGGAATGTTGGGAGCTCCATTGTAGACAATGGAGTGCTCTCTGCTTCTACGGGCCGGTAAAGGCCCGCAGAGCAACATTCCAATTTTTTACAAAGGCCTCTCGGAGCTCGAGGGGATTTAAATCCCCTCGAGCTTCGAGAGGCCTTTGTTTTATTTGTTAGAACATTCTGCCCTCTAGTGGCAGAATGTTCTAATAGCCTTATAGCCCTTCCTAGCAGGGCTATACCGGCTATTAAAGTCCCGGTACCTTGTTAAAGTCCCTCGCCTTCGGCTCGGGCCTTTAACGCAGGAGCGGGCCTTTAATAGCCGGTATAGCCCGCTACGGCGGGCTATAAGGCTATAGTACTTACCTATCTTTACAGCAGAGAAACGTCACTCCATCAGGACTTCACCAAAAAGAGACCGCCAGCCCAGCGGGAACATCTAAATCGGCTCAGTGGTATACCGCAGAACCTGACGACTGCGGAGTACTGTTAGCCAGCAGGGAAGACCGCAGCGGCAGCGGGATTCAGTTACCAGCCACAACATCTAAATATGGCGGGAAGGCCTTCTACTCGGCGTAGTACTCAGTCCCACGGCAGGACAGCGGTAAGACCGCCAAGATCGTAATCAGGCCCTAGGTTAAAAGGAAGACTCAAAGACATGGTGATTTTATTTTTTTATTAAAACTTTATTAAACATTTTTACATAATAATCACTATTATTAAACATTGCATTTTGTGAATTACTAAAATATACATTTGATTGAAAACATTGGTGATTTTTGGTCAAAGATGATAGATTTTTTTATATATATATTGATATTCTCACCCTTTGATAAAGCCAAGCGGCCCATTTTGTTTATATTTTGGTGTTGTGACTCTTTGACAAAGTCAATAATTCTGCCTGAGTTCCGCTAGGACCTGCAAGATCAACCTCATGCTGCACATGCCAGAAGGTTGTGTGCTGTGTGAGGTAGAGGGCTTGTAGGGGGTTGACACAGGGTCCGGCTACAAGCCAGGCCGTGTGCCCAGTCCCACACTGCGCATCGCCAAAGGCAGTGTGCAGTGAGGGGTAGGGCGCTTGCAGGGGCTTGTGCGCAGGGCGGGCATGGGGTTGTTTGCCTGCGATGGGCTGCATGCCGGGTCCTGCGGCTAAACCGTCACTGTGCATGGCCAAAGGCCATGTGCAGCAGGGGTTGGTTGCCCGAGGGTGGTTTGACGCAGTGCATGGATGCAGGTCAGGCCTTGCGGCTAACCCCACTCTGTGCATGGCCAAAAGCCATAGTTGGCTTTAAGTATGGTAATAAAACAGTACTTTACATTTAAAAAAAACCTAGAACTTCACTGAAAAACCAAAGGTTGAAGTGAAGTGATGTTATAGTAAAGTGAAAATTTCAGTAACAACGTAACGTTTTAAACTGAAAAAAATTACAGAAAATTCACCAGTTAAAATTATCTCTGGTGACTATAACTGGCACCCTCACCATGCACAGCTAATTCCCACACATATTGCATCACTCATGACATGATCTATGACATCATTGATAGCATTTCTGCAACATTTGAAATTACATCACTGATGACAAAACTGTGCATAGTGGGGGCGTAAGTTATAGTCACTTTAGGGCAAGAGTTACATTTACTAGAGATAACCATAACTGGTGAATTTCAGTGTTATTTTGAGTCTAAAGCGTTACATTGTCACTAAAAGCTTCACCTAACTATAACGTGACTTTAACCTTGTTTTTTTTTTCAGTGAATATACATATAGATATATATGTGCTTTCCCATGGCTCCCTCTCCCTCCACGCAACGGGTCAAGAAGTGCCAGTCAGGCGAGTCCAAGTCAGAGACGTGGCGTGCAGATGTACATAGGGAGCCCCAAGAGTCTCCGGGGGAGAGCACCAAAACAGACGATTGTCAGGATGGGGGGAGAGTGGGAGGAGCTCAATGGGCGCCATGGATCAGGTGCAAGAAGGCCTCATCATCAGGGCCTAAGGATTCCGCCATCAGCTCACCCGGGCAGCGGCCCCGCCACACCACCAGGGGCCTGGGGGTCACGATCAGGCCAAGGCCTCCAAGCACAGGACTCAATTAAGTCTGCAGAGAAAAGTCCACATTCCCAGCGCTGGGGCGATGCATGGTATCACCAAGGGGCCTCAAGTGCAGCAGCTCCCAGTCTCAAGCAGGCAACGCAGAGGCCGCCAAGCCAGACAGCGCAAGTGGCCCCCAGCCCGCCAGCAGGGGGATGTCCATGCAGGAGGCCTGTCCCCCCTGCAGCGCCTCCGGTCCACAGTGAGCCGAGTGCCCACACCCTCAATGCTCCTCTCGTCGCCGGTCCCACTGATACAGGCCCAGCACAGCACCCGCGGCCCGCAACATGTCGCCACCTCTCGCTGGGAAGATCAGGCTGTAGGGGGTGCCGAATTGCTCACTTCTGGGGGGAGACAGGATTCCCCGCAGGCAGAGACACCTTTCCCTCTGTTTCCGGCTGTCCCCTGTCGTGCAGCAGCCGCTAATGCCGAGCCGCGGCTCCACCAGTGAGCTCCTCCTCACTGGCTGCGGGGTGAGTTTGCATGGTCTCCCCGGTCCCAGAAGGAACCAGTCAGGCTCCTCAGGCCGCCCCCCACTCCAGGGGCCAGTCCCAATACCCAGGCACCAGCGACCACCGTGGGATGGAAGGATTAATGCCGGATTAACATCCCGGCCGGCAGAGCCTCCCTAGTCGGAGGCGGCCATCTTGCGGTGTAGTGTAGCTCCTATTTCCCTAATAGGCTCTGCGCATTGGAATAATATATCCTATAGGTTTGACATAGGACTAAGGTCAGTATGTCCCTATCGAGTATATTAAACTTAATTACTTGTGCCAGCTAGCTCAGAGGCCACTAGAAACTCCTTGGATAACAAGAAGGGAGTAGTTTCTGGCAGCCGCAAAACATGACCACTTTGTTTCCCTTGAGAATCAGAACGTGTCCCAGAGTCGTGGAAACAATAGATAACTATTTCACTCAGCTCAATCGTGCATGCTTAGTTTTCTCCAAGTTACACAGAAAGAACAGACGGGTGTTTCAATAAAAGATTTATTGAACAGTCTTGTTTCTGGTGTAAGTAAAATGTGCTGTTACGATCACAAGACAGTATGCGAGATAAATAATGTACAGTGTGAGCAGTAGAAATAAATAATACTGCGATAGCATTATCTTTTAGTACATATGCCTTTACATAAATAACACAGACTAAAAATGCGAGTACTCATACGATGCGTTTCTAATCTAGTTCTACCCCAATGTACCTAACCTAACCTAGGTGTAGGGAGAGGTATGAAGTAGGTGAAGTATTCCTTACTATGGTATACTAAGAGTATGTTAAGTCTATTATGCCTAGTATGCCAAGAGTACCTCTAGGTTCTTGTCAGCTCCATACCTGAAGAATGAGAGAGGTAGGAATCTCTTTGCCAGACTCGAACTCCAACACCCCGCAAGGGAAGTCAGATCACTGGAAGCTGGACTCTCTGCGTGCAGGGATGACAGCGTCTTCTCAGTGCGTCAGGCCGGGAAACGGGCTCCTCTGAAGTCGAGGTCTCCTCTAGTTTACAAGGGCTAGGGAAGGTATATTTATACCTGAGAGGTACCTCAGAATGTTAGCATTGACGTGGATCGGACAGCGGAAGACGTCATGAATGAACCCCTAAGGAATAATGGTTCATGCATAATATATGAGTCCTTGAAGAAATCAATAGTCCTGGGCTAGGGAAACTCCCGCAGCCTAAGGGTCTGTTCTTCATGAACTCGTTGTGACGTTAGGGTGGACGGATGTCAGAAACCATGCCTGTATTTGGAGTGCACGGTTTAATGCCTAAATAAGGGCTGGGATTTTATGCCTATATAAGGGCAGGGCGAATTGTGCCTATATAAGGACATGATACTGGAAGGCCCGATTATGGACACCCTAAGAGGAATACAACACCCACTCCACTTTCGTGTGTACGATAATACTAAAATGCTAAACATTTAAAATGCTAAACATTAAATGGAGTACCGCATATTTAAAAATATTTCTTAAAAGCATTAAAAAACATAGTAAAAATGCAAAAGGTACTGTACATTTGAAGCAAATGCTTTTCATTTCAGGCATAAAGTTCGAAAATAAATGCAATTGGAATGAAATAAGCAGTAATATTTACATGTGACAGAAAATGATCGATAAGTTGTTCAAAAATCAAAGTAATTTCATGTCATGAAAATTAATGAACTGTTTTAGACACACAAGATGACTAAGTGTCCGTGGAAGTACAGCGAAGTCTGTACTATAAGGCTAGTTCTACTTTAAGCAGATTGGAGTGCCATTTTCGTTCGAAAAATGGGAAAAAGTTCAATATTGGTAGAGTTCCAAGTTTTTTGAAAATGAAGGCCAAATTGTTACTGCATCTCTGGAACACTGTATGCTGAATCAGAGTCAGTTTACGGGTCTGGTGTAAACAGGAGATCATCTATTTCTATAGACAAAACATCATCCACTGTAGTTGGTGTCAGTTGGAACACCTTGTGTAGTAGATTAATTGCACAGAGATGAGAAGCATCGCTTCCAGCATAGGTTGTGTAGGAGAGTAGGATCTGCTTCACATGGGTACCTCCACTTTTTGCTGATGCTTCACTGTTTTTCGACTTTAGTCTGGCTGGGGCCCTGCTAATCAGAACCCCAGCCTAGCTGCTTCCTCTCTAAAATGGTTTCCATGTGCCCTAGGCACATCTCGGATTGGAATCTGGAGTGCCCTTATAAGTCCCTAGTATATGGTATACTATGTACCCAGGGCATAGGTACCTCAGAGGCCTACCAGGGGCAGCAGCATGTATTGTGCCACCCCTGGAAGGCCATCCAAAATGACACCACAGGTCTGCTACTGCAGCCTGGGTAAGGTGGTGCATGCACCCCTTACAGTGGTATAGGCTACCTATATCACTACCATTGCACACACATATAAACCTATAAGTCACTCCTATGGCAGGCCTTACCAATCCTGAAGGCAGAGTGCTTGGTTCTTATGTGAGAGGGTGCCCCTGCATGAGCAGAGCCCCTCTACAGCGTTCGGAGTCCCTCCTCTGATGCTGTTTGTGGTACAGCCTGACCATATACTCTTAAGTGCATTATATCCTCGCGGTACAATGCTAACTTTGGACTGGCTGCACCAAAACATGTCGTGTTTGGTGTCAAAAATCTTGGAATTACACCCCCCCCGCCAATCCTGGCGGCGGGGGTAGCATTCCACTCTTCTAGGGGGAGAGACATGTACACACCGGGCTACCCGGTAACTTCTTTCCAGAGCCCTGGCATCACAAAATGGATGCCGCTGCCACAGACACGGGTCTGGCCTCCTGCTGCTGACTGAAACTCCGGCAGGGGAGGCCTGGACAATAGGTTTCCTGTCGCAGGGAGGTGTAACCAGCTCCCCAGACAGGATAATGTGTATTGTGGCTGGGCGGGAGCACTCTCTGGTGCTCAGAAGTCCTGCACTGGAGGCACACTTGGTGTCCCTGTGCATATACCAGTTCAAACCGGTTGCAGGGGCTACCTGCCCCTGCTCTGGCGCGAAACTGGACAAAGGGAATGGGTGTAACCACCCCTCTTCCCTGACCCTCCCATAGGTGGGTCCCCAGAGTATGTCCAACCCCTAACTTAGTATAAGTATGGGACCCCAGTCCTTAGGACTTTAGATTACCCTGGACGAAACTCTGACACTGAATCCTGGACCTTCGACGCTCTACCTGAAGATTAGAGGACTGAAGAATCTCCCTTGGGGTCAAGGAGTGACTCTCCTGCTTGGCAGGCACCTAAGAAGCAATTGTCCGGTCTGCATCGCTGAAGCTCCTGCCGGACGCCGAAGTCTTTGCATCACCAGAGGTGGATTTCCAGACTTCCCCGAGGCTGCCCTGAGTCCCCAGCAAAGCTGAGGCCCATAGCTGTCGTGGGTAACGTGGAACCTGACCCCTGGACACCAAGTACTTTTGCAAGTGCATCCTCTTCCTGGTCTCCCACGAAGTTGTGCTTTGGGCTTTGAGTAGCCTCCGCCTCCAGCACCGACTGCACTGTAGATCACTGGCCTCCACTCCACGAGTGACCTGTGAGCCAGCTCCAAGTGTGTCCACTCGAGGCTCCTTCGCGGTTGCTAGTCCGTTGGCTAGTGGACCCTCCCAAAGGCAACTCTTCTTCTGCTTGGGCTTTCCTGGTTGCTCCAGACGTGCCCTTACTTACCCTCGCTGGGTGAGTCCCCCAGACCTTGCTGGTCTGCATCAACGTCCTTTCTTTGTTTCTACGAGACTTGCCGTTGCCAAGGCTTGTTGGGTCCAATCCGGTCGCCGACACCTCTACAATCGACAGACGTTGTGGGGCAGCTCAAATCCAGCTCCTGGTTGTCGTCGACACCTCGTGGACCTCGTGGCTGAAGAGTCAAGACGACCGTCAACCTACCTGAAGCACCCGACATCGGTGGGCATCTGCTCATCGCCTTCCTGGTCACTGGCTAGTGACCCAGACTCTGTCCCCTCTGCTTTCAGGTTCTTCAGATCTTCGATCCACCCTTGGATCCACCCGAACACTTTCGACTTGGTCGCCAGCAGCACTTTGCAGCAGATCGCCATTGAAAACGACGACGAAACCCGACCCCGAAAGACACCTATGCACCCGGCTTCCCTGGGTGAGGTAACTCGAGTACTCCGGTGCTCCCGTGGGTATAGACTCTAGAACAACCTAGTTCTAAAGGGGTTTGCTCCAAGTCCTCCTCTAAGTGTCCTTTTTCTTTAAAACTCCAACCGCGACATTCCCCATAGAAGTCAACGGCGGCTCGCGGCTGTGTTCTCACACTGCACGCGTCCCCCGTGGGTTCCCTGTGTCACTACCTTGGGTGGTTCCTTGAGGGCCAAGCACTTCTACAGGCTCTAGGCCTTGTGTCTAGCTCAGTCGTGGTTCTTATACCACTTTATTGGTATATGGTTTGGTACGCCCCTAGGGCTCAAACGTGTATTTGTGCTATTACTGTTGATAACTGACTTGTAACTTATGTACTTCAAACTCTAGCCTCATAAAGAGACTAGAGGGGTGTGTTTAAGACTAAATACATATATTTTAAATATATACCTGGTGTGGTCCTCTTTCATTTGGTCACTCAAGAGATTATAGACTGGTAACACAAGCTGCTTTACATTCCTTCAAGACTTAGCCTGAAGGCTGCTCTCCATAGCTACCACTAGGATAGCTTTCAATAAAGGTTGTCTTTAACCTATCTCCAATAAGGGGTTGTTTGGACTGGTGCATGGTGCCCACTATAATTAGTGGACAGCATATACCAGGCCAACTTCTCACATTGGTGTGCAGCGTGTGGGATTCCAGCTTGCTATTGTTTTACCAGATAATCTCAATTTAATTGATCAACTGAAAACCACTAAGGGTACCTTAGGTACATATAAATCAAGCTTAGGATACAGTAAGTTCTACTGAACTTAGAGTTGTGTGTTAAGGGATAGCACACCCTTTCTACAACTCAAGAGAGTTTAGTAGGCCACACTAGAGTAGGTAGTGCATACACCACACCACACTAGTAATGTCTTCACTGCCAGGAACCAGTGAGCTCCTGCCATCCAGATATGACACCCTCACATTCTTGGAATTGAGAGAGTTGTGCAAAGTTAGGAACTTGAAGACAGGCAAAAGTGCCAACACCCAACGTCTCCTGGAGATACTTCTGCTAGTTGATTTTAGAAGACCAATAAGGTCTGAAAGGGTAGGCAGAGAAAGTGGGGCAGAAGAAGAGGGAGAGACCAGGGATGAAAATACCCAGGACCCAACCTCTGAAACTGGCCAGGGGGATGACAATGATCCTGACCTGGAAAGAGCAGCTACTCTTGAGGAAGAGGAGGAGGCCCAGAATGACCTCCCTCTGTCCCCCAGGAAGAGTTGAGAGTGTGCCCAGAAGGACTAGATCTCCTTCTCAGGAGTCTAACCACTCTGACACCTCAGTAGGGACCTCTGTCTCCTCTCATGGGAGGGAATCCTCTCATGAGAGGAGAAAGAGACTGATTCAGTATGAGCAAACCCAGCTTGAACTCAGAAAACAGCAGTTGGCTATAGACAGGGAGTCCCTAGATCTCTATAGACAGAGAAAAAAGATGGGACTAGAGTCCCATGGTGGCAGCAATTTCCCCAGAGATAGGGAAAGGTCTTATGACCATAGAAACCTGAGCAAGATTGTCCCTCCCTACCAGAGTGGGGTTGACATCCACAAATGGATAACTGCACTGGAGAGGGCCTGTAAAGTACAGAGGGTCCCTCAGGAGCAGTGGGCAGCAATCTTGTGGCTCTCCTTTGCAGACAAAGGTAGAGATAAGCTCCTCACTGTTAGAGAGGAGGATGCTGACAATTACAAAGTCTTGAAGAGTGCTCTGATTGAGGGGTTTGGCCTAACAACTGAACAATACAGGTTAAAGTTCAGAGATACCCAAAAAGCACAGACTCAAGACTGGGTGGACTATGTGGATTGTTCTGCTAAGGCTCTGGAAGGTTGGTTGATGAGCAGTAAGGTATGTGACTTCACAGGATTGTACAATCTTATCATGAGGGAGCAGATTCTTAATAACTGTCAAAATCAGCTGTTGCATCAGTACCTGGTGGACTCTGATCTGACCTCTCCCCAAGAATTGGGAAAGAAGGCAGACAAATGGGTCAGAACCAGGGTGAGGCAGAAGGTACAGAACCAAGGTGGTGACCCTAAGAAGCAAGATTCTAAAAACTCTGATAAGGGTGGGGAGAAGGGTAAAGACCAGAAGTCATCACAAGGCCCCCAAAAATCTTCTTCAGGTGGGGATTCACAGTCTAACAAGGGAAAAGGCCAAAAGAAACCATGGTGCAAAGTCTGTAAGCAAAAGACACACTGGACCAGTGATTGCACCAAGTCCAAAGACTCTATTCCAGCCTCCACCAATGCCCCTAAGGCACCTGTTCCCCCTAGTGCAGTTACAATTGGTGGTGGGAGTACACAGGCCAAGGGTTTAGTAGGGTTGACCCTGGGTAATGAGATGAGCTCTGGCCTAGTCAGAGAACTCACTCAGGCTGTCCTAGTCTGTGATGGAGGCATGGATGTGACCTCCTCTGTGAGTCCCAGTAATCTGGGCAAGTACAGGCAACAGCCCTTAATCAATGGAAAAGAGGCTTTGGCATTTAGGGACACAGGGGCAAGTGTCACCATGGTGACACAAGACCTTGTGAATCCTGGGCAGATTATACTTGGTGAAATGTACCAAGTGACCAATGCTAGCAATGTCAGAACAGACCATACTCTGGCAGTTGTTAACTTCTCCTGGGGAGGGGTAACTGGCCTTAAGAAGGTTGTGGTGAGTGCAACCCTACCAGTGGAATGTTTGCCTGGCAATGATCTTGAAACTTCAGCTTGGGCAGAAGTGGAGCTCAGGACCCATGCAGAAATGCTGGGGATCCCTGCAGATGTGTTTGCTGTGACCAGGTCACAGAGCAAAATGTCTAACACTGAACAGGCCTTGGATCCTGGAACCATGGACCAAGTGCCATCCAGGAGGAGGAGTAGTAGGGTTAAGGCAGTGCCTTCCCCCTTGGCTCAGAAGGAATATCAGTCTCTTGAGAGGGATGATCTCAGTCCTGAGGAAGGAACTGTCCCAGAGGAGCTTGAACCTGACCAGGTTGAGTTCTTGGGGACAGGGGGCCCTTCCAGGGCAGATCTGAGCCAGGAGCAGCAGAGCTGCCCCTCTCTTGAACCCCTCAGACAGCAAAGTGGTGCTGAGGCTGCTGGGAATGCTAGTGGTCCCCATAAAGTATATTGGGATGATGGACTCTTGTACTCAGAGTGTAGAGACCCCAAGCCTGGTGCCACCAGGAGGTTGGTTATACCTCTGAAGTTCAGGGGCTTCCTATTGACCCTAGCCCATGATATTCCCCCAGCAGGTCACCTGGGCCAGAACAAGACTTGGGACAGACTTGTCCCTCACTTTCACTGGCCCCACATGTCTGAAGACACCAAGGAGTTTTGTCGCTCCTGTGTAACCTGCCAAGCCAGTGGGAAGGCAGGTGGCACCACAAAGGCCCCCTGATACCACTACCTGTGGTGGGGGTTCCCTTTGAGAGAGTGGGGATTGATATTGTTGGTCCCATGGATCCCCAAACAGCATCTGGGCACAGGTTTATCCTGGTGGTGGTGGACCATGCCACTAGGTACCCAGAGGCTATTCCCCTTAGGACCACTACAGCACCTGTGGTGGCAAGAGCCCTCCTGGGAATTTTCTCAAGAGTGGGCTTCCCTAAGGAGGTTGTATCAGACAGGGATGCAAACTTCATGTCTGGGTACTTGAAGGCAATGTGGAAGGAGTGTGGAGTGACTTACAAGTTCACCACACCCTATCACCCACAATGCAATGGTTTAGTTGAGAGATTCAACAAAACCTTAAAGGGCATGATTAAAGGGCTCCCAGAAAAGCTCAGGCGAAGATGGGACATACTCTTGCCCTTCCTTTTATTTGCATACAGGGAGGTGCCTCAAAAGGGTGTTGGCTACAGCCCTTTTGAACTTTTGTTTGGTCACCCTGTCAGGGGTCCACTGTGCTTGGTGAAGGAAGGATGGGAGTTACCTCTCAAGCCCCCAAAGCAAGACATAGTGGACTTTGTACTTGGTCTCCGCTCCAGGATGGCTGAGTACATGAAAAAGGCAACTAAAAACCTTGAGGCTAGCCAGGAACTGCAAAAAGCCTGGCATGACCAAAAGGCTGTACTGACTGTTTACCAGCCAGGACAGAAGGTGTGGGTGCTGGAGCCAGTGGCCCCAGTAGCTCTCCAAGACAAGTGGAGTGGACCCCATACCATTGTTGAACAGAAGGGTGAGGTTACCTATTTAGTAGACCTAGGAACACCCAGGAGTCCCCACAGGGTTCTCCATGTCA
Organism: Calotriton arnoldi; assembly: GCA_963921515.1. NCBI lineage: Eukaryota > Metazoa > Chordata > Amphibia > Caudata > Salamandridae > Calotriton > Calotriton arnoldi. The sequence continues at coordinate 2,011,171 of CAWUFW010002046.1, forward strand.
ACAGATTGAAGCCATATGTGGACAGGGCAGACATGGGCTTGCTCATGGCTACTGATGAGGGACAGGAGGAAGAGAGTGACCCACTCCCTGACCTGCTCTCACAGAACCCTGATGATGGGTCAGTGGATGGTGTAGCCTTGGCAGGCAGCCTCACTGCTCAGCAGCAAACTGATTGTAGACAAGTGCTCAATCAGTACAGACATATGTTCTCTCTGACTCCAAGTCAGACCACCTGGTGCACTCATGAAGTGGATACTGGGGACAGTCTGCCTATTAAAAATAAGATTTATAGGCAACCTGACCATGTCAGGGACTGTATCAGGACAGAAGTCCAGAAAATGTTGGATTTGGGAGTTATTGAACCCTCAGATAGCCCTTGGGCTAGTCCAGTGGTCCTTGTGCCAAAACCTCACACCAGTGGTGGGAAAAGAGAGATGAGGTTTTGTGTGGACTACAGGGGTCTCAATGCAGTCACTAAGACTGATGCCCATCCAATACCTAGGGCAGATGAGCTAATAGACACTTTGGCCTCAGCCAAGTATCTAAGCACATTTGACCTGACAGCTGGCTACTGGCAGATCAGACTAGCTGATGATGCAAAGCCAAAAACAGCATTCTCAACCCCTAGTGGACATTATCAATTTGTGGTAATGCCCTTTGGTCTGAAGAATGCACCTGCCACTTTTCAGAGGTTGGTGAATACAGTCCTTACAGGTCTGGAGGCCTACAGTACAGCATATCTAGATGATATTGTAGTCTTTAGCTCCACCTGGGAGGATCACCTGGTCCACCTCAGAAATGTTTTAGAGGCCCTGCAAAAGGCAGGCCTCACTATCAAGGCCACCAAGTGCCAGATAGGGCAGAGTCAGGTTGTGTACCTGGGCCACCTTGTGGGTGGAGGCCAGGTTCAACCATTGCAGAGCAAAATCCAGACCATCATGGACTGGGTTGTTCCAACTACCCAGACTCAGGTGAGAGCCTTCTTAGGCCTGACTGGGTACTATAGGAGATTTGTCAAGGGGTATGGATCAATCGTGACACCCCTGAATGACTTAACTTCCAAGAAAATGCCCAAAAGGTTCAGTGGACAGCTAGCTGTCAAAAGGCATTTGATGACCTGAAGCAGGCCATGTGCACTGCTCCCATTCTCCAGAGTCCTGATTACTCCAAGAAGTTCATTGTCCAAATAGATGCATCTGAATTGGGGGTAGGGGCTGTACTGTCACAATTGAATGATGAAGGTCAGGATCAGCCAGTAGCTTTTATTAGCAGAAGGCTGACCCCTAGAGAGAAACGTTGGTCAGCCATAGAGAGGGAGGCCTTTGCTGTGGTTTGGGCTCTGAAGAAGTTGAGGCCATACTTGTTTGGTACTCACTTCCTTGTTCAAACAGACCACAAGCCCCTCCTATGGCTAAAACAAATGAAGGGTGAAAACCCCAAACTGCTTAGGTGGTCCATTTCCCTACAGGGGATGGACTTTACAGTGGAACATAGACCTGGGAGTAACCATGCCAATGCAGATGGACTCTCTAGGTACTTCCACTTAGAACATGAAGACTCAAATGGTCAAGGTTAGTTTAATGTCCCTACGTTTGGGGGAGGTTGTGTAGGAGAGTAGGATCTGCATCACATGGGTACCCCCACTTTTTGCTGATGCTTCACTGTTTTTCGACTTTAGTCTGGCTGGGGCCCTGCTAATCAGAACCCCAGCCTAGCTGCTTTCTCTCTAAAATGGTTTCCATGTGCCCTAGGCACATCTCTGATTGGAATCTGGAGTGCCCTTATAAGTCCCTAGTATATGGTATACTATGTACCCAGGGCATAGATACCTCAGAGGCCTACCAGGGGCTGCAGCATGTATTGTGCCACCCCTGGAAGGCCATCCAAAATGACACCACAGGTCTGCTACTGCAGCCTGGGTAAGGTGGTGCATGCACCCCTTACAGTGGTATAGGCTACCTATATCACTACCAGTGCACACACATATAAACCTATAAGTCACTCCTATGGCAGGCCTTACCAATCCTGAAGGCAGAGTGCTTGGTTCTTATGTGAGAGGGTGCCCCTGCATGAGCAGAGCCCCTCTACAGCGTTCGGAGTCCCTCCTCTGATGCTGTTTGTGGTACAGCCTGACCATATACTCTTAAGTGCATTATATCCTCGCGGTACAATGCTAACTTTGGACTGGCAGCACCAAAACATGTTGTGTTTGGTGTTAAACATCTTGGAATACTACCCCCGCGCCAGTCCTGGCGGCGGGGGTAGCATTCCACCCTTCTAGGGGGAGAGACATGTACACACCGGGCTACCTGGTAACTTCTTTCCAGAGCCCTGGCATCACAAAATGGATGCCGCTGCCACAGACACGGGTCTGGCCTCCTGCTGCTGACTGAAACTCCGGCAGGGGAGGCCTGGACAATAGGTTTGCTGTCGCAGGGAGGTGTAACCACCTCCCCAGACAGGATAATGTGTATTGGGGCTGGGCGGGAGCACTCTCTGGTGCTCAGAAGTCCTGCACTGGGGGCACACTTGGTGTCCCTGTGCATATGCCAGTTCAAACCGGTTGCAGGGGCTACCTGCCCCTGCTCTGGCGCGAAACAGGACAAAGGGAATGGGTGTACCCACTCCTCTTCCCTGACCCTCCCATAGGTGGGTCCCCAGAGTATGTCCAACCCCCTAACTTAGTATAAGTATGGGACCCCAGTCCTTAGGACTTTAGATTACCCTGGACGAAACTCTGACACTGAATCCTGGACCTTCGACGCTCTACCTGAAGATTAGAGGACTGAAGAATCTCCCTTGGGGTCAAGGAGTGACTCCCCTGCTTGGCAGGCACCTAAGAAGCAATTGTCTGGTCTGCATCGCTGAAGCTCCCGCCGGACGCCGAAGTCTTTGCATCTCCAGAGGTGGATTTCCAGACTTCCCCGAGGCTGACCTGAGTCCACAGCAAAGCTGAGGCCCGTAGCTGTCGTGGGTAACGTGGAACCTGACCCCTGGACACCAAGTACTTTTGCAAGTGCATCCTCTTCCTGGTCTCCCACGAAGTTGTGCTTTGGGCTTCGAGTAGCCTCCGCCTCCAGCACCGACTGCACTGTAGATCACTGGCCTCCACTCCACGAGTGTCCTGTGAGCCAGCTCCAAGTGTGTCCACTCGAGGCTCCTTCGCGGTTGCTAGTCCGTTGGCTAGTGGGCCCTCCCGAAGGCAACTCTTCTTCTGCTTGGGCTTTCCTGGTTGCTCCAGACGTGCCCTGACTTACCCTCGCTGGGTGAGTCCCCCAGACCTTGCTGGTCTGCATCAACGTCCTTTCTTTGTTTCTACGAGACTTGCCGTTGCCAAGGCTTGTTGGGTCCAATCCGGTCGCCGACACCCCTACAATCGACAAACGTTGTGGGACAGCTCGAATCCAGCTCCTGGTTGTCGTCGACGCCTCCTGGACCTCGTGGCTGAAGAGTCAAGACGACTGTCAACCTACCTGAAGCACCCGACATCGGTGGGCATCTGCTCATCGCCTTCCTGGTCACTGGCTAGTGACCCAGACACTGTCCCCTCTGCTTTCAGGTTCTTCAGATCTTCGATCCACCCTTGGATCCACCCGAACACTTTCGACTTGGTCGCCAGCAGCACTTTGCAGCAGATCGCCATTGAAAACGACGACGAAACCCGACCCCGAAAGACACCTATGCACCCGGCTTCCCTGGGTGAGGTAACTCGAGTACTCCGGTGCTCCCGTGGGTATAGACTCTAGAACAACCTAGTTCTAAAGGGGTTTGCTCCAAGTCCTCCTCTAAGTGTCCTTTTTCTTTAAAACTCCAACCGCGACATTCCCCATAGAAGTCAACGGCGGCTCGCGGCTGTGTTCTCACACTGCACGCGTCCCCGTGGGTCCCCTGTGTCACTACCTTGGGTGGTTCCTTGAGGGCCAAGCACTTCTACAGGCTCTAGGCCTTGTGTCTAGCTCAGTCGTGGTTCTTATACCACTTTATTGGTATATGGTTTGGTACGCCCCTAGGGCTCAAACGTGTATTTGTGCTATTACTGTTGATAACTGACTTGTAACTTATGTACTTCAAACTCTAGCCTCATAAAGAGACTAGAGGGGTGTGTTTAAGACTAAATACATATATTTTAAATATATACCTGGTGTGGTCCTCTTTCATTTGGTCACTCAAGAGATTATAGACTGGTAAAACAAGCTGCTTTACATTCCTTCAAGACTTAGCCTGAAGGCTGCTCTCCATAGCTACCACTAGGATAGCTTTCAATAAAGGTTGTCTTTAACCTATCTCCATTAAGGGGTTGTTTGGACTGGTGCAAGGTGCCCACTATAATTAGTGGACAGCATATACCAGGCCAACTTCTCACAGGTTGCCTCAGCAATGTTCGCGTCCGTTGTTACCTGTGTGCCTGTAGATCTTTCTCGTACCTCAGCAGGAGCCGGAAGCGTCTGTGAGAATGAATGCTGACATCAGGATTGGTAGCCTCTGGGGGCAACACAGAGCATGGGCCGTTATCGGGACCAGCAGAGTATCGACATCCGTTGGCGTAGCTGATGGAAATGTGAGAGAAGTGTCTAACACGCATTCTTCACCGCATAGCAGGCATCGTAGAACAGGTAAGATGCAATCTTGCCAGATTGGTCTGAATGACAGGAACCACGTGGTATTCAAGTCCCGTAGACGAGTCATGCCCAATAGCTGTACTATTCGCTCACGACACTTTCATTCAAGGAGAGCTTTCTCCATTTCGCTCGGAGTGATGTCTGCGAATAGGCTGGCCATAGCGCAATAGCAGGAAGAGAAAAAGAATTCCGGCAACAAGTGCTAGAATTAATGGTATGCCACCAAACACCGAATGTGCAAAGTTCGGGATGATTCCGAGTATTGCCTGGAAAGGTGCTAACAGACCGGAGCAGATGCTCTTAAATACATGTACAATTCCGGTTGTAACAGACATATTGAAGATACGTCCTATAATTTCTACGAAATGCATAGGGCAGTTTGTACGTATTAAAGTCTGTATCTCAGCCGAAGTCCTTGCTACTTGTAGATCATAGGTTTCTTTGGCCGAGGTCAAAGACACTGTTTGCTGTAAAAGCATGGCTTTCATTCTGCTCAAAGTATCAAATCTTATAAAAGAGATGTTCAGCGAAGGCCATAGAGGCGACTCCCTGACTGTGTCTATTGGGGCAAACAATACTTGCATAGTGACCCTGGAGTTGACCGTTACTAGATATGGGATGCCTGGCAGCATGCCGCAGCAACTCTGATCATTCAACATGAGGTAACTCCCATTCGAAAGTTGTCCAAACGTTGGATTAATCACAGCAGCTGGTGTACCCTGCTGATGGCAAGACAAATTTGCCACAGAACCATTACAAGCCCCGTGTAAAGAAATATTCTGACATATAAGCGAACCGCTCAGTGCACGTTTACAGTGTGTACTGCTCAAAAACACTTCACGATCCCCACTCCAACATCTATATGTATACGGTAAATCCCAAGATGTCTTAATGTATTCCTTACCCAACCTTTCATATTTGCCTGCTTGCATTTGTCTGAGGCAATACTGAAACTGAAAAGTAGTCACAGGTAATGTTATTTTGCCATGAATAAGCCATTCTGTAGCTGGTTTTTCTGCCACTGTGAATGGTAATTTTTCCAGTTTTTCAATGCTCAGCACTGTATACCTTGCTCCTCTTTGTGCCAATTTGATCTGTTTATCAGTGAGATTGTATTCTGCAAACAGAGCCGTTGTGTTGATAAAACGCCAAGGCACAGAGCCCGCTCGCAAAGATTGCAGCGTCCAGCTTAACAACACAATAGAACGTAATTGAGACTGGCCTTGTTGTAACATCACCAAATCTTGTTCTAGTATGTCGATAGCAGAGGATACAATGCCATCCAATGAATATATTCTGGAGGACAAAGTTGTTAACCCATTGTCGACCACAGAGAGTGTTTTCTCTAAATTAATACGATCAAGTTCACGTATTCGTTCTGCAGCCTCTATTTGTGACACTTTCCATGCTTCATTATAGGCAGCATAAATGCCGGCATATATGAAACGTTTTTGACGCGGTTTTCTTGGTCCAAGCAAGAAGTCTCTAAGGTCTGCGTCCTTTTTAAGTAAGGTTAAGTGTTGTTTCACATACTGTAGTGTAGACTTATGCAGCCAATCGAGGCATAATTTTCCTACACTGTATGTTGTTACTACCCCCGGATGTTGTCTTTGGACGTATCTTGGGTCTGGCCTATTAATAGTAAAGCCCTGAGTTTTATTCAGGAATCTTTCCTGACAGTTATTCGTGTCTGTGGGCCAGATCAACCATTTTTTCCAATCAGGATTAGATCTGTTGAGGTGTAGTATATTGTCAACTGTCACCGCTGCCTGTGTATTATTATCACTTGCAGGTGCTGGTACAGAAGGTGTGTTCATCTCCTTTATCTTGGCTAATCCAAGACAAGATGTTTGTTGGATGGTTTCATTCAAAAACATTATTTGTTCAGGGATGATACAGGCTCTAAATAAAGCTTCTATCCTCTGCACTTGCCAATCTTTAGTACCCCAGACAGTTTTTGTGTCTATTGTGTCTTTCCAAAAGTCGAAACCCTGTCTAGACAGTTGGGCATTAAATAATGCAGAATAAATCTGTTTTGTATTTGTTAACATAATTTTCAGTCCTGTCTTGTTTACATTTTTATAGTAAAACATTTCTGGATTAGATGTATTGTATCCTGAAAAATATGGAAACTTACTAGCAAATGTTTTTGAACTACCTTTAGGTGGTATAGGACAATGTTCCCATTGGTTAAACATAAACACATTTCTTGGATATGCAGATTTATGCAAATAATGATGACCATAGTGGTTATAACAATACAGTTGTTCATAGTCTGATGAACCCTCTAAATATTCATTTTTAGAAAATGCAGCAGATTTTTCTAGGTCATACATTATGTCGTTAACAGTCTCAAAGTCCCAATCATCAGAATAGGTACTGGAAGAAATTAGATCACTTAGTGAAATTTTAAACAAATGTGGAATGTTCAATTGTTCCGTCGGGCCGAAGATGTCAAAATCTGTTTTGTCCCACACTATACCATCCTGTATAGGAACAGCTGTGATGTGATGTTCACTGATGACAAGTCTCTTGCTTCACGATGGGAAGATTTATGAGGTTTCAAAAGTACGTTCACGCCTTTTCTTTCAGTATTCACATGGATGTATCTGCCACTTATAAGCACGCTCACAGTTGTAACCAAAGCTAGCCAGAGCAGGAAAACAAAAAGTCCAGATATAATCCAGAGTTCAATCCATGGAGAAACCAAATAAGTCTTTTTCAGAAAGTGAAGAAAGTCTTGTACTTGCTGTTTGAATTTGAATGATGCTGGCGTCGTTTCAGGTTCACTCGGATCTTCTGAGAACGTATCAAAGTTAATGAAATAGCCAGAAGCAGTTCTGTCAATTGTTGGAATTGCATCAGGATTTGTAGAAATCACTGGAACCAGTTCATCACTTGCTACATTGGTGTAGACAGGTGTATTTGGACGAACTGTTACTTGGTGTTCAAGAGGGATGAGTTCCATAGCGTTGTTGCTTAGTCCTCCATCTGTTACAGCTGAATTCTCGATTGTTATCAGTCTTTCAGTCTGAACCTCTTGGATAGTAGCGAGAGGAGTGCGTCTGCTACTAGGTCGGAGTCCACGAGGCCTACTATTTAGTATTGGCCACATACTGTGGTTTGATGAGGTCGATGGACACAAATCTTTTCTCCTTTCTTCCAGCAAGGGGCGGCAGAAGTACTGTTCTTGTTCCTTGAACTGCTAGGACAGGTACTGGTTGTCTGTAAGAAGGTCCAAATTCCTTCTTGTCTGCAATCTTTTCTCTGACTAGATCCCCAACTTTTGGAATCCAGACAGGCCTTGCTGGGACAGCCGATTTTTCCCCAGTGGTGGTTGGCTGTAGGAATACGTTGCTTTGTTTCGTTCTTAACTCATTCAGGTCCTGTAAAACAGCCAAACGATCTTTGATATCAAACGGTTTATTTTCCACCACTGTGCCTACGTGTTCAAGGACTGGTACCCACATTCTTGTCCCAAATAGGACCTCATATGGAGTGACCCCCCCTAGAGAACTTCTTGGCAGATTGTTCAATGAGCGTTGGACCCCATTAAGGTGTTTGACCCACCCACCCATCACCCGAACCTAATACCCTAGCTGTTATAGACTGCTTTATGTCCCGGTTTTTCCTTTCCACAACCGAATTTCCCTCAGGATGGAATGGAGAGGAGTACCGCAATGCAACGCCCAGACTGGCCATGGCTTCTTTGTAAGCCCGAGAGCTAAACGCAGGACCCTGGTCAGAATGTAGCGTGCCTATTGCGTATGTGCCGATAAAGACTCGCAAATCTTTTATAACAGTTCGAGCGTCAGCCGAGAGCTGAGGCCATATCCATAGGAACCTAGATTCATTATTTGTGGGAATGCCTTTGTCCAGTAAGACGCAGGTACGTAGATAGTCTAATGCTGTCTAACAATGGTGTCTGTACTGGGTTACCGCATTCGCAGCATGGTGTCTGGTGGCTCTCTCGCTGTAATTTACAGTCTAAGCAGTTGATGAATATGTGAATTTCTGTATACATTCCAGGCCACCAGTACATCTCTTTTAACGTCAAAATTGTTTTAGAGATCCCTTGATGTGACACACCCTCCCCCAAATGTGTTTTATAAATCAAGGCTGCTCTACGTTCCATGTTTGGAATTACCCTATCCCCCACTCCAGGGATTCGAGCAAAAGGAACGTTGTTCGCATCAATTACATAAGAGTACTTGAGTGGAAACTTTTTTGGTAACGCTGCACTGCTGCCTTTGCTTGAAGCATTGACAGCCAACATTATCTCACCGTCTATTTTTGTTTTTGAACGAGTGATCGCAGCTACGGAAGCCGTCTGCACAGCCCCCTTTGCGGCTTCATCAGCCAATGAATTCCCTGCAACGTGAACGCCATCACGTTGATGACTCAGTGTGTGGATCACGTGAGCCTTTGGTAGTTCGTTTTTCAACTGAACTACTTGTTCCCAAAGCATTTTGTGCTTTATTGTGCCACCTTTCGCATCTTTGAAACTGTAAGCTTGCTTACTCCCTGTTGCGGGTTGTGCGGATCCGTCAGTGTAAATTATAAATTCGTACTGATCGAGAGGCAGAATTTCAGTAGGCAGAGGACATTCTTGTTCATATTGCAGGAATGCTTGTGTTTTTAAATCTGGATCAAAAACATATTCAACATCTGTTGCAGCAAGAGAATTAACCCATTGTATCCATCTTGGATGTAATGCTTTAGCATTTAGAATGCTTGCTTTTGTGACCGCTTCTAAAGCTGGTACTGGGGTTACGACAATAATGCGTTTCCCTTGGGCTAAGGCTCTTTCTTTTGCTACAGCGGTTTGAACTGCTGTCAGAATTTTTCAGTTGAACTGAAGCGCATTTCCGCTTGTGTGTACAAATGAGATTTGTATACGATTGGTATTTTATCACCCTCATTGAAGGTTAAGTAGGTGAATCCGCATTGACCCGAAATTATTCGGATCACCAAATTGCGTTTACTTACGCGTGTTTGTAAGTGATTTGTTGCTAACATGTTAGCCTGGAGTGAACGCAAGATTTCTGTGTGTTCCTGTGTCCAGTTTCTGATCGAAAAATCAGGTTTGATTAATGCGTAGAGAGGTTTAACCCTTTCTGCGTAATTTAGAATGTATGTTCTTCCAAAGTTTAGGAAACCCAGGATGGATTGTAAGTTTTTTAGCGTTTTTGGAGGTTGGAGCAGCGCACACTTTTCTAAAAAGTTAGCTGCCAAGCTCTTGCCTTCACTTGAAAGCTCATATCCTAGAAATAGGATATTGAGATGGCAATTCTGGACTTTTTAAAGTTGAACTTGTAGCCCTCAGAGGCGAAGCCCAGTATAATGGTGCTCACCCTGTTCAAGTGTTTTTCCAGGTCATCGTCTGTCAGATAGATGTCATCGACATAGGACAATGCCTCATTGTCATAAGTTTGTAGTAACTCCGTTACCCTCGCTGAGAATAAACCTGGGCTGTTCTTGAACCCTTGTGGGAGTCGACAAAAGTGACGCTGGGTCCCCATTATGGAGAATGCTGTTAAGTACCTGCTATCAGGTGCTATGTTTTGACAAAAGAAACCATTTGAGATGTCTAATGTTGTTCTATATTTTTTACGCACAATGTTATTCATTAATGCTGTGCTATGTGCATTTTGCACTGCAAAAGTTTTAGAACAAGTGTTTAGGTGTCTGTAGTCCAAAACTAGACAATATATATTGTCTGGTTTGGAGACAGGAAACAAAGGATTGTTCATTGAGGAGGTGCATGTTTCAATCACCCCTTGGTATTCAAGTTGATCTAAGATCTCCCTGACCTGTTTTTTAGCTTCTTGCTTTATTGGGTACTGCCTCTGTGCAGTTGGTTCATGTTTCAGATGTATTTTATGGTGAGGTGAGTCCTCATCCCATCCTACATGATTTTTATATAATGCTGGGGCCTGGGCTACTGCCCATTTCCTGGCATATGTATATTTTAGATGAATTGGAATATGGTTGGAGAAGGCAGGCATAATAATGTCCTCGCCATGTGGGCACTCCCTGACAAATTGTGGTGGCCAGTCTTTTTCTGCTAGAAGTATGTCATAGCCCTTTGATAGTCTTTCCCAAAAAAGTGCTTTCACCTGTCTAGGTTTGTCTCCCTCCATCCGGAGAGTTATTTCATATAACTTTTGTGGAGTACTAACCCTGGTGTCTACAGTCTCGACTGTAATGTACTCATTCAAGTCCACTATCTCCAGAAGTTCCTTCAGGTTCTGGCGAACTATTGTGACTTCTGCTGCACTGTCCAGCATTGTCTGAGCCCATTCTCCGTTCTTGAGTTGTGTTCTCAGTATTCTCGGCATGTCTGATTTTCAGACCTGCTACTTTCTTTTTGGAGAATTGAGGTTTCGCTTTAGTTTTTGGAGCGTGTTTGTCGTCTTTCTATTTCACGCGTTCTTCTCTATGTTCCGATCGTCCTCTTCTTTCCGAAGTCTGTGATGAGATCTGAAAGGGACGAGAGGAACGTGTATCAGTATCTTGATACCTGTCAGGTTTTCTCAATTTATCCCTATTCCTGAGGTTATACCTCCTTTCAGAGGGCTCCTTTTGAGGAGACCTACCTCGGGATTGAGAACATTTCTCATTTGAATTTTGTTTATTAGTCTCCCACTTCTTTTTAGAAGATGTAGGAGTTTGTTTAATTGAGTCCTTCTCAGGACTTTCAGATAGCTTCGGCTTCACTAGTCTTCCACCCAAACTATCTCTGCCCAATTCTGCATAAGATTGTTCAATTATTCTGGGTAGCTCAGTTTGATGTTCTGTAACATCAAATTCCCTTAATTTTTGGCGGATCGCCACTGTTGCTGCCTCCCTTTAATATTAGATAATATTATTGTTGAGACCTGGTCGAAATTTTTCAGTAACTTCATACCTAAATTTAGAGCAGGCTCTGCCCCGTATTCGTTTTGAATTTGTTTCAGGACATCAGGTATTACCGCAATTGACGGAATGCCATGTGTTTTAGTATAGATGGCAGCAAAGACTGAGCCCCATGTGGTGCAGTCTTCCAGTTGTGGTGTGATCCCCATTGGTAAACTGATTGTCAGTATTCTGTGTTTCTCATACGGGCTAGTATTTGGAAATACTGCTTCGATTTGAGTAATTTTTTGAGCTATCCAGAATGGAATTTGCTCACGTTTTGTGGGCATTTTACCCATGACTGCATATAGAGTCTGTGGTGTATTTTTTAGTGTATTCCCCTGTTGGGGAGTTGGATTTGGAATTGTTAATGGTTGCTGGACTGTAAAAGTCCGCATGACATATTGGACCAATTGTCTGTAGATTTTTATTAACTCTGTGAGTTGAGTAAGTAAATCCTCGTCTGACATCTCTTCAATGTCAGGATGAGGTGTGTAGCCGGCTAGAATCGGCCATGTTGCTCCTGGTCTACCTAGTGGACCGAGCCTAGTAATGTTTTTGTGATGTTTTAGGGCGCCTTTAAACCAGAGCTGATGCTCCTGGTATGTTAATGGAATTTCAATATCCTCGAAAGGAATGTATTCCTCTGGTGGATCATCTTCTTTGTAGAAGTGAAACATGTGTGTTACTGGATTGGATTCAGGAAATATTACCCATGAATAGAATACCTCTGTCTGAAAGGATTCATATGCCTCTATCACGAAAACTGCTCTACCTCCTCTTGGTGGTAGGCCATGTTTTATGAGTTTTAGAGTGATGGCTCTTCTTAAGTTTGGATGGATGTCTATAACACCCTCCTCGGTTTCATTTAAACCTGTAATGTTAAAAGCTGCTGCTTGGGCTGGATCAGCCGCAGCTCCACCGTTTCCGGTCTCAGTGTCGGAGCCAGGCATTTTGTTGTTTGAAAAATGTAGAACAAGTTTCAAGGAAACAAAGATAAGGTGCACAATATTTTGGAACACTGTATCCTTCAACGTTGAGCAAACCAAACAGCTAATATATAGGGTGTTTCCCTATGTAGCCGTGGTGGATACTTAACCCTGCCCACTCCAGACGTCTTTTGAAGTATATGGGTAGGGGTCTCTGAGAGAAAAAGCACGGCTGAGTTACTCAGTATTTAACGTTGAATTACCGCCTTACCAAACCGTTGGGTGCCATGTAGTGTAGCTCCTATTTCCCTAATAGGCTCTGCGTATTGGAATAATATATCCTATAGGTTTGACATAGGACTAAGGTCAGTATGTCCCTATCGAGTATATTAAACTTAATTACTTGTGCCAGCTAGCTCAGAGGCCACTAGAAACTCCTTGGATAACAAGAAGGGAGTAGTTTCTGGAAGCCACAAAACATGACCACTTTGTTTCCCTTTAGAATCAGAACGTGTCCCAGAGTCGTGGAAACAATAGATAACTATTTCACTCAGCTCAATCGTGCATGCTTAGTTTTCTCCAAGTTACACAGAAAGAACAGACGGGCGTTTCAATAAAAGATTTATTGAACAGTCTTGTTTCTGGTGTAAGTAAAATGTGCTGTTACGATCACAAGACAGTATGCGAGATAAATAATGTACAGTGTGAGCAGTAGAAATAAATAATACTGCGATAGCATTATCTTTTAGTACATATGCCTTTACATAAATAACACAGACTAAAAATGCGAGTACTCATACGATGCGTTTCTAATCTAGTTCTACCCCAATGTACCTAACCTAACCTAGGTGTAGGGAGAGGTATGAAGTAGGTGAAGTATTCCTTACTATGGTATACTAAGAGTATGTTAAGTCTAGTATGCCTAGTATGCCAAGAGTCCCTCTAGGTTCTTGTCAGCTCCACACCTGAACAATGAGAGAGGTAGGAATCTCTTTGCCAGACTCGAACTCCAACACCCCGCAAGGGAAGTCAGATCACTGGAAGCTGGACTCTCTGCGTGCAGGGATGACAGCGTCTTCTCAGTGCGTCAGGCTGGGAAACGGGCTCCTCTCAAGTCGAGGTCTCCTCTAGTTTACAAGGGCTAGGGAAGGTATATTTATACCTGAGAGGTACCTCAGAATGTTAGAATTGACGTGGATCGGACAGCGGAAGACGTCATGAATGAACCCCTAAGGAATAATGGTTCATGCATAATATATGAGTCCTTGAAGAAATCAATAGTCCTGGGCTAGGGAAACTCCCGCAGCCTAAGGGTCTGTTCTTCATGAACTCGTTGTGACGTTAGGGTGGACGGATGTCAGAAACCATGCCTGTATTTGGAGTGCACGGTTTAATGCCTAAATAAGGGCTGGGATTTTATGCCTATATAAGGGCAGGGCGAATTGTGCCTATATAAGGACATGATACTGGAAAGCCCGTTTATGGACACCCTAAGAGGAATACAACAGCGGCGTGGCTCTCGAGCGCCCCCGTGGCGTAAGAGAGTTAATATAAAACTGCTTAATCCCTCGGAGATCGATTGCTTGCTTTCGAAACACCACTTTACAGAAGAAAACACTCCAGGACTTACACCCAAGACATAGTTATTATGATTTTATGTCATTGCTCGGATTTAATCCCTTGTGTTCTAGTTAAACAATTTCGTTTATAACAGGGGCACATGGAAAACCAGCAGGGCATAAAGTGTACATACACCTTCATGTAATATGATATTTATTACCATTGTTGGGGGAGGGTTTGACCCAGTGAGGCGTCGCCTCTTGTGTAGTTTGGCCCCTCCCCGAACCTACCAGTGGGTTATAGTTGTATCACATTTGCACTTTCCTCATAGCTGCCAACAATAAACCACAACTGAGGATGAAAAATTGCATTAGGAAGCTCCAGAGTCTTCTGCAAATATTCTTCATTTATAATTCATTAAGTTAATAGCAGTGATGGCGAATCATAAGAAACACATCCAGCCAGTGTGCCATGGGTCTAAGTGCAGTTTCCATTCACTGACCTTGCAGGGCTGTGATCATGTGTCTCTGCCCTGGAGCTGCCTCCTTGACTCTGTAAGTACTTTACAAAATAACAAGCTTAGTGTTATCACACAGAAATGTTAAAAGAGCATTTAAAAGTTACCTTTTCTCTTGTACGTCCACGTGTACTTCTTCCATAAAGGAGTAGTTTAACTTACAAATGGCTTAAAGTGTCAACATTTCAAACCAAAGATCTACTCCCATGAGCAACACACACTTGTTTAAAGTTACACAGCTTTGTTACTCAAGCTCTGATAAGAGTGAGGGATATATTTCAACTGCAGCCACATAAGAGTAACTCACTCAGCCTATTTAACACCTGTACAGGTTCTTTCAGAAAGCAGTCAGCTCCTTGAAGGAGTGCCCAGAGCTTGGAGATGTCAGCTGTCCCATCCCTCGCACCCTTCTCACTGGATGGGGGGTGGGGGCCACAGCATTCTTCTAGTCTCTTTGGCTGGTCAGTCAGGCCAAGATTAGTGTCGCCCTAACAGAATTATTGCTAGGGCCTTAGCCTTACGGATACCTCATACTTAGTTAAGAGGGGTGGAAGCCCCACTCAAATAATAAACAGAATCCTTGTGAGGATGAACCACAAAAGTCACTAAATTAACCTGTGCTTAAGCCTCTGGTAGCTTGGCACTAAAGCAGTCAGGCTTAACGTGGTGGCAATGTGTAAAGTATATTTATGCAGCATTCAAACAGTAATAGAGTGAAAACACAATACAAGAAAAATCCCTAGCCACTTCAGAAAAATAAAAAAAATGGCACCAAAGTGACAAAATTCCAGTGAATAGAACCGGAGATCTGAGATTTTAAAGTTTCAGATGAAAATAGCACCAAGAAGCATGGAGTGGTTATCGGGTTGCGCAAAAGCGAGGGAAAGCCATAAGTTTAGACCAACCGCAATGGGTCGGATATAGGATCCAGCTGAAGAGTTACCTTCCCATGTCTGGCACAGTTAGTTCCGTATACGTTGGCCGGGGCTGCAAGGAGAAGGCTGTCTACGCGTGGAGCAGGTCGAGCTCCACAGACGTTGTTGTTGTGTGCTGTATCGCTGGAGCCTTGCATTTGAATCGGACAGACACTGTTGGTGCAAAGAGCAGGTCATGCTGGAGCTTCGCATTGACTGTTGTCACTGGCGGTCAATTCTCGTCACTTTGTGGTCGCGAGGAGCCCAAAACGTCTATACCTTTACCTTTTCTTCAGGAGGAGTTCTGATGGCAGCCAAGCGTCCATGACCAGGGGTGCACCTATTGGGGATCAGGGCTAACTCTAGCAGAGGCCAGCAGCAGGGCTCAGGCAGGTCCAGGCAAATCCAGTGGTGCTGGTCAGCTGGGCAGTTGCAGGGAGGCCTCTAGAAGCTTGTTGTGTAGCTCACAAATGAGGTCAGCTAAATGAACCTTGGAGTCAATCTGGGTAGAACATGCCATGCCACTGGAATCAAGCTATCCTGGCTGAAGAGGGGTGAAACCCCGAAACCGGTCCTAGGATGCTTGTTTCCGGTCCAGGGAGGACCTGGCTTGGCAGTTCGGGCTGGACTGTTCCCATGAGGCACAGGATCAAGACTGATTTGCATATGGCCAGGTCTAAACTGGGGTGGCATGGTGAGCAAAAGAATGATGGATTTAACCCAGATCTCTTGACTGGGGGTGAATGTTTTGATTTGTTCTGCATTCCGTCCATCAATTGTGTGTCTTTTGCTTTCTCGCCCTAAGTGCACCAGGTATGCCCAGACGTGGGTCCTGGGCTCACTGTGCCACTGGAATCAAGCTATCCTGGCTGAAGAGGGGTGAAACCCCGAAACCGGTCCTAGGATGCTTGTTTCCGGTCCAGGGAGGACCTGGCTTGGCAGTTCGGGCTGGACTGTTCCCATGAGGCACAGGGTCAAGACTGATTTGCATATGGCCAGGTCTAAACTGGGGTGGCTTGTGAGCAAAAGAATGATGGATTTAACCCAGATCTCTTGACTGGGGGTGAATGTTTTGATTTGTTCTGCATTCCGTCCATCAATTGTGTGTCTTTTGCTTTCTCGCCCTAAGTGCGCCAGGTATGCCCAGACGTGGGTCCTGGGCTCACTGTGCCACTGGAATCAAGCTATCCTGGCTGAAGAGGGGTGAAACCCCGAAACCGGTCCTAGGATGCTTGTTTCCGGTCCAGGGAGGACCTGGCTTGGCAGTTCGGGCTGGACTGTTCCCATGAGGCACAGGGTCAAGACTGATTTGCATATGGCCAGGTCTAAACTGGGGTGGCATGGTGAGCAAAAGAATGATGGATTTAACCCAGATCTCTTGACTGGGGGTGAATGTTTTGATTTGTTCTGCATTCCGTCCATCAATTGTGTGTCTTTTGCTTTCTCGCCCTAAGTGCGCCAGCTATGCCAAGACGTGGGTCCTGGGCTCACTGTGCCACTGGAATCAAGCTATCCTGGCTGAAGAGGGGTGAAACCCCGAAACCGGTCCTAGGATGCTTGTTTCCGGTCCAGGGAGGACCTGGCTTGGCAGTTCGGGCTGGACTGTTCCCATGAGGCACAGGGTCAAGACTGATTTGCATATGGCCAGGTCCTAACTGGGGTGGCATGGTGAGCAAAAGAATGATGGATTTAACCCAGATCTCTTGACTGGGGGTGAATGTTTTGATTTGTTCTGCATTCCGTCCATCAATTGTGTGTCTTTTGCTTTCTCGCCTAAGTGCGCCAGGTATGCCCAGACGTGGGTCCTGGGCTCACTGTGCCACTGGAATCAAGCTATCCTGGCTGAAGAGGGGTGAAACCCCGAAACCGGTCCTAGGATGCTTGTTTCCGGTCCAGGGAGGACCTGGCTTGGCAGTTCGGGCTGGACTGTTCCCATGAGGCACAGGGTCAAGACTGATTTGCATATGGCCAGGTCTAAACTGGGGTGGCATGGTGAGCAAAAGAATGATGGATTTAACCCAGATCTCTTGACTGGGGGTGAATGTTTTGATTTGTTCTGCATTCCGTCCATCAATAGTGTGTCTTTTGCTTTCTCGCCATAAGTGCGCCAGGTATGCCCAGACGTGGGTCCTGGGCTCACTGTGCCACTGGAATCAAGCTATCCTGGCTGAAGAGGGGTGAAACCCCGAAACCGGTCCTAGGATGCTTGTTTCCGGTCCAGGGAGGACCTGGCTTGGCAGTTCGGGCTGGACTGTTCCCATGAGGCACAGGGTCAAGACTGATTTGCATATGGCCAGGTCTAAACTGGGGTGGCATGGTGAGCAAAAGAATGATGGATTTAACCCAGATCTCTTGACTGGGGGTGAATGTTTTGATTTGTTCTGCATTCCGTCCATCAATTGTGTGTCTTTTGCTTACTCGCCATAAGTGCGCCAGGTATGCCCAGATTTGGGTCCTGGGCTCACTGTGCCACTGGAATCAAGCTATCCTGGCTGAAGAGGGGTGAAACCCCGAAACCGGTCCTAGGATGCTTGTTTCCGGTCCAGGGAGGACCTGGCTTGGCAGTTCGGGCTGGACTGTTCCCATGAGGCACAGGGTCAAGACTGATTTGCATATGGCCAGGTCTAAACTGGGGTGGCATGGTGAGCAAAAGAATGATGGATTTAACCCAGACCTCTTGACTGGGGGTGAATGTTTTGATTTGTTCTGCATTCCGTCCATCAATTGTGTGTCTTTTGCTTTCTCGCCCTAAGTGCGCCAGGTATGCCCAGACGTGTGTCCTGGGCTCACTGTGCCACTGGAATCAAGCTATCCTGGCTGAAGAGGGGTGAAATCCCGAAACCGGTCCTAGGATGCTTGTTTCCGGTCCAGGGAGGACCTGGCTTGGCAGTTCGGGCTGGACTGTTCCCATGAGGCACAGGGTCAAGACTGATTTGCATATGGCCAGGTCTAAACTGGGGTGGCATGGTGTAGGAGAGTAGGATCTGCCTCTTATGTTGCCCCACTTTTTTTCTGATGTTTACACTGGTTTCTGGCTATAGTCAGGCTGGGACCCTGCTAATCAGGGCCCCAGCCTCT
Organism: Calotriton arnoldi; assembly: GCA_963921515.1. Classification (NCBI taxonomy): domain Eukaryota; kingdom Metazoa; phylum Chordata; class Amphibia; order Caudata; family Salamandridae; genus Calotriton; species Calotriton arnoldi. The sequence continues at coordinate 2,029,685 of CAWUFW010002046.1, forward strand.
CTGTTCTCTCTAAACGATTTGGAGTGCACTCTAGGTGCACTAGTGATTGGATACTGTGGTACCTTATGAGTCCCTAGTATATGGTACCCTAGGTACCAAGGGCATAGATACTCCACAGGCCTACCAGGGGCTGCAGCATGTATTATGCCACCCCTGGGAAGCAGACTAAATCTGACACCACAGGCCTGCTACTGCAGCCTGAGTGAGGAAGTGCTAGCACTCCTCACTGAGATATAGGTTCCCTATATCTCTCCTGCACACACAGATAACCCTATCAGTCACCCCTAAGGCAGGCCCTATCAATCCTGAGGGCAGGGTGCTTGGCTTCTATGTGAGGGGGTGCCTCTGCCTGAGCAGGGCCCCTCTGCAGCTCTCAGAGTCCATTCTCTGGTGCTGTTTGTGGATGCGGTTAAACCATATACTTTTAAGTGCATTATATCCTCGCGGTAAAATGCTAACTTTGGAATGGCTGCATCGAAACATGTCGTGTTTGGTGTCAAACACCTTGGAATACTACCCCCCGCCAGTCCTGGCGGCGGGGGTAGCATTCCACCCTTCTAGAGGGATAGACATGTACCTACTGTGGAAACGCGGTAGAATCCGACAGAGCCCTGGCATCACAAAATGGATGCCACCAGTCACAGACACTGGGCTGCCCTCCTGCTGATGACCAACACTCGCAGTGGAGGGAGCCCAACAATAGATATCCTGTCCCAAGGGGGTGTGACCACCTCCCAGACAGGGTTTAGTGTATTGGGGCTGGGTGGGTGCACTCTTAGAGTGCTTTGAAGTCCTGCACTGGGGAGCAGAAGGCTCCTCTGTGCATATGCCAGTTCAAACCGGCTCAGGGGCTACCTGTCCCTGCTCTGGCGCGAAACTGGACAAAGGGAAGTGGGTGTAGCCACCCACTCCCCTGACCCTCCCATAGGTAGGGTCATAGAGCTAGTCCCTCCCCTCCTTTTAGTATAAGAGGGGGAACCTGTGCATTGCACCCTAGATTTCCCTGGATGACGCTCTACAAGAAGAATCCCGGACCTTCGACGTTCCACTACCTTTGGAAGACTGAAGAATCTCCCTTGGAGTCAAGGAGTGACTCCTCTGCTTGGCAGGCACCAAAAACTACAAACGATGGTTGCAAACTACGCCGCTCCCGCCGGAGTCCGAAGTCCCTGCAGCCCAAGAAGTGGATTTCCTGACTTCTCAAAGGCCATTGTGAGTCCCCAGTGAAGCTGAGGCCAGTGGACCCCAAGAATAACGAGGAACCATGACCCCTGGGTACCGTGCACTATTGTCGAGTGCAACCCCTCACAACGATCCACGAACTTGTGCTTTGGACCACGTATGGTCCCAGCCTCCAGCAGGAATCCCTCCTAAGATCAGCAGCCTACCACGTCCCGAGTGACCGTGGGCCCCTGTGAGAGAATCCTCCTGAGGCGTCTTCGCGACACCTTGCCAGCCGGCTTGTGGGTCCCCAGAAGACTTTCCAAAGAAACCAAAGGGCTCCCCTGGTTGCTCCAGGCCTGTCCTGACTTACCCTTGCTGGGTGAGTTCCACAGACCTTGCTGGTCTGCGCCATCGCCTCTTCACACTTTCCCCAAGACTTGCTGTTACCAAGGCTTGTTGGCTCCGATCGAGTTGCCGACACCGCAGTAAGCCGCAGACATCGTGAGACACGCCGAATCCAGCTCCTGGTCATCGTTGACGCCTCCTGGACCTCGTGGCTGAAGAGTCAAGGCAAGCGTGAACGACCTGAACCCTGCAACGACGGTGGGCATTCATCTTCTTTGCCCCGAGTCACTGCCAAGTGACTTTGAACACTGTCCCCTCTGCTTTCAGGTCATCCTTCCACCGAATCCAGGCTTGGATTCCACCGGACACTTCTTCGAACCATCACAAGCAGCAAGTTTTCTTTGTTCGCCATTGAAAACGACGCCGCGACCCGACACCAAAGGACACCTGTGCACCCGGCTTCCCTGGGTGAGGTAACTCCAGCACTACGGTGCTCCTGTAGGTGTGGGCCCTCGAACTACTTACCCTGTAAGTGACTTGCTTGTAGGTTCACCAGAAGTATCCTAAAACTCTTACTTTCCCTGTGCGATTCTCGCACTGACTCGTACATGGTTCGCGTCTGTGTTAGACACACCGTGTCCAATTCCCTTGCAAATCCTATCTGTAGACCGTATCCTCCGACTCGTACTGAGTCCGATCGGTGTGTTCGCCTCGAACATGCAAAGGACCTTGAACATTGATATCTCAATCGCGTCTGAGTGCATAGACTCGTACAGGATTCGCATCGGTGCCAGGTCACCACGTTCGTCCCCTGTGGGTCTCCTACAACTACCTGGGGTGGTTCTTGGGGGTCCCTCGATTCTAGATGCTCTAGACCTAGGTCTAGCAAACTAAGATTGTAATATTCAATTGTGCTAAACTTATCCTGATAATATTTGACTTGTACATATGTTCCTATCCTCTAATCTCATAAAGAGATTAGTAGAGAGTGTTTATTAATAAATACATATATATTTGATATATATACCTGTGTGGTGTCTTTTCATTTGGTGATTCAAGAGATTGTGTGGTAAAACAAGCTGCTTTACATTCCTTCAAGACTTAGCCTGAAGGCTGCTCTCCACAGCTACCACTAGGATAGCTTTCTATAAAGGTTGTCTTAAACCTATCTACCATAAGAGTCGAATTGTTCTGGTGCAAGGTGTCCACTTTAATTAGTGAACAGCATATACCAGGCCAACTTCTCACATTGGTGGGCAGCGTGTGGGATTCCAGCTTGCTATTGTTTTACCAGAAAATCTCTATTTGAATTACTAACTGAAAACCACTATAGGTACTTAAGGTACATATAAAGTCAAGCTTAGTATCGATAAGTTCTACTGAACTTAGAGCTGTGTGCCAAGGGATAGCACCCCTTTCTACAGCTCAAGCTAGGATCAGTAGGCCACAAACTAGTGTAGGTAGTACAACACTGCACAACACTAGAATGTCCTTAAAGGGTGGAACCAGTGGATCCACTCAGCCTCAGTACAAGGACATGGCTTTCTCTGACTTGAGAGCCATGTGTGTTGAAAGACACCTGAGACTAGGACAGAGTCCCTCAACCCTGCACCTGATAGATCTGCTGACAGCAGATGATCTTAGATTGGCTCTAGGAGCTAATGGGTCTGAATCAGTGGGTGGGTCAATTACAGTATCTGGGTCAGACGATGAAAATCCGAATGACCAGGACTCTGTGATTGAAGGGCCAGGCCTCAAGGGGCCTGAAAAGGACAGAGGAATTCTCCCTAAGAGAACTGACAGAGTGGATGAGAGGCATAGGTCCCCTTCCAGGGAATCTGAGCACTCTTATCACTCTGGCAGAGAATTTGTCCACCAGAGGAACTCATACTTTCCCATAAGAGAGACCTCCTCTGAAAGAATGTGCAAACTGCTGCAGTATGAGGAAGCAAGAGTTGCCCTCAGAACCAAGCAGTTGGCACTGGATAGAGAAGCCCTGGAGATCCAGAGAGCTTCTAGACGAGAGGGGTTAGAACCCCTTGGTGGCAGCAACAGTGTCCCTAGAGGCAGAGAATCTATTCCAGACCATAGGAACCTGAGCAAGGTTGTTCCTCCCTACCAGAGTGGGGATGATACCCACAAGTGGATAACTGCTATGGAGAGGGCCTGTAGAGTACAGCAGGTCCCCCAGAAGCAGTGGGCAGCAATCTTGTGGCTCTCCTTTTCAGATAAAGGTAGAGACAAGCTCCTCACTGTTAGAGAAGAGGATGCTGATGATTATGAAGTCCTGAAGAGTGCACTGATAGATGGGTTTGGCTTAACCACTGAGCAGTACAGGTTAAAGTTCAGAGACACCCAGAAGGCACAGACTCAGGACTGGACTGACTTTGTTGATTGTGCAACCAAGGCTCTAGAGGGTTGGCTGGTTGGCAGTAGGGTTACTGATTTTAAGGGATTGTATAATCTGATGATGAGAGAACAAATCCTTAATAATTGCCAGAACCAGTTGTTGCATCAGTACCTGGTGGACTCGGATCTGACCTCTCCCCAAGAATTGGGAAAGAAGGCAGACAAGTGGGTCAGAACCAGGGTGAGGCAGAAGCCCCAGAACCAAGGGGGTGACACCAAGAAGCAAGATCCTAAGGGCTCTGAGAAAGGTGGGGATAAGTCAAAAGACCAGAAGTCTTCACAAGGGCCCCAAAAATATGCATCTAGTGGGGAGTCACAGTCCAACAAGGGAAAAGGCCAAAAGAAGCCCTAGTGCAAATTCTGTAAACAGAAACGGCACTGGACTTCTGACTGTAACAAGTCCAAAGACCAAACCACCACCACTCCTGCCCCTAAGGCAACTGTTCCCCCTAGTTCAGCTACTGGTGGAGGTGGTACACAGACTAAGGGTTTAGTAGGGTTGACCCTGGGTTCTGAAGTGGACTCTGACCTAGTCAGAGTGCCCACTCAGGCAATGCTGATTTGTGAGGGAGACCTTAATATGTCCTTCCTAGTGAGTCCCAGTAATCTGGGCAAATACAAACAGCAGCCTGTAATAAATGGCAAACAGGCTTTGGCATTTAGGGACACAGGTGCTAGTGTCACCATGGTGGCAGAGGATCTTGTGGACCCTGGACAGATCATCCTGGGTGAAATGTACCAGGTGACCAATGCAAGCAACGCCAAGACCAACCATAGTCTGGCAGTTGTGAATTTCTCCTGGGGAGGGGTAACTGGCCTCAAAAAGGTTGTAGTCAGTGCAGACCTCCCTGTTGAATGTCTATTGGGCAATGATCTAGAGACTTCAGCCTGGTCTGAAGTAGAGTTATGGACTCATGCTGAGATGTTGGGCATCCCTGCAGAGGTATTTGCTGTGACCAGGTCACAAGCAAGAATGCATGACACTGAACCAGCTCTGGATCCTGGAACAATGGACCAGATGCTTCCCAAGAGGAGGAACAGTAGGGTAAAGGCAGTGCCTTCCCCTCTGTCTCAGATCACGGATTCACCCCCAGAGGGAGGTGAAGCAGATCCTGAAGAAGGAACTGCCCCAGAGGGACTTGAGCCTTATCAGGTTGAGTTCTTGGGGGCAGGGGGCCCTTCTAGGGAAGATCTGAGGAAGGAGCAACAGTGCTGCCCCTCTCTTGAACCCCTCAGACAGCAGGCTGCTGCTGAGGCTGCTGGGAGTGCTAGTGGGTCCCATAAAGTTTATTGGGATGAGGGACTCCTATATTCTGAGGGTAGAGACCCAGCCCCTGGAGCCACCAGGAGGTTGGTAATACCTCAGAAATTTAGGGGTTCCTCTTGACCTTAGCACATGATATCCCTTTAGCAGGACACTTGGGCCAAAACAAGACCTGGGACAGGCTTGTTCCACATTTTCATTGGCCACATATGTCAGAGGACACAAAGGAGTTTTGTCGCTCCTGTGTCACATGCCAAGCCAGTGGTAAGGCAGGTGGCACAACAAAGGCCCCCTGATACCACTACCGGTGGTGGGGGTACCCTTTGAAAGGGTAGGGATTGACATTGTTGGTCCCCTTGACCCTCAAACTGCATCTGGGCACAGGTTTATCCTGGTGGTAGTGGATCATGCCACCAGGTACCCAGAAGCAATTCCCCTGAGGACCACCACACCCCCTGTGGTGGCAAGAGCCCTAATTGGAGTCTTCTCCAGAGTGGGTTTTCCAAAGGAGGTCATTTCTGACAGAGGTACCAACTTCATGTCAGGATATCTAAAAGCAATGTGGAAGGAGTGTGGTGTAACTTACAAGTTCACCACCCCCTATCACCCACAATGCAATGGTTTAGTTGAACGCTTCAACAAAACCCTGAAAGGAATGATTAAAGGACTCCCAGAGAAGCTTAGGCGGAAATGGGACCTTCTTCTTCCTTGCCTGTTGTTTGCATACAGAGAGGTTCCACAGAAGGGGGTTGGTTACAGCCCATTTGAGCTTCTGTTTGGGCATCCTGTGAGAGGTCCACTGTGTTTGGTAAAAGAGGGCTGGGAGTTACCTCTCAAGCCCCCAAACAAGATGTGATGGACTATGTACTTGGTCTCCGCTCCCGGATGGCTGAGTACATGAAAAAGGCAACCAAAAACCTGGAGGCCAGCCAAGAATTACAAAAACTTGGCATGACCAAAAGGCTGTACTGACTGTATACCAGCCAGGAAAGAAAGTGTGGGTGTTGGAGCCTGTGGCCCCAGCAGCCCTCCAGGACAAGTGGAGTGGCCCCCATACAATAGTTGAACAGAAGGGAGAAGTCACCTATCTGGTAAATCTTGGAACGCCCAGGAGCCCCCTGAGGGTGCTCCATGTCAACCGACTAAAGCCATATGTTGACAGGGCTGACATGGGCTTGCTCATGGCAACTGATGAGGACCAGGAGGAGGAGAGTGACCCTCTCCCTGACCTGCTCTCTCAGAACCCTGATGATGGGTCAGTAGATGGTGTTGCTTTGGCAAGCAGCCTCACTGACCATCAGCAAACTGAGTGCAGACAAGTTCTGCAACAGTTTAGACATATGTTTAGCCTGACCCCTAGTCAGACTTCCTGGTGCACCCACGAGGTGGACACTGGAGACAGTCTGCTTGTCCAGAATAAAATCTACAGGCAACCTGACCATGTCAGGGACTGTATCAGGACTGAAGTCCAGAAAATGTTGGAGCTAGGTGTAATTGAGCCTTCAGATAGCCCTTGGGCTAGTCCAGTAGTCCTGGTACCCAAGCCTCATACCCAGGGTGGTAAGAAAGAAATGAGGTTTTGTGTAGACTACAGAGGCCTCAATGCAGTCACTAGGACTGATGCCTATCCCATACCAAGGGCAGATGAGCTGATTGACACTTTGGCCTCAGCCAAGTATCTAAGCACGTTTGACCTAACAGCTGGCTACTGGCAGATCAGATTAGCTGATGATGCAAAAGCCAAGACAGCATTTTCGACCCCTGGTGGGTTCTACCACTTTGTGGTGATGCCCTTTGGATTGAAAAATGCACCTGCCACTTTCCAGAGGTTGGTGAATAAAGTTCTGACAGGGATGGAAACTTATTGCTCAGCTTATCTAGATGATATTGCTGTCTTTAGTTCCTCCTGGCAGGATCACCTGGTCCAAATCAGGAATGTTTTGGAGGCCCTGCAAAAGGCAGGCCTCACTATCAAGGCCACTAAGTGCCAGATAGGCCAGAGTCAGGTTGTGTACCTGGGCCACCTTGTAGGTGGAGGTCAGGTTCAGCCTTTGCAGAGCAAGATCCAGACCATAATGGAATGGGTTGCTCCAACCACCCAGACACAGGTGAGAGCCTTCTTAGGCCTATCTGGGTGCTATAGGAGGTTTGTCAAGGGATATGGATCTATAGTGACCCCCTTGAATGATCTGACCTCAAAGAAAATGCCAAAAAGGTTCAGTGGACAGCTAGCTGTCAGAAGGCATTTGAAGACCTAAAGCAGACCATGTGCACTGCCCCCATCTTACAGAGTCCAGACTACACCAAAAGTTCATTGTCCAAACAGATGCTTCTGAGCTGGGTGTGGGAGCTGTATTGTCTCAACTGAATGATGAAGGTCAAGACCAGCCAGTAGCTTTTATTAGCAGAAGGCTGACCCCTAGAGAGAAACGTTGGTCAGCTATAGAGAGGGAGGCCTTTGCTGTGGTATGGGCCCTGAAGAAGCTGAGGCCACACTTGTTTGGTACTCACTTCATAGTTCAGACCGACCACAAGCCCCTCCTATGGCTTAAACAAATGAAAGGAGAAAACCCAAAACTTTTGAGGTGGTCCATTTCCCTACAGGGGATGGACTATACAGTGGAACATAGACCTGGGACCCAACATGCCAATGCAGATGGACTCTCAAGGTATTTCCACTTTGAACACGAAGACTCAACTGGTCAAGGTTAGTTTAGTGTCCCTGTGTTTGGGGGGGTTGTGTAGGAGAGTAGGATCTGCCTCTTATGTTGCCCCCACTTTTTTCTGATGTTTACACTGGTTTCTGGCTATAGTCAGGCTGGGACCCTGCTAATCAGGGCCCCAGCCTCTCTGTTCTCTCTAAACGATTTGGAGTGCACTCTAGGTGCACTAGTCATTGGATACTGTGGTACCTTATGAGTCCCTAGTATATGGTACCCTAGGTACCAAGGGCATAGGTACTCCACAGGCCTACCAGGGGCTGCAGCATGTATTATGCCACCCCTGGGAAGCAGACTAAATCTGACACCACAGGCCTGCTACTGCAGCCTGAGTGAGGAAGTGTTAGCGCCCCTCACTGAGATATAGGTTCCCTATATCTCTCCTGCACACACAGATAACCCTATCAGTCACCCCTAAGGCAGGCCCTATCAATCCTGAGGGCAGGGTGCTTGGCTTCTATGTGAGGGGTGCCTCTGCCTGAGCAGGGCCCCTCTGCAGCTCTCAGAGTCCATTCTCTGGTGCTGTTTGTGAATGCGGTTAAACCATATACTTTTAAGTGCATTATATCCTCGCGGTAAAATGCTAACTTTGGAATGGCTGCATCGAAACATGTCGTGTTTGGTGTCAAACACCTTGGAATACTACCCCCGCCAGTCCTGGCGGCGGGGGTAGCATTCCACCCTTCTAGAGGGATAGACATGTACCTACTGTGGAAACGGGGTAGAATCCGACAGAGCCCTGGCATCACAAAATGGATGCCACCAGTCACAGACACTGGGCTGCCCTCCTGCTGATGACCAACACTCGCAGTGGAGGGAGCCCAACAATAGATATCCTGTCCCAAGGGAGTGTGACCACCTCCCAGACAGGGTTTAGTGTATTGGGGCTGGGTGGGTGCACTCTTAGAGTGCTTTGAAGTCCTGCACTGGGGGAGCAGAAGGCTCCTCTGTGCATATGCCAGTTCAAACCGGCTCAGGGGCTACCTGTCCCTGCTCTGGCGCGAAACTGGACAAAGGGAAGTGGGTGTAGCCACCCACTCCCCTGACCATCCCATAGGTAGGGTCATAGAGCTAGTCCCTCCCCTCCTTTTAGTATAAGAGGGGGAACCTGTGCATTGCACCCTAGATTTCCCTGGACGACGCTCTACAAGAAGAATCCCGGACCTTCGACGTTCCACTACCTTTGGAAGACTGAAGAATCTCCCTTGGAGTCAAGGAGTGACTCCCCTGCTTGGCAGGCACCAAAAACTACAAACGACGGTCGCAAACTACGCCGCTCCCGCCGGAGTCCGAAGTCCCTGCAGCCCAAGAAGTGGATTTCCTGACTTCTCAAAGGCCATCGTGAGTCCCCAGCGAAGCTGAGGCCAGTGGACCCCAAGAGTAACGAGGAACCGTGACCCCTGGGTACCATGCACTATTGTCGAGTGCAACCCCTCCCAACGTTCCACGAACTTGTGCTTTGGACCACGTGTGGTCCCAGCCTCCAGCAGGAATCCCTCCTAAGATCAGCGGCCTACCACGTCCCGAGTGACCGTGAGCCCCTGTGAGAGAATCCTCCCGAGGCGTCTTTGCGACCCCTTGCCAGCCGGCTTGTGGGTCCCCAGAAGACTTTCCAAAGAAACCAAAGGGCTCCCCTGATTGCTCCAGGCCTGCCCTGACTTACCCTCCCTGGGTGAGTTCCACAGACCTTGCTGGTCTGCGCCATCGCCTCTTCACACTTTCCCAAAGACTTGCTGTTACCAAGGCTTGTTGGCTCCGATCGAGTTGCCGACACCGCAGTAAGCCGCAGACATTGTGGGACATGCCGAATCCAGCTCCTGGTTGTCATCGACGCCTCCTGGACCTCGTGGCTGAAGAGTCAAGGCAAGCGTGAACGACCTGAACCCTGCGACGACGGTGGGCATTCATCTTCCTTGCCCCGAGTCACTGCCAAGTGACTTTGAACACTGTCCCCTCTGCTTTCAGGTCATCCTTCCACCGAATCCAGGCTTGGATTCCACCGGACGCTTCTTCGAACCATCACAAGCAGCAAATCTTCTTTGTTCGCCATTGAAAACGACGCCGCGACCCGACACCAAAGGACACCTGTGCACCCGGCTTCCCTGGGTGAGGTAACTCCAGCACTATGGTGCTCCTGAAGGTGTGGGCCCTCGAACTACTTACCCTGTAAGTGACTTGCTTGTAGGTTCACCAGAAGTATCCTAAAACTCTTACTTTCCCCGTGCGATTCTCGCACTGACTCGTACATGGTTCGCGTCTGTGTTAGACACACCGCGTCCAATTCCCTTGCAAATCCTATCTGTAGACCGTATCCTCCGACTCGTACTGAGTCCGATCGGTGTGTTCGCCTCGAACACGCAAGGGACCTTGAACATTGATATCTCAATCGCGTCTGAGTGCATAGACTCGTACAGGATTCGCATCGGTGCCAGGTCACCGCGTCCGTCCCCTGTGGGTCTCCTACAACTACCTGGGGTGGTTCTTGGGGGTCCCTCGATTCTAGATGCCCTAGACCTAGGTCTAGCAAACTAAGATTGTAATATTCAATTGTGCTAAACTTATCCTGATAATATTTGACTTGTACATATGTTCCTATCCTCTAATCTCATAAAGAGATTAGTAGAGAGTGTTTATTAATAAATACATATATATTTGATATATATACCTGTGTGGTGTCTTTTCATTTGGTGATTCAAGAGATTGTGTGGTAAAACAAGCTGCTTTACATTCCTTCAAGACTTAGCCTGAAGGCTGCTCTCCACAGCTACCACTAGGATAGCTTTCTATAAAGGTTGTCTTAAACCTATCTACCATAAGAGTCGAATTGTTCTGGTGCAAGGTGTCCACTTTAATTAGTGAACAGCATATACCAGGCCAACTTCTCACACATGGTGAGCAAAAGAATGATGGATTTAACCCAGATCTCTTGACTGGGGGTGAATGTTTTGATTTGTTCTGCATTCCGTCCATCAATTGTGTGTCTTTTGCTTTCTCGCCCTAAGTGCGCCAGGTATGCCCAGACGTGGGTCCTGGGCTCACTGTGCCACTGGAATCAAGCTATCCTGGCTGAAGAGGGGTGAAACCAAAGGGGATGATCGACGGAGTGTTGAACATTGCAAGCACTCACCCCCAGTCAACTGATCTGGGTTTAATCCATCATCATTCTTTAGCTCACTCCGCCACCCCAGTTCAGACATGGCCATATGCAAATCAGTCTGACCCTGTGCCTCATGGGAACAGTCCAGCCCGAACTGCCAAGCCATGTCTTCCCTGGAACGGAAACAAGCACCCTGAAGAGGGGTGAAACCCCGAAACCGGTCCTAGGATGCTTGTTTCCGGTCCAGGGAGGACCTGGCTTGGCAGTTCGGGCTGGACTGTTCCCATGAGGCACAGGGTCAAGACTGATTTGCATATGGCCAGGTCTAAACTGGGGTGGCATGGTGAGCAAAAGAATGATGGATTTAACCCAGATCTCTTGACTGGGGGTGAATGTTTTGATTTGTTCTGCATTCCGTCCATCAATTGTGTGTCTTTTGCTTTCTCGCCCTAAGTGCGCCAGGTATGCCCAGACGTGGGTCCTGGGCTCACTGTGCCACTGGAATCAAGCTATCCTGGCTGAAGAGGGTGAAACCCCGAAACCGGTCCTAGGATGCTTGTTTCCGGTCCAGGGAGGACCTGGCTTGGCAGTTCGGGCTGGACTGTTCCCATGAGGCACAGGGTCAAGACTGATTTGCATATGGCCAGGTCTAAACTGGGGTGGCATGGTGAGCAAAAGAATGATGGATTTAACCCAGATCTCTTGACTGGGGGTGAATGTTTTGATTTGTTCTGCATTCCGTCCATCAATTGTGTGTCTTTTGCTTTCTCGCCCTAAGTGCGCCAGGTATGCCCAGACGTGGGTCCTGGGCTCACTGTGCCACTGGAATCAAGCTATCCTTGCTGAAGAGGGGTGAAACCCCGAAACCGGTCCTAGGATGCTTGTTTCCGGTCCTGGGAGGACCTGGCTTGGCAGTTCGGGCTGGACTGTTCCCATGAGGCACAGGGTCAAGACTGATTTGCATATGGCCAGGTCTAAACTGGGGTGGCATGGTGAGCAAAAGAATGATGGATTTAACCCAGATCTCTTGACTGGGGGTGAATGTTTTGATTTGTTCTGCATTCCGTCCATCAATTGTGTGTCTTTTGCTTCCTCGCCCTAAGTGCGCCAGGTATGCCCAGACGTGGGTCCTGGGCTCACTGTGCCACTGGAATCAAGCTATCCTGGCTGAAGAGGGGTGAAACCCCGAAACCGGTCCTAGGATGCTTGTTTCCGGTCCAGGGAGGACCTGGCTTGGCAGTTCGGGCTGGACTGTTCCCATGAGGCACAGGGTCAAGACTGATTTGCATATGGCCAGGTCTAAACTGGGGTGGCATGGTGAGCAAAAGAATGATGGATTTAACCCAGATCTCTTGACTGGGGGTGAATGTTTTGATTTGTTCTGCATTCCGTCCATCAATTGTGTGTCTTTTACAAGTAACCCAAAGCAGGACTTCAAGAGACGTCGAGAAGTTGATGCACTAGCAAATGTGCACGGTGTCCAGGAGTTCCGGTTCCACGTCACTCGTGAGGGCTGCGGGTCTCAGCTTTGCTGGGGACTCGGGTCGGCCCCTGAGAAGTCTGGAAATCCTCTTCCTGGGCTGCAAGTACTTCGGAGTCCGGCGGGAGCTTCGGAGATGCAGACCGGCAATTGCTTTGTTGGTGCCTGCCAAGCAGGGGAGTCACTCCTTGACCCCAAGGGAGATTTCTTCAGTCCTCTAGTCTTTAGTAAGCGTCGAAGTTCCAGGATTCAGTTGCAGAGTTTCGTCCAGGGATATCTAAAGTCCTGTTGCCAGGGGTTCCTTACTTATACCTAAGAAAGGGGTTGGACTAACTCTGGGGACCCACCTATGGGAGGGTTTGGAAAGAGGGGTGGCTACACCCATTTCCTTTGTCCAGTTTCGCGCCAGAGCAGGGGCTGGCAGCCCCTGCAACCGGTTTGAACTGGGGTATGCACGAGGACACCAAATGTGCCCCCAGTGCAGGATTTCAAAGCACTCTTGGACTGCACCCACCCAGCCCCAATCCACTAAGGCCTGTCTGGGAGGTGGTAACACCTCCCTGTGACAGGAAACCTATTGTCCAGGCCTCCCCTGCCGGAGTTTCGGTCAGCAGCAGGAGGCCAGACTCGTGTCTGTGGCTGCAGCATTCATTTTGTGATGCCAGGGCTCTGTTTGGTTGGTACCGGGTATACCGGTGCTGCCATGTCTCTCCCTCTAGAAGGGTGGGATCATACTCCCACACCAGTTACTGGTATGGGGGTATGATTCCAAGGTGTTTGACACCAAACACAACATTTTTCCGTGCAGCCATCCCAAAGTTAGCATTTACCGTTTACGATATAATGTACTTAAGAGTATATGGTCAGGCTGCACCACAGACAACCCCGGAGAGGCGATTCCGAAGGCTGCAGAGGGGCTCTGCTCATGCAGGGGCACCCTCTCACATAAAACCAAGCACCCTGCCTTCAGGATTGCTAAGGCCTGCCATAGGGGTGACTGATAGGTTTATATGGGCAGTGATAGGGTGAGATATAGTGAACCTATATCTCTGTAAGGGGTGCATGCACCACCTCACTCAGGCTGCTGTAGCAGTCCTGTGGTGTCATTTTGGAAGGCTGCCCAGGGGTGGCATAATACATGCTTCAGCCCCTGGTAGGCCTCTGGGGTACCTATGCCCTGGGTACATAGTATACCATATACTAGGGACTTATAAGGGTACCCCAGAATCCAATCTGGAGTGTACTTAAGGTACATGGAATCAATTTAGAGAGGAAGCAGCTAGGCTGGGATCCTGGATAGCAGGTTCCCAGCCAAACTAAGTAAAAAACCATCAAAACACCAGGAAAAAAGTGGGGGCAACCATGTAGTCAGATTCCACCTTCCTACATAACCCCCCCCCCCCAAACGAAAGGAGATAAGGCTAACCTTGGCCAGTTGAGCCTTTATTGACTAAGTGGCCATATAAGGAAGTACCTGCACTAGCATGGTTACCCCCTGTCTTATGGTCCACTAAGCTATCCCTCACCCTAAGGGTATGAGAGGGCCTCCACCATGGGGAATTACTACCTGTGGTGTGTTTTGGTAAAGTAAAAGGCTGGTGAGGTGTCTGATTAGGGAAGTGAGGCCCAATAAAGTTGGTCTCAGCTTCCTCAGATCACTGGTCACCATGTATGCCTCTCTTTCCATGACTGAGTTGCACTTTGCTCTAAGGGTCAACCTTTGGCTGCCTACAGCTGGGGGTTGGGTCCCTTTGGGTGGAACACTGGAGGGACCTGGCAGGTTTGGAACCTTTTGGTCCCAGGGTTGCCTTTGCCCAACAGAGTCCATCTGGGGGAGGTCCCTACACAATGGTAAGGGGGATCCCTCAGTGGGTTGAGGAATTTTCACCTGGCTAGGGCTACTAGACTGGGTGCCCCTAATCTGCTGATGGGGGGGTTCCTCTGGACAGGGGGCCCTGTGGGGTCCACTGACTTCCTTGTCCTCTGCAGCCCTGGGCTGACTGAGGCAGGGCAGAGAGGGGCAGGTTACCTGCTTTAGACTGGGTACCACCTTGGAAGGGTCCCCTGCCATCAGGGGTGTTGCCAGGACAGGCCTGACCACCTCTGGGGCAGTTCCTTCACTAGGGGTAGGATCAGTTCCCTGAGGAAGCTGACCCTTACCTATAGTCTGGGGGGAAGAAGACTTTTCTTCAACCCTTGTGCTCTCTTGTGGAGGAGAGTGGGCCATTTTTTCAGGCTCCATCACTCCAAAATTGCTCTGGGCTTGGGCTGTGGCCATCACAGCCCCACTAACTCTTTCAGGGACGCCTAGCATTCTAAGATGGGCTTGTTGTTCAACTTCAGCCCAGGCTGAAATTTCCAGATCATTGCCCATCAGGCAATCTACAGGCAAGTTGGGAGACACTGCCACTCTTTTTGGGCCTGTGACCCCTCCCCAGCTGAGATTGACTATGGCCATGGGGTGATCTGTGCTGACACCATCAATGTTGGTCACCTGGTATTTAAACTCAGGTAAAAGCTGGTGAGGGGGGACTAGTTTCCCTGTCACCATGGTGACACTAGCCCCTGTGTCCCTGAATGCCACAGCTTTCTGACCATTAATCAGTGGCTCCAGTCTGTACCTGCCCAAGGCATCGGGACCCATGATAAAAGTGGCAAATCCCATGCCACCATCACAGACTAAGGAGGCTTGTGAGGGGGACCTGTCTAAACTAGGGCCCACCTCTGTTCCCCATGAGAATGCACCTAACTTTTGGGTGCAACACTACCGCCTGGGGGATTACTACTAGTAGTACCAGGAGGGGTGGTAGTATTAGTTGGAGGAACATTTTCTTTATTGCCAATCCTGGGGCAACTGGGATCAGTTTTCCAGTGTCCAGGCTTTTTACAGACATGGCAATATGGTTTCTTTTCAGGAGAGGAAGGAGTTTGGGACCCACCCCCAGAAGAGGACTTTTGGGGCCCTGTAGTGGACTTATCCTTAGATTTATCCCCACCTTTATCTTGGGACTTGGTAGAATCTTTCTTCTGGTCACCACCCTGATTCTTAGGCCTTACCCTGGTTCTGACCCATTTGTCTGCCTTCTTTCCCAATTCTTGGGAAGAGGTCAGATCAGAGTCCACCAGGTACTGGTGTAAAAGCTGGTTTTGACAATTATTAAGGATCTGCTCCCTCATAATCAAATTGTACAATCCTATAAAGTCATGCACCTTGCTGCCATGTATCCAACCTTCCAGAGCCTTAGTAGCACAATCAACAAAGTCAACCCAGTCTTGAGTCTGAGCCTTTTGGGTATCTCTGAACTTCAAACTATACTGTTCAGTGGTTAGGCCAAACCCATCAATCAGAGCACTCTTCAAGACTTTGTAATTGTCAGCATCCTCTTCTCTAACAGTGAGGAGTTTGTCTCTACCTTTGTCTGCAAAGGAGAGCCACAAGATTGCTGCCCACTGCTCCTGGTGGACCCTCTGAACTTTACAGGCCCTTTCCAGTGCAGTAATCCATTTGTGGATGTCATCCCCACTGTGGTAGGGATGGACTAGCTTGCTCAGGTTTCTATGGTCATAGGACCTTTCCCTATCCCTAGGGAAGTTGCTGCCACCATGGGACTCTAGTCCCAACTTTTTTCTTTGTCTATGAAGCTCTAGGGACTCCCTGTCTATAGCCAACTGCTCTTTTCTGATCCTCAACTGAGCTTCCTCATACTTGAGCAGTCTCTCTTTCCATTCATGAGAGGATTCCCTCCTATGAGAGGAAACAGAGGTCCCTACTGAGGTGTCAGAATGGTTAGACTCCTCAGAAGGAGATCTTGACCTTCTAGGCACACTCATAACTCTTCAACTCTTCCTGGTGGGACAAAGGGGAGGCCATTCTGGTCCTCCTCCTCATCTGCAGGAGGAGCTGGATTTTCCAGGGTAAGATCATTGTCATCTTCCTGGCCAGTTTCAGAGGTTCAGGTCCTGGGTTTCTTCACCCCTGGGCCCTTCCTCATCTGCTGTCCCACCCTCTTTGCCTCCCCCTTCAGATCCCGAGGTCTACTTGAGATCATCCAACATCAGTATGTCTATGAGGCGTTGGGTGTTTGCAGTTTTTCCTGTCTTCAACTTCCTAGTATTACACAATGCTCTCAATTCCAAGAATTGGAGATTGTCATACTTGGATGGGGGAAGCCCAGTGGCTTCTGGCAGGGACCCAGTGGTTCCTGGCCTTGAAGACATCACTAGTGAGGTGTGGTGTATGCACTACCTACTCTAGTGTGGCCTACTAAACTCTCTTGAGTTGTAGAAAGGGTGTGCTAAGCCCTTGACACACAACTCTAAGTTCAGTAGAACTTACTGTATTTCTAAGCTTGAATTTATATGTACCTTAGGTACCTTTAGTGGTTTTCAGTTAGTCACACACTTGAGATTATCTGGTAAAACAGAGGCAAGCTTGAATCCAACCGCTGCACACCAATGTGAGAAGTTGGCCTGGCATATGCTGTCCACTAGTTCTAGTGGGCAGCTTGCACCAGTCCAAACAACCTTTATTGATGATAGGTTTAAAGACAACCTTTAGTGAAAGCTATCCTAGTGGTAGCTATGGAGAGCAGCCTTCAGGCTAAGTCTTGAGGGAGTGTTAAGCTGTTTGTTTTACCAGTCTATAATCTCATGAATGACCAAAGGAAAGGAGAACCACACCAGGTATATATATAAAATATATGTATTTATTACTAAACACTACCCAATAGTCTCTTTATGAGGCTAGAGGTCAAAGTACACAAGTTACAAGTCAAATAGCACAGTAAATCAGCACAATATATGATTAGCCCTAGGGGCGTACCAAACCATATATTAAGAAAGTGGTATAAGAACCACGACTTGAGTAGACACAAGGCCTAGAGCCTGTAGAATCGCTGGGACCCCAAGGAACCACCCAAGGTAGTGACACAGGGGACCCACGGGAGCCGTGTGCAGTGTGGGAACACAGCCGCGAGCTCCGTTAACGTCTATGGGAAAGTCGCAGTTAGAATTTTAAAGGTTAAGGACACTTAGAAATGGACTAGGACCAAACCCTCTTGGACTTAGACAGTTCTAGGTTCAACACCCATGGGAGCACCGGAGTACTCGAGTTACCTCACCCAGGGAAGCCGGGTGCATAGGTGTCAAATGGTGTCGGGTCGCGTCGTCGATTTCAATGGCAGCCTGCGAAGAAGTGCTGCTGCCGGGAAGATGCGAAGTGTCCGAAGAGATCCAAGCCTGGATCGGAGATGAGAAGAACCTGAAAGCAGAGGGGACAGAGTCTGGGTCACTTGCCAGTGACCAGGGGCACGATAGTCGAATGCCCACCGATGTCGGGTGTTTCAGGTGAAAGAGGTGAAGCTTGACTCTTCAGCCACGAGGCCCCGGAGGCGTCGACGATGACCAGGGGCTGGATTCGAGCTTTCCCACAAAGGATGTCGAGTGCTGCAGCATTGGTGTCCAGATTGAACACAACGAGCCTTGGCAACAGCAACCCATGCAGAACGGAGAAAGATGCTTCGGTGCAGACCAGCAAGGTCTGAGGGACTCACCACGCGGTGGGGAATCAGGGCACGTCTGGAGCAACCAGAAAAGCCCAAAGAAAATCAGAGTTGCCTTCACAGGGACCCACCAGTTGACGGACCAGGGATCACGAAGGAGCCTCGAGCGGAAATGCAAGAAGCGGGCCCACGGAACACTCGTGGAGTATAGGCTCACAATCTTCAGTGCAAATAGTGCTCGGGGCCTGGGCTACAAGTAACCCAAAACAGGACTTCAAGAGACGTCGAGAAGTTGATGCACTAGCAAATGTGCACAGTGTCCAGGAGTTCCGGTTCCACGTCACTCGTGAGGGCTGCGGGTCTCAGTTTTGCTGGGGACTCGGGTCGGACTCTGAGAAGTCTGGAAATCTTCTTCCTGGGCTGCAAGTACTTCGGAGTCCGGCGGGAGCTTCGGAGATGCAGACCGGCAATTGCTTTGTTGGTGCCTGCCAAGCAGGGGAGTCACTCCTTGACCCCAAGGGAGATTTCTTCAGTCCTCTAGTCTTTAGTAGAGCGTCGAAGTTCCAGGATTCAGTTGCAGAGTTTCGTCCAGGGATATCTAAAGTCCTGTTGCCAGGGGTTCCTTACTTATACCTAAGAAAGGGGTTGGACTAACTCTGGGGACCCACCTATGGGAGGGTTTGGAAAGAGGGGTGGCTACACCCATTTCCTTTGTCCAGTTTCGTGCCAGAGCAGGGGCTGGCAGCCCCTGCAACCGGTTTGAACTGGGGTATGCACGAGGACACCAAATGTGCCCCCAGTGCAGGATTTCAAAGCACTCTTGGAGTGCACCCACCCAGCCCCAATCCACTAAGGCCTGTCTGGGAGGTGGTAACACCTCCCTGTGACAGGAAACCTATTGTCCAGGCCTCCCCTGCCGGAGTTTCGGTCAGCAGCAGGAGGCCAGACTCGTGTCTGTGGCTGCAGCATCCATTTTGTGATGCCAGGGCTCTGTTTAGTTGGTACCGGGTATACCGGTGCTGCCATGTCTCTCCCTCTAGAAGGGTGGGATCATACTCCCATGTATGATTCCAAGGTGTTTGACACCAAACACGACATGTTTCCGTGCAGCCATCCCAAAGTTAGCATTTACCGTTTACGATATAATGTACTTAAGAGTATATGGTCAGGCTGCACCACAGACAACCCCGGAGAGGAGATTGCGAAGGCTGCAGAGGGGCTCTGCTCATGCAGGGGCACCCTCTCACATAAAACCAAGCACCCTGCCTTCAGGATTGCTAAGGCCTGCCATAGGGGTGACTGATAGGTTTATATGTGCAGTGATAGGGTGAGATATAGTGAACCTATATCTCTGTAAGGGGTGCATGCACCACCTCACTCAGGCTGCTGTAGCAGTCCTGTGGTGTCATTTTGGAAGGCTGCTCAGGGGTGGCATAATACATGCTTCAGCCCCTGGTAGGCCTCTGGGGTACCTATGCCCTGTGTACATAGTATACCATATACTAGGGACTTATAAGGGTACCCCAGAATCCAATCTGGAGTGTACTTAAGGTACATGGAATCAATTTAGAGAGGAAGCAGCTAGGCTGGGGTCCTGGATAGCAGGTTCCCAGCCAAACTAAGTCAAAAACCATCAAAACACCAGGAAAAAAGTGGGGGCAACCATGTAGTCAGATTCCACCTTCCTACAGTTACGACTACCATTCAGGAAAGCGCAGGGGGGAAAGCACCAGGGCCCGATGGGGTACCCATTGATATCATCAAATGTAAAGTAAACCTTTGGGCTCCATTGCTGATCAATGTGTACAATAGTATGAACTACTCTCTAATTCCCTGCTCTTGGGTCACCGCAGTCATCGTCCCTATCTTTAAGAAAGGGAATATGGAGGAGACTAAATACTACCACCCTATTTCCCTGATTTACATCCCAGCCAAAATCCTGCGCAGAGTTCTGTACAACAGAATAGTGGAATGGGCCAACAAAAACAATGTATTAAATGCATGCCAATGTGGTTTTCGAAGTGGTATAGGGACGGTTGAGCAATGCCTTAATTTAAGCTTGACCATTGGGAAATATACTGTGGCCAAGCAGTCAGCATTGCATCTTGACTTCATGGACCTGTCAATGGCTTTTGGCTGTGTTAATCAGGCAAAGCTGTGGCAATTGCTCGTCAAACTAAAAAGGGACCCATCAATAGTACATTCTCTGCACACAGGCACTAAGGCTCGAGTTAGGTTTGGGAATAAGTGGGAAGTTTCGGATGAATTTTGCATTGATCGGTGGGACCACCAGGGGTGCGTATTAGCTCAGCTCCTTTTTATTCTATATATAATGATCTTAGCGCAGAACTTATTAAGAGCACCCCCGATGTGCCTATGGTGAATGGTACCCCACTTCCTGCATTACTTTATACGGATGAAGCAGTTTTAATTGCTCCCACCCCCAAAGCCTTGCGTCTTTCAGTCCATTCCTTTGTCAATTTCATGGCAAATCTTGATCTATTGACTAATTTAATGAAATCATTTTTAATGACTTGTGGCCCGAAGCGTACGCGACTTCAATCTATTAATGTAGGCCTGAATATTTTATTAAGCACTAGCACTTTTTAGGTTTCGCCTACACATCGCTTGCGCTGTGCTTGTGAAATCTATTATTTTTAATATATCTTAAAAGGGGCTTCTCTTATCAGTTCCCAAGGCCAAAGTACTCATCCCCATCCGCTTTAAGGCTGCACAGCATTTGCTGTTTACAGATACTTATCTCCCTCTGGCTGCACGCATTTATGATACTTATCTTCTACTAAAGCTGCTCACACTGTTTGAGCCCCATTCACTGTCCAGACTTCAGGGACTGTTAAACTATAAGATGAGATCTCTTCCCAGGGAAAAGGCAGACAGCTTCTAACAGTATGCTGGAATGCTTGCTTTTGTATTACTTTGTTGTGTAAAGCAGATGCTTTAGCCTTAGAATGTTTGGCATTTCCTATTCATGCATCAGTACCTTCTTTTGCACTTTATAGGCATTAACGGAATCTTTTACTACTATACAGGCAGTCACAATTGCAGTTAAAAGCGACTTGATTTAAATGGTGCAGCAGGTGCAGTGGTACCGGGGCCAAAAGTTGTCATAACTCCACTAAACACCAAATATTGCTATATTTTACTAGTAAACAGACAGTCATAAGTGCAGGTATCTAGCAGACACTAGGGCCATGATTTCAATAGTGCAGCAAATGCAGTGGCACTAGGACCAAAAGCTCTAGGCACCCCACTAAACACTGATTATTTGTATAAGTGCAGTTATCTTCCAGGCACTAGGGCTGTGATTTGAATGGTGCAGCAGATGCAGTGGCACCGGGCCGAATTTTGTCAGAACTGCTCTAAACACCTAATATTACTGTATTTTACTACTAAACAGGCAGACACAATTGCAGTTATCTTGCAGTTAAAAGGGACATAATTTGAATGGTGCAGCCGGTGCAGTGGCACTGGTGCCAAAAGCTATAAGGACCCCACTAAACACATAATATTGTGAAATTTTACTACTGAACAGGCAGTCACAAGTGCAGTTATCTAGCAGGCACTAGGGTCATGATTTCAATGTTGCAGTTGGTGCAGTGGCACCGGGGCCAAAAATTGTCAGAACTCCTCTAAACACCAAATATTGCTATATTTAACCACTAAACAGGCAGTCACAAGTGCAGTTACCTTGCAAGCACTAGGGTCATGATTTCAATGGTGCAGCAGGTGTAGTGACACCGGGGATCAAAGCTCTAGGAACCCCTCTAAACACCAAATATTTCAATAATTAACTACTAAACAGGCTGTCACAAGTGCAGTTACCTTACAAGCAATAGGGTCATGATTTGAATGGTGCAGCAGGTGCAGTGGCAACTGGGCCAAAAGTTGTCATAACTCCTCCAAACACCAAGAATTGTTATATTTTACTACTAAACAGGCAGTCGCAAATGCAGTTATCTTGCAGGCACTAGTGGCATGATCTGAATGGTGCAGCAGGTGCAGTGGCACCGAGCCCAAAAGTTGTCAGAACTCCTCTACACACATAATATTGCTATTACATCAATTAATTCTATTATTTCCCTCTTTCATTTCATTTTTCAAAATGTTGCTATTACTTATCCGCACTGTACCACTAGTAACAGCACAATATATTGCCTTTTTGTACATAAACAAGTCATAACACTTTAACAGACTTTCTGTAACTTATATTGTACAACTACTCAGGAAGCTACAACTGACAACAAAAAACAGCTTATTATTAATCATGTAGGCGAAACCTAATGCATTTTCCAATGTTTGTTCCTACTTGGGGGTTGTAGGAAGCTGGCTCTCTATATAGTGTACTAAAAAGAAATACACTGTGCAGAGAGTCCAGAGAATCTCCAAATGGTACACAGAGATAAAAGCAGCTAACTCGAATGCTCTTTTTGTGGTAGTGTGGGCGAGCAGTTAGGCTTATCAGAGGGTAGTGCTAAGCATTTGTTGCACTCCACAGAGGCAATAAATGAGACACACACTCAAGAATAAATCCGAGACCAATTTATAAAAATAGTATTGATTTTTCTGTAATTTTTTAGACCAAGAACACAGTTCAAAGGTAAGTACTTTCGGAGATACGGTTTTTCAAATTTCTGAAAATATATCACTTTTGTGCGTAATTACGCGCATAGGAACAATGGGAAAAGGGAATACAAATGTATAGAAAATTAGGCAATGCTTTCAAGAAGTTCACCTTCTCACTTTAGGTCGATGTCGGGACCAGGCCCAAAGTTACAGCAGGAGAAGATTGGGAGCGTCCTGGATCGGCCGGGAGCAGAGTGCTGAGGGTCTTGGAAGCTGGTGAGCAAAGACAAAGGGGGCCAGGTAAGTCTGGGGGTTCTCCTTGGAAGCAGGAGGTTGCAAGGGCCCGGGGGCCCGGGGACCATGGGAGCACAGCTGGTTAGATGATACCAGGGCTGGTTGGGCCAGGTGCAGAGAGAACAGGTCAACCGGGCATCGTGCGTCTAGAGGTCCTCAATGGTCAGGAGCCGGCAACTTGGAGAGGTGACCTTGGGACAGCTGGGCCACTCAGGAAGTACTGTCTTGGATGTCTGTATGTCCCTCGATGGGTGCTTGCTGATAGTGCTTTGGGAGTCCAGAGTTGACTCTTCTTCTCTGTGTTTGCAACTGGGGGTCCGGTACCCTGGGTATTGGTACGCCACAGCTCTAGTAGGTCCTGGTGCCTCTAAACTTGGTGGTGAGGCAGATCTGACCCTTTGGAGCTGTTGTACCTTTTCGTGCTTTGGTGCTGTGTTGAGGTCATCGGAGAGCAGCAAGTCGACAAATTGGACTTCATGGGATCGGTGCCTGCGGGGTGCAGGGGAGTGATACATGACTCCAAGGGAGCTTCTCAGTGATTTCACAAAGGTTGTAGGTGCTCTGGGGTTCTTGGAGTCCTTGCAGGTTCCGGACGACACAGCAAGCAGCGATTGTCGAGTCCTTGGAGCAGCTGGCAAGGTTTGGCACATTTTTCTTCTGCAGCAGGTCTTCAATTCTCATGCAGCGGGTCTTCTTTGTCCTGATCTTCTTCTGTCCATTGAATCTGATGTCAGGTCTTGGGGAGCCACCTAAATACTGAATTTAGGGGCATTGCAAGGGGAGATAGGTAGTAGCCAATGGGCTTCTTATCTTTAGGGTGTCGACACCCCCTAGTGACCACTTTCAGTGGGAAGGGTCACTTCCCTACCCCTGATAGGATGTTTTTCCACCATCCCAAGATGGTGGAATTTCAGAAAAGGGATTTACCTAGCCTGCCCCACCCTAGGGGTGGTGCAGGCTAAGTAGGGACCCTCCTCTTCATCTAACTAAATTTCCCGCCTTTCCTCCGGCCAGAAGTAGAGCAGGAAAAAGGGATTGGCTTCCCCCACTATTTGGAGGTTCCTGGGTTGGATTTCAGAGATGGCATTACCTTTGAGGCTTCCCGCCCAGGAAGGCTATCCTGTCCTGGAGGAGTTGTGAAGCACCCCCGCCCAGAGCAGGCATTGTTTCTATCCTCTGAGAGCACTGGCTCTCACCCCATGAGGTCATAAACACGTCTGGTGGTGACAGGCTGGTGAAAACTGGTCAGAGACCACACCAGTCATTGTAGGTTTTCAGGGGACCTTCTCAAGGGTCTCTTGTATGGCTGTATTAATAAACCCATCACTTGCATCAGTGAGGATTTATTAAGACAAGATATTTGGTACCAACACCTTAGAAATCAGTGAAGCCATCGTGGAGCTAGGAAACTCATAATGACAAGTATCCAGCCCATGTACTCTCTATGGCTTCCCTGTTCACTTACAACATCACAAAATGGACTGGACACTGTAGGGGCATATCTGCTCATGCTGATATGCCCACACATAGGATATAGTGCACTCTGCCTTAGGGCTAAAGGCCATTAGTAGGGGTGACTTACCTATATCCTATTCAGTGTATGGCTGGAATGGCACACAGTGCTGTGCTCCTTGTCGACTCTTTGGATTTTCCTGCAGCAAGGCACTCAGCCTGCAATGGCAGAGTGTAAAACCTTGGTGAGGGGTCTCTGGGGTGGCACAACCCGTGCTGCAGCCCCAGATGACCCTCTTCAGTACCCATGCTCTGGGTACCAGGGGTAACCTTTACTAGGGACTTACAGAGGTAGCTGCAGTGGTGCCAATAGTGGGACATTTTTAGGGAAACAACAATGGTACTGGGAACTCGGTTAGCAGGGCCCCAGTACACCTCAGTCAAAGGTGCGTCAAAAAATGGGCAAAAAGTGGGGGCTAACCATTTCAAAAGAGGCACGTCCCTACACCGGTGCTCTCTCTTAACTGCAGACTCCTTCTGCACCCCCAAGAGCCTTCCCCTTTACTGTAAACTTTGCCTGCTCTCACCAGTGCTCTCCCCCTTACTGTAGACTCCCTCAGCACTCACCACTGCTCTCCCTTTACTGTAGACTCCGCCTGCGCTCACTATTGCTCCCCTTTACTGTGGACTCTGCCAGCGCTCACCAGTGCTCTCCCTTTACGTAGACTCCGCCTGCGCTCACTATTGCTCCCCTTTACTGTGGACTCTGCCAGCACTCACCACTGCTCTCCCTTTACTGTAGACTCCGCCTGCGCTCACTAGGGCCCTCTCTTTACTGTAGACTCCCTCTGCGCTCACCAGTGCCCTCCCTTTACTGTAGACTCCGCCTGCGCTCACCAGGGCCCTCTCTTTACTGTAGACTCCCTCTGCACTCACCAGTGCCCTCCTCTTTACTGTAGACTCCCTCTGCACTCACCAGTGTCCTCCTCTTTACTGTAGACTCCCTTTGCGCTCAACAGTGCCCTCCCTTTACTGTAGACTCCGCAAGCACTCACCAGTGCTGTCCCTTTACTGTAGACTCCGCCTGCGCTCACTATTCCTCCCATTTACTGTGGACTCAGCCAGCGCTCACCGGTGCTCTCCCTTTACTGTAGACTCCGCCTGCGCTCACTATTGCTCCCATTTACTGTGGACTCAGACAGCGCTCACCAGTGCTCTCCCTTTACTGTAGACTCCGCCTGCGCTCACAAGTGCTCTCCTTTACTTTGGACTCTGCCAGCACTCACCAGTACTCTCCCTTTACTGTAGACTCCCTCTGTGCTCACCAGTGCCCTCCCTTTACTGTAGACTCCCTCTGTGCTCACCAGTGCTCTCCCTTTACTGTGGACTCTGCCAGCACTCACTAGTGCTCTCCCTTTACTGTAGACTCCGCAAGCACTCACCAGTGCTCTATCTTTACTGTAGACTCCCTCTGCGCTCACCAGTGGTCTCCCCTTTCATGTAGACTTCCTCTGTGCTCACCAGTGCTCTCCCCTTTACTGTAGACTACCTCTGTGCTCACCAGTGCTCTCCCTTTACTGTAGACTCCCTATGTGCTCACCATTGCTCCCCCTTTACTGTAGACTCCCTCTGTGCTCACCATTGCTCTCTCTTCACTGTAAACTCACTCTGCCCTCACCAGTGCTCTCCACTTTACTGCAGGCTCCCCCTGCCCCCCCAAGTGCCATCCCCTTTAATGTAGACTCCGCCTGCGCTCACCAGTGCTCTCCCTTTACTGTTGACTCCCACAGCCCTCACCACTGCTCTCCCTTTCTTGTAGACTCCCTCTGCGCTCAACAGGACCCTCCCTTTACTGTAGACTCCCTCTGTGCTCACCAGTTCCCTCCCCTTTTACTGTAGACTCCTCAGTAATCACCAGTGCTCTCCCCTTTACTGTAGACTCCTTCTGCACTCACCAGTGCTCTCCCTTTACTGTAGACTCCCTCTGTGCTCACCAGTGCTCTCCCCTTTCCTGTAGACTCCCTCTGCCCTCACCACTTCTCTCCCTTTCCTGTAGACTCCACGTGCGCTCACCAGTGCCCTTCCTTTGCTATAGACTCTCTCTGCTATCACCAGTGCTCTCCCCTTTACTGTAGACTCCCTCTGTTTTCACCAGTGCTCTCTCCTTTACTGTAGACTCCCTCTGCGCTCACCAGTGCCCTCCCTTTACTGTAGACTCCCTCTGCCCTCACCAGTGCCCTTCCTTTACTATAGACTCCCTCTGCTATCACCAGTGCTCTCTCCTTTACTGTAGACTCCCTCCGTGATCACCAGTGCTCTCTCTTTACTGTAGACTCCCTCAGCACTCACCAGTGCTCTCCCCTTTACTGTAGACTCCCTCTGCGCTCACCTGTGCCCTCCCTTTACTGTAAACTCCCACTGTGCTCACCAGTGCTCTCCTTTTACTGGAGACTCCCTCTGTGCTCACCAGTGGTCTCCCCTTCACCGTAGACTCCCTCTTCGCTCACCAGTGGTCTCCCATTACTGTAGACTCACTCTGCGCTC
Source organism: Calotriton arnoldi (assembly GCA_963921515.1). NCBI lineage: Eukaryota > Metazoa > Chordata > Amphibia > Caudata > Salamandridae > Calotriton > Calotriton arnoldi. Next base: position 2,056,539 of record CAWUFW010002046.1, read on the forward strand.
ACCAGTGCTCTCTCTGTACTGTAGACGCCCTTTGCACTGACTAGTTCTCGCCCCTTTACTGTAGACTCCCTCTGTGCTCACCAGTGCCCTCCCCTTTTACTGTAGACTCCCTCTGTGCTCACCAGTGCTCTCTCTGTATTGTAGATGCCCTACAAACTCACCAGTTCTCTCCCCTTTACTGTAGACTCCCTCTGCACTCACCACTGCTCTCCCTTTACTGTAGACTCCCTCTGCACTCACCACTGCTCTCCCTTTACTGTAGACTCCCCCTACAATCACCAGTGATCTCCCTTTACTGTAGACTCCCTCTGTGCTCACCAGTTCTCTCCCTTTACTGTAAACTCCTTCTGTGCTCACCAGTGCCCTCCCTTTACCTTAGACTCCCTCTGTGCTGACCAGGGCTCACCCTTTAATGTAGACACCCCCTGCACTCACCAGTGCTCTCCCTTTACTGTAGACTCCACCTACAATAACCAGTGTGCTCCGTTTACTGTAGACTCCCTCTGTACTCACCAGTGCTCTCCCTTTACTGTAGACTCCGCGTGTGCTCACCAGTGAACTCCCCTTTACTGTAGACTCTCTCTTTGCTCACAAGTACTCTCCCTTTACTGTAGACCCCCTCTGTGCTCACCAGTACTCTCCCTTTACTGTAGACTCCCTCTGTGCTCACCAGTGCTCACCCTTTACTGTAGACTCCCTCTACACTCACCAGTGCTCTCCCTTTACCGCACACCCCCTTCTGTGCTCACCAGTGCCCTCCCTTTACTGTAGACTCCCTCTGCGCTCACCAGTGCTCTTCCTTTACTGTAGACTCTCTCTTTGCTCACCAGTGCTCTCCCTTTATTGTAGACTCCCTCTGCGCTTACCAGTGCTCTCCCTTTACTGTAGACTCCCTCTGTGCTCACCAGTGCTCTCCCCTTTACTGTAGACTCTCTCTTTGCTCACCAGTGCTCTCCCTTTACTGTAGACTCACTCTGTGCTCACCAGTGCTCTCCCCCTTACTGTAGAGTCCCTCAGCACTCACCAGTGCTCTCCCTTCACTGTAGACTCCCTCTGTGCTCACCACTGCTCTCCCTTTACTGTAAGCCAGAAACCGGTCCCAGGATGCTTGTTTCCGGTCCAGGGAAGACATGGCTTGGCAGTTCGGGCTGGACTGTTCCCATGAGGCACAGGGTCAGACTGATTTGCATATGGCCATGTCTGAACTGGGGTGGCGGAGTGAGCTAAAGAATGATGATGAATTAAACCCAGATCAGTTGACTGGGGGTGAGTGCTTGCAATGTTCAACACTCCGTCCATCATCCCCTTTGGTTTTGCTATGTTCGCCCTAAGTTGGCAGGGTATGCCCAGACGTGGGTCCCTTGCTCACTTTGCCACTGGATTCAAGATAGCCTGGCTGATGACGGCTGTAAGCCAGAAACCGGTCCCAGGATGCTTGTTTCCGGTCCAGGGAAGACATGGCTTGGCAGTTCGGGCTGGACTGTTCCCATGAGGCATAGGGTGAGACTGATTTGCATATGGCCATGTCTGAACTGGGGTGGCGGAGGGAGCTAAAGAATGATGATGGATTAAACCCAGATCAGTTGACTGGGGGTGAGTGCTTGCAATGTTCAACACTCCGTCCATCATCCCCTTTGGTTTTGCTATGTTCGCCCTAAGTTGGCAGGGTATGCCCAGACGTGGGTCCCTTGCTCACTTTGCCACTGGATTCAAGATAGCCTGGCTGATGACGGCTGTAAGCCAGAAACCGGTCCCAGGATGCTTGTTTCCGGTCCAGGGAAGACATGGCTTGGCAGTTCGGGCTGGACTGTTCCCATGAGGCACAGGGTCAGACTGATTTGCATATGGCCATGTCTGAACTGGGGTGGTGGAGTGAGCTAAAGAATGATGATGGATTAAACCCAGATCAGTTGACTGGGGGTGAGTGCTTGCAATGTTCAACACTCCGTCCATCATCCCCTTTGGTTTTGCTCCCTTTACTGTAGACTCCTTCTGCACTCACCAGTGCTCTCCCTTTACTGTAGACTCCCTCTGTGCTCACCAGTGCTCTCCCTTCACTGTAGACTCCCTCAGCACTCACCAGTGCTCTCCCTTTACTGTAGACTCCTTCTGCACTCACCAGTGCTCCCCTTACTGTAGACTCCCTCTGGTCTCACCAGTGCTCTCCTTTACTGTAGACTCCTTCTGCACTCACCAGTGCTCTCCCTTTACTGTAGACTCTGCCTGCGCTCACCCCTTTCCTGTACACTCCTTCAGTGCTCACCAGTGCTCTCCCTTTACTGTAGACTCCTTCTGCACTCACCAGTGTGCCCCCTTTACTGTAGACTCCCTCTGTACTCACCAGTACTCTCCCTTTACTGTAGACTCCCTCTGGTCTCACCAGTGCTCTCCCTTTACTGTAGACTCCTTCTGCACTCACCAGTGCTCCCCCTTTACTGTAGACTCTGCCTGCGCTCACCCCTTTCCTGTATACTCCTTCAGTGCTCACCAGTGGTCTCCCCTATACTGTAGACTACTTCTGCACTCACCAGGGTGCTCCCCATTACTGTAGACTTCCTCTGCACTCACCAGTGCTCTCCCTATACTGAAGACCCCTCTGCGCTCACCAGTGCTCTCCTTTAATGTAGACCCCCTCTGCCCTCACCAGTGCCCTCCCCTTTACTGTAGACTCCCTCCGTGATCACCAGTGCTCTCTCTTTACTGTAGACTCCCTCTGCACTCACCAGTGCTCTCCCCTTTACTGTAGACTCCTTCTGCACTCACCAGTGCTCTCCCTTTACTGTAGACTCCTTCTGCACTCACCAGTGCTCTCCCTTTACTGTAGACTCTGCCTGCGCTCACCCCTTTCCTGTAGCCTCCTTCAGTGCTCACCAGTGGTCTCCCCTTTACTGTAGACTCCTTCTGCACTCACCAGTGTGCTCCCCTTTACTGTAGACTCCCTCTGCACTCACCAGTGCTCTCCCCTTACTGTAGACCCCCTCTGCGCTCACCAGTGCCCTCCCTTTACTGTAGACCCCCTCTGCGCTCACCAGTGCCCTCCCCTTTTAGTCTAGACTCCCTCTGTGCTCACCAGTGCTCTCCCTTTACTGTAGACTCCCTCTGCACTCACCAGTGCTCTCCCCTTTACTGTAGACTCCTTCTGCACTCACCAGTGCTCTCCCTTTACTGTAGACTTCCTCTGCGCTCACCAGTGCTCTCCCTTTACTGTAGACTCCTTCTGCACTCACCAGTGTGCTCCCCTTTACTGTAGACTCCCTCTGCTATCACCAGTGCTCTCCCCTTTACTGTAGACTCCTTCTGCACTCACCAGTGCGCTCTCTTTACTGTAGACTCCGCCTGCGCTCACCAGTGCTCTTCCCTTTATTGTAGACTCCCTCTGTACTCACCAGTGCTCTCCCTTTACTGTAGACTCCACATGCACTCACCAGTGCCCTCCCTTTACTGTAGACTCCCTCTGCTATCACCAGTGCTCTCCCCTTTACTGTAGACTCCCTCTGCGCTCACCAGTGCCCTCCCATTACTGTAAACTCCCTCTGTGCTCACCAGTGCTCTTCTATTACTGTAGACTCCCTCTGTGCTCACCAGTGGTCTCCCCTTCACTGCAGACTCCCTCTGCACTCACCAGTGGTCACCCATTACTGTAGACTCACTCTGCGCTCACCAGTGCTCTCTCTGTACTGTAGATGCCCTATGCACTCACCTGTGCTCTCCCTTTACTGTAGACTCCCTCTGTGCTCACCAGTGCTCTCCCTTTACTGTAGACTCCCCTACACTCACCAGTGCTCTCCCTTTACTGTAGACTCCTCTGTGCTCACCAGTGCCCTCCCTTTACTGTACACTCCCCTGTGGTCACCAGTGCCCTTCCTTTACTGTAGACTCCCTCTGTGCTCACCAGTGCTCTCCCTTTACTGTAGACTCCACCTACACTCACCAGTGCCCTCCCTTTACTGTAGACTCCTGCTGAGCTCACCAGTGGTCTCCCATTACTGTAGACTCTCTCTTTGCTCACCAGTACTCTCCCTTTACTGTACACTCCATCTGTGCTCACCAGGGCCCTCTCTTTACTGTAGACTCCCTCTGCGCTCACATGTGCCCTCCCTTTACTGTAGACTCCCTCTGCTATCACCAGTGCTCTCCCCTTTACTATAGACTCCTTCTGCACTCACCAGTGCTCTCGCTTTACTGTAGACTCCGCCTGCGCTCACCAGTGCTCTTCCCTTTACTGTAGACTCCCTCTGTACTCACGAGTGCTCTCCCTTTACTGTAGACTCCACATGCACTCACCAGTGCCCTGCCTTTACTGTAGACTCCCTCTGCTATCACCAGTGCTCTCCCCTTTACTGTAGACTCCCTCTGTGCTCACCAGTGCCCTCCCTTTACTGTAAACTCCCTCTGTGCTCACCAGTGCTCTCCTTGTACTGTAGACTCCCTCTGTGCTCACCAGTGATCTCCCCTTCACTGCAGACTCCCTCTGCACTCACCAGTGGTCACCCATTACTGTAGACTCACTCTGCACTCACCAGTGCTCTCTCTGTACTGTAGATGCCCTATGCACTCACCTGTGTTCTCCCTTTACTGTAGACTCCCTCTGTGCTCACCAGTGCTCTCCCTTTACTGTAGACTCCCCCTACACTCACCAGTGCTCTCCCTTTACTGTAGACTCCCTCAGCACTCACCAGTGCTCTCCCTTTACTGTAGACTCCTTCTGCACTCACCAGTGCTCCCCCTTTACTGTAGACTCCCTCTGGTCTCACCAGTGCTCTCCCTTTACTGTAGACTCCTTCTGCACTCACCAGTGCTCTCCCTTTACTGTAGACTCTGCCTGCGCTCACCCCTTTCCTGTACACTCCTTCAGTGCTCACCAGTGCTCTCCCTTTACTGTAGACTCCTTCTGCACTCACCAGTGTGCCCCCTTTACTGTAGACTCCCTCTGTACTCACCAGTACTCTCCCTTTACTGTAGACTCCCTCTGGTCTCACCAGTGCTCTCCCTTTACTGTAGACTTCTTCTGCACTCACCAGTGCTCCCCCTTTACTGTAGACTCTGCCTGCGCTCACCCCTTTCCTGTATACTCCTTCAGTGCTCACCAGTGGTTTCCCCTTTACTGTAGACTCCCTCTGCGCTCACCAGTGCCCTCCCTTTACTGTAAACTCCCTCTGTGCTCACCAGTGCTCTCCTTTTACTGTGGACTCCCTCTGTGCTCACCAGTGGTCTCCCCTTCACTGCAGACTCCCTCTGCACTCACCAGTGGTCACCCATTACTGTAGGCTCCCTCTGCACTCACCAGTACTCTCCCTTTACTGTAGACTCCCTCTGGTCTCACCAGTACCCTCCCTTTACTGTAGACTCCTTCTGCACTCACCAGTGCTCTCCCTTTACTGTAGACTCCTTCTGCACTCACCAGTGCTCTCCCTTTACTGTAGACTCTGCCTGCGCTCACCCCTTTCCTGTAGCCTCCTTCAGTGCTCACCAGTGGTCTCCCCTTTACTGTAGACTCCTTCTGCACTCACCAGTGTGCTCCCCTTTACTGTAGACTCCCTCTGCACTCACCAGTGCTCTCCCCTTACTGTAGACCCCCTCTGCGCTCACCAGTGCTCTCCCTTTACTGTAGACCCCCTCTGCGCTCACCAGTGCCCTCCCCTTTTAGTCTAGACTCCCTCTGTGCTCACCAGTGCTCTCCCTTTACTGTAGACTCCCTCTGCACTCACCAGTGCTCTCCCCTTTACTGTAGACTCCTTCTGCACTCACCAGTGCTCTCCTTTTACTGTAGACTTCCTCTGCGCTCACCAGTGCTCTCCCTTTACTGTAGACTCCTTCTGCACTCACCAGTGTGCTCCCTTTACTGTAGACTCCCTCTGCTATCACCAGTGCTCTCCCTTTACTGTAGACTCCTTCTGCACTCACCAGTGCGCTCTCTTTACTGTAGACTCCGCCTGCGCTCACCAGTGCTCTTCCCATTATTGTAGACTCCCTCTGTACTCACCAGTGCTCTCCCTTTACTGTAGACTCCACATGCACTCACCAGTGCCCTCCCTTTACTGTAGACTCCCTCTGCTATCACCAGTGCTCTCCCCTTTACTGTAGACTCCCTCTGCGCTCACCAGTGCCCTCCCATTACTGTAAACTCCCTCTGTGCTCACCAGTGCTCTTCTTTTACTGTAGACTCCTCTGTGCTCACCAGTGGTCTCCCCTTCACTGCAGACTCCCTCTGCACTCACCAGTGGTCACCCATTACTGTAGACTCACTCTGCGCTCACCAGTGCTCTCTCTGTACTGTAGATGCCCTATGCACTCACCTGTGCTCTCCCTTTACTGTAGACTCCCTCTGTGCTCACCAGTGCTCTCCCTTTACTGTAGACTCCCCTACACTCACCAGTGCTCTCCCTTTACTGTAGACTCCCTCTGTGCTCACCAGTGCCCTCCCTTTACTGTACACTCCCCTGTGGTCACCAGTGCCCTTCCTTTACTGTAGACTCCCTCTGTGCTCACCAGTGCTCTCCCTTTACTGTAGACTCCACCTACACTCACCAGTGCCCTCCCTTTACTGTAGACTCCCGCTGAGCTCACCAGTGGTCTCCCATTACTGTAGACTCTCTCTTTGCTCACCAGTACTCTCCCTTTACTGTACACTCCATCTGTGCTCACCAGGGCCCTCTCTTTACTGTAGACACCCTCTGCGCTCACATGTGCCCTCCCTTTACTGTAGACTCCCTCTGCTATCACCAGTGCTCTCCCCTTTACTATAGACTCCTTCTGCACTCACCAGTGCTCTTGCTTTACTGTAGACTCCGCCTGCGCTCACCAGTGCTCTTCCCTTTACTGTAGACTCCTCTGTACTCACGAGTGCTCTCCTTTACTGTAGACTCCACATGCACTCACCAGTGCCCTCCCTTTACTGTAGACTCCCTCTGCTATCACCAGTGCTCTCCCTTTACTGTAGACTCCCTCTGTGCTCACCAGTGCCCTCCCTTTACTGTAAACTCCCTCTGTGCTCACCAGTGCTCTCCTTGTACTGTAGACTCCCTCTGTGCTCACCAGTGATCTCCCCTTCACTGCAGACTCCCTCTGCACTCACCAGTGGTCACCCATTACTGTAGACTCACTCTGCGCTCACCAGTGCTCTCTCTGTACCGTAGATGCCCTATGCACTCAACTGTGTTCTCCCTTTACTGTAGACTCCCTCTGTGCTCACCAGTGCTCTCCCTTTACTGTAGACTCCCCCTACACTCACCAGTGCTCTCCCTTTACTGTAGACTCCTCAGCACTCACCAGTGCTCTCCCTTTACTGTAGACTCCTTCTGCACTCACCAGTGCTCCCCTTTACTGTAGACTCCCTCTGGTCTCACCAGTGCTCTCCCTTTACTGTAGACTCCTTCTGCACTCACCAGTGCTCTCCCTTTACTGTAGACTCTGCCTGCGCTCACCCCTTTCCTGTACACTCCTTCAGTGCTCACCAGTGCTCTCCCCTTTACTGTAGACTCCTTCTGCACTCACCAGTGTGCCCCCTTTACTGTAGACTCCCTCTGTACTCACCAGTACTCTCCCTTTACTGTAGACTCCCTCTGGTCTCACCAGTGCTCTCCCTTTACTGTAGACTTCTTCTGCACTCACCAGTGCTCCCCTTTACTGTAGACTCTGCCTGCGCTCACCCCTTTCCTGTATACTCCTTCAGTGCTCACCAGTGGTCTCCCCTTTACTGTCGACTACTTCTGCACTCACCAGGGTGCTCCCTTTACTGTAGACTTCCTCTGCACTCACCAGTGCTCTCCCTATACTGAAGACCCCTCTGCGCTCACCAGTGCTCTCCCTTTAATGTAGACCCCCTCTGCGCTCACCAGTGCCCTCCCCTTTTACTGTAGACTCCCTCCGTGATCACCAGTGCTCTCTCTTTACTGTAGACTCCCTCTGCACTCACCAGTGCTCTCCCCTTTACTGTAGACTCCTTCTGCACTCACCAGTGCTCTCCCTTTACTGTAGACTTCCTCTGCGCTCACCAGTGCTCTCCCCTTTACTGCAGACTCCTTTTGCACTCACCAGTGTACTCCCCTTTACTGTAGACTCCCTCTGCTATCACCAGTGCTCTCCCCTGTACTGTAGACTCCTTCTGCACTCACCAGTGCTCTCCCTTTACTGTAGACTCCCTCTGTACTCACCAGTGCTCTCCCTTTACTGTAGACTCCACATGCACTCACCAGTACCCTCCCTTTACTGTAGACTCCCTCTGCTATCACAAGTGCTCTCCCCTTTACTGTAGACTCCCTCTGCGCTCACCAGTGCCCTCCCTTTACTGTAAACTCCCTCTGTGCTCACCAGTGCTCTCCTTTTACTGTAGACTCCCTCTGTGCTCACCAGTGGTCTCCCCTTCACTGCAGACTCCCTCTGCACTCACCAGTGGTCACCCATTACTGTAGGCTCCCTCTGCACTCACCAGTACTCTCCCTTTACTGTAGACTCCCTCTGGTCTCACCAGTGCCCTCCCTTTACTGTAGACTCCTTCTGCACTCACCAGTGCTCTCCCTTTACTGTAGACTCCTTCTGCACTCACCAGTGCTCTCCCTTTACTGTAGACTCTGCCTGCGCTCACCCCTTTCCTGTAGCCTCCTTCAGTGCTCACCAGTGGTCTCCCCTTTACTGTAGACTCCTTCTGCACTCACCAGTGTGCTCCCTTTACTGTAGACTCCCTCTGCACTCACCAGTGCTCTCCCCTTACTGTAGACCCCCTCTGCGCTCACCAGTGCTCTCCCTTTACTGTAGACCCCTCTGCGCTCACCAGTGCCCTCCCCTTTAGTCTAGACTCCCTCTGTGCTCACCAGTGCTCTCCCTTTACTGTAGACTCCCTCTGCACTCACCAGTGCTCTCCCTTTACTGTAGACTCCTTCTGCACTCACCAGTGCTCTCCCTTTACTGTAGACTTTCTCTGCGCTCACCAGTGCTCTCCCTTTACTGTAGACTCCTTCTGCACTCACCAGTGTGCTCCCCTTTACTGTAGACTCCCTCTGCTATCACCAGTGCTCTCCCTTTACTGTAGACTCCTTCTGCACTCACCAGTGCGCTCTCTTTACTGTAGACTCCGCCTGCGCTCACCAGTGCTCTTCCCTTTATTGTAGACTCCCTCTGTACTCACCAGTGCTCTCCCTTTACTGTAGACTCCACATGCACTCACCAGTGCCCTCCCTTTACTGTAGACTCCCTCTGCTATCACCAGTGCTCTCCCCTTTACTGTAGACTCCCTCTGCGCTCACCAGTGCCCTCCCATTACTGTAAACTCCCTCTGTGCTCACCAGTGCTCTTCTTTTACTGTAGACTCCCTCTGTGCTCACCAGTGGTCTCCCCTTCACTGCAGACTCCCTCTGCACTCACCAGTGGTCACCCATTACTGTAGACTCACTCTGCGCTCACCAGTGCTCTCTCTGTACTGTAGATGCCCTATGCACTCACCTGTGCTCTCCCTTTACTGTAGACTCCCTCTGTGCTCACCAGTGCTCTCCCTTTACTGCAGACTCCCCCTACACTCACCAGTGCTCTCCCTTTACTGTAGACTCCCTCTGTGCTCACCAGTGCCCTCCCTTTACTGTACACTCCCCCTGTGGTCACCAGTGCCCTTCCTTTACTGTAGACTCCCTCTGTGCTCACCAGTGCTCTCCCTTTACTGTAGACTCCACCTACACTCACCAGTGCCCTCCCTTTACTGTAGACTCCCGCTGAGCTCACCAGTGGTCTCCCATTACTGTAGACTCTCTCTTTGCTCACCAGTACTCTCCCTTTACTGTACACTCCATCTGTGCTCACCAGGGCCCTCTCTTTACTGTAGACTCCCTCTGCGCTCACATGTGCCCTCCCTTTACTGTAGACTCCCTCTGCTATCACCAGTGCTCTCCCCTTTACTATAGACTCCTTCTGCACTCACCAGTGCTCTCGCTTTACTGTAGACTCCGCCTGCGCTCACCAGTGCTCTTCCCTTTACTGTAGACTCCTCTGTACTCACGAGTGCTCTCCCTTTACTGTAGACTCCACATGCACTCACCAGTGCCCTCCCTTTACTGTAGACTCCCTCTGCTATCACCAGTGCTCTCCCCTTTACTGTAGACTCCCTCTGTGCTCACCAGTGCCCTCCCTTTACTGTAAACTCCCTCTGTGCTCACCAGTGCTCTCCTTGTACTGTAGACTCCCTCTGTGCTCACCAGTGATCTCCCCTTCACTGCAGACTCCCTCTGCACTCACCAGTGGTCACCCATTACTGTAGACTCACTCTGCGCTCACCAGTGCTCTCTCTGTACCGTAGATGCCCTATGCACTCAACTGTGTTCTCCCTTTACTGTAGACTCCCTCTGTGCTCACCAGTGCTCTCCCTTTACTGTAGACTCCCCCTACACTCACCAGTGCTCTCCCTTTACTGTAGACTCCCTCAGCACTCACCAGTGCTCTCCCTTTACTGTAGACTCCTTCTGCACTCACCAGTGCTCCCCCTTTACTGTAGACTCCTCTGGTCTCACCAGTGCTCTCCCTTTACTGTAGACTCCTTCTGCACTCACCAGTGCTCTCCCTTACTGTAGACTCTGCCTGCGCTCACCCCTTTCCTGTACACTCCTTCAGTGCTCACCAGTGCTCTCCCCTTTACTGTAGACTCCTTCTGCACTCACCAGTGTGCCCCCTTTACTGTAGACTCCCTCTGTACTCACCAGTACTCTCCCTTTACTGTAGACTCCCTCTGGTCTCACCAGTGCTCTCCCTTTACTGTAGACTTCTTCTGCACTCACCAGTGCTCCCCCTTTACTGTAGACTCTGCCTGCGCTCACCCCTTTCCTGTATACTCCTTCAGTGCTCACCAGTGGTCTCCCCTTTACTGTCGACTACTTCTGCACTCACCAGGGTGCTCCCCTTTACTGTAGACTTCCTCTGCACTCACCAGTGCTCTCCCTATACTGAAGACCCCCTCTGCGCTCACCAGTGCTCTCCCTTTAATGTAGACCCCCTCTGCGCTCACCAGTGCCCTCCCCTTTTACTGTAGACTCCCTCCGTGATCACCAGTGCTCTCTCTTTACTGTAGACTCCCTCTGCACTCACCAGTGCTCTCCCCTTTACTGTAGACTCCTTCTGCACTCACCAGTGCTCTCCCTTTACTGTAGACTTCCTCTGCGCTCACCAGTGCTCTCCGCTTTACTGCAGACTCCTTTTGCACTCACCAGTGTACTCCCCTTTACTGTAGACTCCCTCTGCTATCACCAGTGCTCTCCCCTGTACTGTAGACTCCTTCTGCACTCACCAGTGCTCTCCCTTTACTGTAGACTCCCTCTGTACTCACCAGTGCTCTCCCTTTACTGTAGACTCCACATGCACTCACCAGTACCCTCCCTTTACTGTAGACTCCCTCTGCTATCACAAGTGCTCTCCCTTTACTGTAGACTCCCTCTGCGCTCACCAGTGCCCTCCCTTTACTGTAAACTCCTCTGTGCTCACCAGTGCTCTCCTTTTACTGTAGACTCCCTCTGTGCTCACCAGTGGTCTCCCCTTCACTGCAGACTCCCTCTGCACTCACCAGTGGTCACCCATTACTGTAGGCTCCCTCTGCACTCACCAGTACTCTCCCTTTACTGTAGACTCCCTCTGGTCTCACCAGTGCCCTCCCTTTACTGTAGACTCCTTCTGCACTCACCAGTGCTCTCCTTTACTGTAGACTCCTTCTGCACTCACCAGTGCTCTCCCTTTACTGTAGACTCTGCCTGCGCTCACCCCTTTCCTGTAGCCTCCTTCAGTGCTCACCAGTGGTCTCCCCTTTACTGTAGACTCCTTCTGCACTCACCAGTGTGCTCCCCTTTACTGTAGACTCCCTCTGCACTCACCAGTGCTCTCCCCTTACTGTAGACCCCCTCTGCGCTCACCAGTGCTCTCCCTTTACTGTAGACCCCTCTGCGCTCACCAGTGCCCTCCCTTTTAGTCTAGACTCCCTCTGTGCTCACCAGTGCTCTCCCTTTACTGTAGACTCCCTCTGCACTCACCAGTGCTCTCCCTTTACTGTAGACTCCTTCTGCACTCACCAGTGCTCTCCCTTTACTGTAGACTTCCTCTGCGCTCACCAGTGCTCTCCCTTTACTGTAGACTCCTTCTGCACTCACCAGTGTGCTCCCCTTTACTGTAGACTCCCTCTGCTATCACCAGTGCTCTCCCCTTTACTGTAGACTCCTTCTGCACTCACCAGTGCGCTCTCTTTACTGTAGACTCCGCCTGCGCTCACCAGTGCTCTTCCCTTTATTGTAGACTCCCTCTGTACTCACCAGTGCTCTCCCTTTACTGTAGACTCCACATGCACTCACCAGTGCCCTCCCTTTACTGTAGACTCCCTCTGCTATCACCAGTGCTCTCCCCTTTACTGTAGACTCCCTCTGCGCTCACCAGTGCCCTCCCATTACTGTAAACTCCCTCTGTGCTCACCAGTGCTCTTCTTTTACTGTAGACTCCCTCTGTGCTCACCAGTGGTCTCCCCTTCACTGCAGACTCCTCTGCACTCACCAGTGGTCACCCATTACTGTAGACTCACTCTGCGCTCACCAGTGCTCTCTCTGTACTGTAGATGCCCTATGCACTCACCTGTGCTCTCCCTTTACTGTAGACTCCCTCTGTGCTCACCAGTGCTCTCCCTTTACTGCAGACTCCCCCTACACTCACCAGTGCTCTCCCTTTACTGTAGACTCCCTCTGTGCTCACCAGTGCCCTCCCTTTACTGTACACTCCCCTGTGGTCACCAGTGCCCTTCCTTTACTGTAGACTCCCTCTGTGCTCATCAGTGCTCTCCCTTTACTGTAGACTCCACCTACACTCACCAGTGCCCTCCCTTTACTGTAGACTCCCGCTGAGCTCACCAGTGGTCTCCCATTACTGTAGACTCTCTCTTTGCTCACCAGTACTCTCCCTTTACTGTACACTCCATCTGTGCTCACCAGGGCCCTCTCTTTACTGTAGACTCCTCTGCGCTCACATGTGCCCTCCCTTTACTGTAGACTCCCTCTGCTATCACCAGTGCTCTCCCCTTTACTATAGACTCCTTCTGCACTCACCAGTGCTCTCGCTTTACTGTAGACTCCGCCTGCGCTCACCAGTGCTCTTCCCTTTACTGTAGACTCCCTCTGTACTCACGAGTGCTCTCCCTTTACTGTAGACTCCACATGCACTCACCAGTGCCCTCCCTTTACTGTAGACTCCCTCTGCTATCACCAGTGCTCTCCCTTTACTGTAGACTCCCTCTGTGCTCACCAGTGCCCTCCCTTTACTGTAAACTCCCTCTGTGCTCACCAGTGCTCTCCTTGTACTGTAGACTCCTCTGTGCTCACCAGTGATCTCCCCTTCACTGCAGACTCCCTCTGCACTCACCAGTGGTCACCCATTACTGTAGACTCACTCTGCGCTCACCAGTGCTCTCTCTGTACTGTAGATGCCCTATGCACTCACCTGTGTTCTCCCTTTACTGTAGACTCCCTCTGTGCTCACCAGTGCTCTCCCTTTACTGTAGACTCCCCCTACACTCACCAGTGCTCTCCCTTTACTGTAGACTCCTCTGTGCTCACCAGTGCCCTCCCTTTACTGTACACTCCCTCTGTGGTCACCAGTGCCCTTCCTTTACTGTAGACTCCCTCTGTGCTCACCAGTGCTCTCCTTTACTGTACACTCCATCTGTGCTCACCAGTGCCCTCCCTTTACTGTAGACTCCTCTGAGCTCACCAGTGGTCTCCCATTACTGTATACTCCTCTGTGCTGACCAGGGCTCACCCCTTACTGTAGACTCCCTCTGCCCTCACCACTGCTCTCCCTTTACTGTAGACTCCCTCTGGTCTCACCAGTGCTCTCCCTTTACTGTCGACTCCATCTGCACTCAACAGTGCTCTCCCTTTACTGTAGACTCCCTCTGTGCTCACCAGTGCCCTCCCTTTACTGTAAACTCCCTCTGTGCTCACCAGTGCTCTCCTTGTACTGTAGACTCCCTCTGTGCTCACCAGTGATCTCCCCTTCACTGCAGACTCCCTCTGCACTCACCAGTGGTCACCCATTACTGTAGACTCACTCTGCGCTCACCAGTGCTCTCTCTGTACTGTAGATGCCCTATGCACTCACCTGTGTTCTCCCTTTACTGTAGACTCCCTCTGTGCTCACCAGTGCTCTCCCTTTACTGTAGACTCCCCTACACTCACCAGTGCTCTCCCTTTACTGTAGACTCCCTCAGCACTCACCAGTGCTCTCCCTTTACTGTAGACTCCTTCTGCACTCACCAGTGCTCCCCCTTTACTGTAGACTCCCTCTGGTCTCACCAGTGCTCTCCCTTTACTGTAGACTCCTTCTGCACTCACCAGTGCTCTCCCTTTACTGTAGACTCTGCCTGCGCTCACCCCTTTCCTGTACACTCCTTCAGTGCTCACCAGTGCTCTCCCCTTTACTGTAGACTCCTTCTGCACTCACCAGTGTGCCCCCCTTTACTGTAGACTCCCTCTGTACTCACCAGTACTCTCCCTTTACTGTAGACTCCCTCTGGTCTCACCAGTGCTCTCCCTTTACTGTAGACTTCTTCTGCACTCACCAGTGCTCCCCCTTTACTGTAGACTCTGCCTGCGCTCACCCCTTTCCTGTATACTCCTTCAGTGCTCACCAGTGGTCTCCCCTTTACTGTCGACTACTTCTGCACTCACCAGGGGGCTCCCCTTTACTGTAGACTTCCTCTGCACTCACCAGTGCTCTCCCTATACTGAAGACCCCCTCTGCGCTCACCAGTGCTCTCCCTTTAATGTAGACCCCCTCTGCGCTCACCAGTGCCCTCCCCTTTTACTGTAGACTCCCTCTGTGATCACCAGTGCTCTCTCTTTACTGTAGACTCCCTCTGCACTCACCAGTGCTCTCCCCTTTACTGTAGACTCCTTCTGCACTCACCAGTGCTCTCTCTTTACTGTAGACTTCCTCTGCGCTCACCAGTGCTCTCCGCTTTACTGCAGACTCCTTTTGCACTCACCAGTGTACTCCCCTTTACTGTAGACTCCCTCTGCTATCACCAGTGCTCTCCCCTGTACTGTAGACTCCTTCTGCACTCACCAGTGCTCTCCCTTTACTGTAGACTCCCTCTGTACTCACCAGTGCTCTCCCTTTACTGTAGACTCCACATGCACTCACCAGTACCCTCCCTTTACTGTAGACTCCCTCTGCTATCACAAGTGCTCTCCCTTTACTGTAGACTCCCTCTGCGCTCACCAGTGCCCTCCCTTTACTGTAAACTCCTCTGTGCTCACCAGTGCTCTCCTTTTACTGTAGACTCCTCTGTGCTCACCAGTGGTCTCCCCTTCACTGCAGACTCCCTCTGCACTCACCAGTGGTCACCCATTACTGTAGGCTCCCTCTGCACTCACCAGTACTCTCCCTTTACTGTAGACTCCCTCTGGTCTCACCAGTGCCCTCCCTTTACTGTAGACTCCTTCTGCACTCACCAGTGCTCTCCCTTTACTGTAGACTCCTTCTGCACTCACCAGTGCTCTCCCTTTACTGTAGACTCTGCCTGCGCTCACCCCTTTCCTGTAGCCTCCTTCAGTGCTCACCAGTGGTCTCCCTTTACTGTAGACTCCTTCTGCACTCACCAGTGTGCTCCCTTTACTGTAGACTCCCTCTGCACTCACCAGTGCTCTCCCCTTACTGTAGACCCCCTCTGCGCTCACCAGTGCTCTCCCTTTACTGTAGACCCCCTCTGCGCTCACCAGTGCCCTCCCCTTTTAGTCTAGACTCCCTCTGTGCTCACCAGTGCTCTCCCTTTACTGTAGACTCCCTCTGCACTCACCAGTGCTCTCCCCTTTACTGTAGACTCCTTCTGCACTCACCAGTGCTCTCCCTTTACTGTAGACTTCCTCTGCGCTCACCAGTGCTCTCCCCTTTACTGTAGACTCCTTCTGCACTCACCAGTGTGCTCCCTTTACTGTAGACTCCATCTGCTATCACCAGTGCTCTCCCCTTTACTGTAGACTCCTTCTGCACTCACCAGTGCGCTCTCTTTACTGTAGACTCCGCCTGCGCTCACCAGTGCTCTTCCCTTTATTGTAGACTCCCTCTGTACTCACCAGTGCTCTCCCTTTACTGTAGACTCCACATGCACTCACCAGTGCCCTCCCTTTACTGTAGACTCCCTCTGCTATCACCAGTGCTCTCCCTTTACTGTAGACTCCCTCTGCGCTCACCAGTGCCCTCCCATTACTGTAAACTCCCTCTGTGCTCACCAGTGCTCTTCTTTTACTGTAGACTCCCTCTGTGCTCACCAGTGGTCTCCCCTTCACTGCAGACTCCCTCTGCACTCACCAGTGGTCACCCATTACTGTAGACTCACTCTGCGCTCACCAGTGCTCTCTCTGTACTGTAGATGCCCTATGCACTCACCTGTGCTCTCCCTTTACTGTAGACTCCCTCTGTGCTCACCAGTGCTCTCCCTTTACTGTAGACTCCCCCTACACTCACCAGTGCTCTCCCTTTACTGTAGACTCCCTCTGTGCTCACCAGTGCCCTCCCTTTACTGTACACTCCCCCTGTGGTCACCAGTGCCCTTCCTTTACTGTAGACTCCCTCTGTGCTCACCAGTGCTCTCCCTTTACTGTAGACTCCACCTACACTCACCAGTGCCCTCCCTTTACTGTAGACTCCCGCTGAGCTCACCAGTGGTCTCCCATTACTGTAGACTCTCTCTTTGCTCACCAGTACTCTCCCTTTACTGTACACTCCATCTGTGCTCACCAGGGCCCTCTCTTTACTGTAGACTCCTCTGCGCTCACATGTGCCCTCCCTTTACTGTAGACTCCCTCTGCTATCACCAGTGCTCTCCCTTTACTATAGACTCCTTCTGCACTCACCAGTGCTCTCGCTTTACTGTAGACTCCGCCTGCGCTCACCAGTGCTCTTCCCTTTACTGTAGACTCCCTCTGTACTCACGAGTGCTCTCCCTTTACTGTAGACTCCACATGCACTCACCAGTGCCCTCCCTTTACTGTAGACTCCCTCTGCTATCACCAGTGCTCTCCCCTTTACTGTAGACTCCCTCTGTGCTCACCAGTGCCCTCCCTTTACTGTAAACTCCCTCTGTGCTCACCAGTGCTCTCCTTGTACTGTAGACTCCCTCTGTGCTCACCAGTGATCTCCCCTTCACTGCAGACTCCCTCTGCACTCACCAGTGGTCACCCATTACTGTAGACTCACTCTGCGCTCACCAGTGCTCTCTCTGTACTGTAGATGCCCTATGCACTCACCTGTGTTCTCCCTTTACTGTAGACTCCCTCTGTGCTCACCAGTGCTCTCCCTTTACTGTAGACTCCCCTACACTCACCAGTGCTCTCCCTTTACTGTAGACTCCCTCTGTGCTCACCAGTGCCCTCCCTTTACTGTACACTCCCTCTGTGGTCACCAGTGCCCTTCCTTTACTGTAGACTCCCTCTGTGCTCACCAGTGCTCTCCCTTTACTGTACACTCCATCTGTGCTCACCAGTGCCCTCCCTTTACTGTAGACTCCCTCTGAGCTCACCAGTGGTCTCCCATTACTGTATACTCCCTCTGTGCTGACCAGGGCTCACCCCTTACTGTAGACTCCCTCTGCCCTCACCACTGCTCTCCCTTTACTGTAGACTCCCTCTGGTCTCACCAGTGCTCTCCCTTTACTGTCGACTCCATCTGCACTCAACAGTGCTCTCCCTTTACTGTAGACTTCCTCTGCGCTCACCAGTGCTCTCCCTTTACTGTAGACTCCTTCTGCACTCACCAGTGTGCTCCCTTTACTGTAGACTCCCTCTGCTATCACCAGTGCTCTCCCTTTACTGTAGACTCCTTCTGCACTCACCAGTGCGCTCTCTTTACTGTAGACTCCGCCTGCGCTCACCAGTGCTCTTCCCTTTATTGTAGACTCCTCTGTACTCACCAGTGCTCTCCCTTTACTGTAGACTCCACATGCACTCACCAGTGCCCTCCCTTTACTGTAGACTCCCTCTGCTATCACCAGTGCTCTCCCCTTTACTGTAGACTCCCTCTGCGCTCACCAGTGCCCTCCCATTACTGTAAACTCCCTCTGTGCTCACCAGTGCCCTTCCTTTACTGTAGACTCCCTCTGTGCTCACCAGTGCTCTCCCTTTACTGTACACTCCATCTGTGCTCACCAGTGCCCTCCCTTTACTGTAGACTCCCTCTGAGCTCACCAGTGGTCTCCCATTACTGTATACTCCCTCTGTGCTGACCAGGGCTCACCCCTTACTGTAGACTCCCTCTGCCCTCACCACTGCTCTCCCTTTACTGTAGACTCCCTCTGGTCTCACCAGTGCTCTCCCTTTACTGTAGATTCCATCTGTGCTCACCAGTGCCCTCCCTTTACTGTAGACTCCCTCTGCGCTCACCCGTGCCCTCACTTTACTGTTGACTCCCTCTGCTATCACCAGTGCTCTCCCCTTTACTGTAGACTCCCTCTGTGCTGACCAGGGCTCACCCTTTACTGTAGACTCCCTCTGCTATCACCAGTGCTCTCCCCTTTACTGTAGACTCCCTCTGGTCTCACCAGTGCTCTCCCTTTACTGTAGACTCCTTCTGCACTCACCAGTGGTCTTCCTTTACTGTAGACTCCCTCTGCGCTCACCAGTGCTCTCCCTTTACTGTAGACTCCCTCCGTGCTGACCAGGGCTCACCCTTTACTGTGGACTCCCTCTGTGCTGACCAGGGCTCACCCTTTACTGTAGACTCCCTCTGGTCTCACCAGTGCTCTCCCTTTACTGTAGACTCCATCTGTGCTCACCAGGGCTCACCCTTTACTGTAGACTCCCTCTGGTCTCACCAGTGCTCTCCCTTTACTGTAGACTCCATCTGTGCTCACCAGGGCTCACCCTTTACTGTAGACTCCCTCTGTGCTGACCAGGGCTCACCCTTTACTCTAGACTCCCTCTGTCCTCACCACTGCTCTCCCTTTACTGTAGACTCCCTCTGCGTTCACCCATGCCCTCCCTTTACTGTAGACTCCCTCTGCCCTCACCACTGCTCTCCCTTTACTGTAGACTCCCTCTGTGCTCACCAGTGCCTTCCCTTTACTGTAGACTCCCTCTGGTCTCATCCGAGCTCTCCCTTTACTGTAGACTCCCTCTGTGCTGACCAGAGCTCACCCTTTACTGTAGACTCTCTCTTTGCTCACCAGTGCCCTCCCTTTACTGTAGACTCCCTCTGCCCTCACCACTGCTCTCCCTTTACTGTAGACTCCCTCTGGTCTCATCCGAGCTCTCCCTTTACTGTAGACTCCCTCTGCCCTCACCAGTTCCCTCCCTTTACTGTAGACTCCCTCTGGTCTCATCCGAGCTCTCCCTTTACTGTAGACTCCCTCTGTGCTCACCTGTGCTCTCCCCTTTACTGTAGTCTCCCTCTGTGCTCACCAGAGCTCACCCTTTACTGTAGACTCTCTTTTTGCTCACCAGTGCCCTTCCTTTACTGTAGACTCCCTCTGCCCTCACCACTGCTCTCCCTTTACTGTAGACTCCCTCTGGTCTCATCCGAGCTCTCCCTTTACTGTAGACTCCCTCTGCCCTCACCAGTTCCCTCCCTTTACTGTAGACTCCCTCTGGTCTCATCCGAGCTCTCCCTTTACTGTAGACTCCCTCTGCCCTCACCAGTTCCCTCCCTTTACTGTAGACTCCCTCTGGTCTCATCCGAGCTCTCCCTTTACTGTAGACTCCCTCTGCCCTCACCAGTTCCCTCCCTTTACTGTAGACTCCCTCTGGTCTCATCCGAGTCTCTCCCTTTACTGTAGACTCCTCTGTGCTCACCAGTGCTCTACCCTTTACTGTAGACTCCTCTGGTCTCATCCGAGCTCTCCCTTTACTGTAGACTCCCTCTGCCCTCACCAGTTCCCTCCCTTTACTGTAGACTCCTCTGGTCTCATCCGAGCTCTCCCTTTACTGTAGACTCCCTCTGCCCTCACCAGTTCCCTCCCTTTACTGTAGACTCCTCTGGTCTCATCCGAGCTCTCCCTTTACTGTAGACTCCCTCTGTGCTCACCAGTGCTCTCCCCTTTACTGTAGACTCCCTCTGGTCTCATCCGAGCTCTCCCTTTACTGTAGACTCCCTCTGCCCTCACCAGTTCCCTCCCTTTACTGTAGACTCCCTCTGGTCTCATCCGAGCTCTCCCTTTACTGTAGACTCCCTCTGCCCTCACCAGTTCCCTCCCTTTACTGTAGACTCCCTCTGCGCTCACCAGTGCTCTCCCTTTACTGTAGACTCCCCCTACACTCACCAGTGCTCTCCCTTTACTGTAAACTCCCTCTGTGCTCACCAGTGCCCTCCCTTTACTGTAGACTCCCTCTGTGCTGACCAGGGCTCTCCCTTTACTGTAGACTCCCTCTGCCCTCACCAGTTCCCTCCCTTTATTGTAGACTCCCTCTGGTCTCATCCGAGCTCTCCCTTTACTGTAGACTCCCTCTGTGCTCACCAGTGCTCTCCCCTTTACTGTAGACTCCCTCTGTGCTGACCAGAGCTCACCCTTTACTGTAGACTCTCTCTTTGCTCACCAGTGCCCTCCCTTTACTGTAGACTCCCTCTGCCCTCACCACTGCTCTCCCTTTACTGTAGACTCCCTCTGGTCTCATCCGAGCTCTCCCTTTACTGTAGACTCCCTCTGCCCTCACCAGTTCCCTCCCTTTACTGTAGACTCCCTCTGGTATCATCCGAGCTCTCCCTTTACTGTAGACTCCCTCTGCCCTCACCAGTTCCCTCCCTTTACTGTAGACTCCCTCTGGTCTCATCCGAGCTGTCCCTTTACTGTAGACTCCCTCTGCCCTCACCAGTTCCCTCCCTTTACTGTAGACTCCCTCTGTGCTCACCAGTGCTCTCCCCTTTACTGTAGACTCCCTCTGTGCTGACCAGAGCTCACCCTTTACTGTAGACTCTCTCTTTGCTCACCAGTGCCCTCCCTTTACTGTAGACTCCCTCTGCCCTCACCACTGCTCTCCCTTTACTGTAGACTCCCTCTGGTCTCATCCGAGCTCTCCCTTTACTGTAGACTCCCTCTGCCCTCACCAGTTCCCTCCCTTTACTGTAGACTCCCTCTGGTATCATCCGAGCTCTCCCTTTACTGTAGACTCCCTCTGCCCTCACCAGTTCCCTCCCTTTACTGTAGACTCCCTCTGGTCTCATTCGAGCTGTCCCTTTACTGTAGACTCCCTCTGCCCTCACCAGTGCTCTCCCTTTACTGTAGACTCCCCCTACACTCACCAGTGCTCTCCCTTTACTGTAAACTCCCTCTGTGCTCACCAGTGCCCTCCCTTTACTGTACACTCCCTCTGTGGTCACCAGTGCCCTTCCTTTACTGTATACTCCCTCTGTGCTCACCAGTGCTCTCCCCTTTAGTTTAAATTTTTTTTTGTAGTCCTCATATGCGACAATCCAATAAAAGGCGATAGTTCTGGTGTGGTCAGGTTCTGGAATCGGACCGTGTACCCACATCCTGATGGATGTTCCTGCCCCTGATGCACCTACATTCATCCTTTATTTAGAGGTAGTGAGGTTACCCCCGCTTTGCCTCTCCATGGATTTGGGTGTCTTAATCCTTGGACCATTGACCTCCTATTCTCTAATTGGGTTTGAATTGTGAAGTACAAGGGGTTCCCAAGTGCTAATTCTCTTCACTGAACCATTCACACAGTCCGACCTACCTAATCGCCTAGCCGCCCTTAACCAAGCTGTACAAGATAGTAAATTGCTAGAGACCTAGTTAATACATATTTCCCTGCGGGCAATTATGATTAAAATTAATAGAAGTTGTTCTGATAATTTCCTATTCTTCCGAATGAAACCAGCATTATCCAAAATCCCCAAAATAATCAGAGATAGGCTGACCTCTATTTTTCTTTTCAAAATAGCCGTCAATATCTTACCCACTTCTAGCCATTAAGCATAAACTCCTGGGCACTGCCAAAACATGTGCACATCATCTGCTTTGGCCAATCCGCATTTCGGGCAGCACCTGATTTCCCCTCTTATTCTGGATAGTTCCTTGTGGGACCAATATACTCTATGTGAAGAAAAAGATGATTCTTCTTCAATGGTGCATATTTAACAAATGACCCAAGTGTATTCATAGATACTTGCCAAAGAGATGTTAAGTCAGCGTCAGGTAAAACATCCTTCCACTTTCCCTCCAGAGGTATGTTGTGGGAGTCTTCCTCCTGTACCAGCATCCAATACCATTTAGTGATCTCTTTTTTTTGTAGAGGGTTACCGCATAATGCCGTCGCCCAGTTATTCGGGCCACCAAGTACTTGACTTTGAGCCCATCTTGTTATTTGGAAGTATTTAAATGGGGACAGCTGGTTATTAGTTTTCTTCGATAAGTGCTCCCAGGAGATTGCTTTCTGCTCATCCGTTAGTTGGCCCCATTTCTCATCTGCGGCGTCCGTGAGTGACATGGACAGTGAGTCTTGTAAGCACGCAGGAGTCCCGGGTGATTTCCAGACTGGGGCCATCTGGCTATAATAAGGTAAGTCTATTATTCTCCCAACTTGGATCCACAATTTGCATGCCGTGCTCAGGACCTTTAGGCGAACATTTTAAAAAAAATGTAGGGTGTCCGTATTTAAACAGGAAGTAACTGCCTGGTTCAACAAAGTCATGGGGTAGAGCTCCATAGCATGGCCGAGTCAATTGATAATTTTTGGTTAGGAGTGTTCTAAAAGTTTTTCAGCTGAAAAGCCCAACAATATATCTGGAAGTCTGGAAGGGCAAGCCCACCTGGTATTTTTTTCTTGCGTAACTTTTTCCTGGCAATTCTTGGGTTCCTACTAGCCCAGATAAAACTAACCAGGTCACTTTGTAATTTCCTGAACCACTTTGCCTCGAAGTACAGCGGTAAAGCATTGAATATGAAGGCGAACTTCGGGAGAATCATCATCTTGATCAGATTTACCCTGCCTATGATTGATAAAGGTAGGTGAGACCAAAGTTGTAAGAGCCTCTTGGTCTCTCTCATGAGTTTCCGAAAGTTTATCTAGGCCATTTCTTCCAAGTTTTTGACCACCTGGACTCCTAAGTATCTTATCTCTCTTTTCACATTTTTTCCCAAGATGGTACCAAATTGTACATTCCAAGCCAATATCTCCGTCTTTCCTTCCTTGACCTGATATCCAGCTACTTTTCCAAAGTCTTTTAGTATATGCATAATAATTGGGAATGATTCTATGGGATTTTGAGTATATATCATTAGGTCATCAGCATAAAGAGCCTCTTTCTTAACCCAGCCTTGGTGTTGGAAAGGCCGGATCCTATGTTCTTTCCTAATTCTCCTAGCTAGCGGCTCAATATATAGGTTGAACAGTAGGGTGGAAAGAGGGCATCATTGCCGCTTGCCTCTACCTATCGTAAGTTGTTTAGTAAGGGAGCCATTGATTAAAATCCTTGCTGATGGATTCCTATATATACTTTTTATTGCGTTCTGGAACTTGTTCCCTAGCCCATTCTGACTCATGACAGGATAAAGGAAAGGCCAGCTGACCCTGTCAAATGCCTTGGTGGCGTCGACTGTCAAAATGGCTAATGGAAGGTTTTTATCTATGGCCAAGTCTATGGCGCACACCAAGTCATGAGTGAGGTCATTTAGCTGTCTGCCCTTCATGAACCCTTTCTGTGAAGTCCCGATTAGATCTCCTAGAACATTCTCTAGCCTTTTAGCCAATGTGCAGGCTTTCCTGTTTTCAGTTTCTATTTTTGGTAAATTCTGGTGGGGTTTTTTCAGTTTTTTCAATACCTCAAAAAAACAGTGGTTATCAGTGGTTGTACATTTTTGTGCCATTAAAAACAACAGAAACAGTGTTTTTCCTGTGTTTATGGAATGTTTTGCTTTTAATTATTGCTTGCTTTCTGCACTGACAGTGCATGTGTATAGATAGCTTGTGTACAGGGTATATGAGGTCCAAATACATTTTTACAAATTAAAGTTTTTGTAATACACCCTACTCACTTCTTTAGTGAGTCTTTGGTCACGCCCGCTCGCTCTTTCCTTCCTATGTAAACATTTATCTGTGAAAAGGCCCTCTCAACATTGGCACTTGAGACTGGCAATGCCAAAACAGGCAGTACACAATTTGCTAACTCTGGCCAATGACATAGCTTTCCATGCCAGTACTGGTGCACCTGAAGATTATGATTCTCTAGGACATGTTCTGCAACATATGCATTGAATTGGGCACATATTCTCTCAGTTATTGAAGCAGTCAAAAATGAAGCAGTACTTTTCAAAGTCTGGAGAAAAAAAGAAGGGATCTAGAACTTGTGCAGAGTACCTCAGTGAGGCTTCATTAACTTCAAATGCCATGGTTGGTGAAGGGCCATTTCTATGCATCATTGCAAGCCATTTCCCATAGACGGTAAACGAAAATGTCCTGAATTGCTCCTCAACATTTCTTTGCTTGCCAAGTGGCAAGAGCATGTTGCAGTGCCAAAGTCACTAAAAGTGTCACCCAGCCTACTCTCAAGGAGATGTTTCACATCTACACCAATTACGCTGAATACTTGGTAGACAAGGGTGTTTTCAGACTCTAGTATTTTGATGATGTCCACTACAGCAGTCATGTTTTCCTGTAAAAACCTAAGCATGCAGTAGACTGTACTTTTTTCACATCACTATCAATATGTGACCAAATATCATCACATTTCTTGCCTTTGGCATCATCACCAAGCACAAATTCTGTAAACGGTCGCTACATGGATAATATGGCATTCACAGCCTCTAGGACTGAGAATCCACCGGCTATATGACACAGTTACGATGACTCTTTCTTTGATGCCACACAAAGCACAAAATGAGAAATATTTGCATTTTAGTTCCTGTGCATAAGGAAACAGTGCAGCAGAATGGACTACAAAGTCATTAGCATTCTTCATAAACTCTGAAGATTGTAAAGATGTTTTCAGCATACAATCTAGCAAGTGACAAGGATCTCTAACAGGGAAGCACTTCAGCTCAGGTATCAACTTTGACAGGTCATTATACAACTTTTTCATATACATAGCAGAATTACTGCAAATACAAATAATATCACTCTAATCTTTATTGAACTTGGTAGGAACTTTTTCAGCAGCAAAGTGGCACTGCGTTCCATGTTTACCAACGTCTGGTGTCATGTTTTCACCACGATCTCAGATGCTTGGTGACAACATTCTTTTCACATATACCTGTCACTACACCTTGCATTGAATGTTTAAATCCTAGGTTGTTTGGCAATCAATACTGACTCACTAGAAAAGGGGGCTCATGTATCAAAGGATTAAACCCATTCTCTGTCTGTGGGTAAATGTGATGGTACATATTGGGAAAGATTCTTATGAAACCAGCCATTTTACCTACCAGTCAAATCAAATGTAGCCAAAATATCAAATATGTTTTTATATTTCTTGATTCTCTACAGTTTATAAAATAACTAAATAAGACCTAAAACATGCTTCTAAACACTGCATCTTTAGACCAAAGACCACAAAACTGAAAAAAGCAGAAGGAAGAAGAGACAATATTTTAGTGACATCCCTAAACAACAAAACTCAGGCAGAATAACGTTAGCCTAGTCTTTCTTGCTGCTGCCTTGTATAACAAAGTTACATTGTATTGGCCCCTTCAGGAAGAAATAAAAATGATTTCACTCATCGTTTCCTTTCTTTGAATGGCACTTGGGGGCATATTATCAACGGCCAGCGATAATTATCGCTGGCCTTGCTTAGCGATAATTTTGTTATCGCAGGCTATCTCTGGAATTTATCGCCCTGGTAGCGCGTTATTAACAACGCGTTTCTCCAGGGCGATAAAAATTCCAGAGATAGCGAGGTTATCGCCGTTTTGCAGGGAACATCGCTGGTTTTCCAGCGATGTTCCCTGCAAACGGCGATAACCTTGCTGATACGTGTGGGTCGTATCGGCATAATCCACCCCAATGTTAGGGATAGGTAAGTCTGCATTTTAGCAGACGTTAGTTTTGGAGAAAACAGCGGTTTTCTCCAAAAACTAACGTGTGCTAAAATGTTGAGCAGCTTTGTAAATATCGCGATGTGAACATCAGCGATATTTGCAAGGTAGTCCATCCGGGTACGCCCACTTTGCATCTCATTAGAGATGCAAAGGGAGGCGTTGGAAAAAGGGTGCTACCATGCGATTATGCATGTTAGCACCCTCTTGTAAATAGGGCGATAGTTTTATCTCCGCCTTTTTGGCTTTTTAAACCAAAAAAGCGGAGATAAAGCCCTTGTAAATATGCCCCTTAGTTTGTGGTCACAAAGGTGTTTTTTCAGTGTTTATATGTTTACAGGGGGGATGGCTATTTTCCTTTCGGTGGGGTTTTATCAGTTATTATAGGTTTAAACCTAAAACCAGATAGCCTACCAATGTGTTAGTGTATAGTTTATAAAAAGAACAATTGATGGACAGAATGCAGAACAATGTCATGCATTCACCCCAGTACAGAGATCTGGGCCTAAATCCATCATCTTTTTGCTCGCCATGCCATTCCAGTTTGGACCCAGCCATATGCAAATCAGTCTTGACCCTGCACCCAATGGGAACAGTCCAGCCCGAACTGCCAGGCCAGGTCCTCCCTGGACTGGAAACAAGCATCCTAGGACCGGTTTCGGGCTTTCAGCCCTCATCAGCCAGGATAGCTTGACTCCAGTGGCATGGAGAGCACGGAACCCACGTCTGGGCATACCCGTCCCACTCAGGGTGACAAATGCAAAAAGAACAATTTATGGACAGAATGCAGAACAATGTCATACATTCACCCCAGTACAGAGATCTGGGCCTAAATCCATCGTTTTTTTGTTTGCTCACCATGCCATTCCAGTTTGGACCCAGCCATATGCAAAGTGTATAGTTTATAATCATTGTTAAGTAGGGATATCGGTCTGTAGGACTCGCACTTTTTAGGATTTTTGTTTGGTTTCAGAATTAGTGTAATTGTGGCATCATTCCAAGAATCCGGGACTACAGCTTCTTCTATATAAACTGAGTTAAGTAATGAGGTTAATGCAGGTGTTATTTCATCTGCTAAGGATTTATAAACGTCACTAGGAATTCCATCGGGCCCAGGCGCTGTCCCATTTTTTAGACTTTTAATTGCTATAGATACTTCTTCCAATGTTATTAATTTATTAAGGAGTTTCTTATCTTGTGTGATTTTTGGCAGGGGATCATTTAAGATCCAATTAGATATTTGCTCATCAGATATTTGTATCTCTTCCTTATATAGATTCTGAAAGAAGACAATAAAAGCCCTCCCAATATCTTGGTCATCATAGCAGCGTTCACCCGACCCCTCCAAGACTATTTCCTTTATTGAGTTCCGTACTAGGTCCCCCCTGGTGTTCCAAGCCAGTAGCTTCCCGCACCCCTCCCCGTATTCATAGTTTGAAAGTTTACTGGCAAACCATTTTTTCTTTACTATACCTTCTAAGTGCTCTACTAGATCTTTTTTTCCCTCATCAATTTGCGCCTGAATCTTATTACTTGAATCTGGATCGGCTACCTCATGCAGATCTTTTTGCCAGGTAGCTATTCTCTTCTCTATCTCCTCGATTTTGTTATCTTTTTCACTCTTCCTACGGATGGCATAGCTGGTTATTCTCCCTCTGATGAAAGCTTTATACGCATCCCATATAACACACATAGAGGCGGAACCCGCATTTAATTCAAAATATTCCCTGGTGTCTCGTTTCAGATTTTCTAGTATTCCATGTTCTGTTAGAAGGGACCTATCCATTGTCCATCTGGATCTAGGCAACTCATGATCTAGAACTAGCTCCAGGCTTACCGCTGAATGGTCTGATAAGTGGGCTGGCTGATGCAAAACCGCCTTAACCTTATTACTTAGTCTGGCGTCAATCAGGCAGTAGTCTATGCGGGAAGCATGGCCATATTTCTTGTTCTGATGTGTGAACCCTTTGTTTCTACCCGCTTTCTGTCTCCAGGGGTCTATCAGTCCCAGATTCTTCATCATATTTTGTAGATAAGTTCTCATCTTCGGGGTGGTAACTGTTGGCCTAGGAGTTGATTTGTCTAGTTCAAGATCGAGTAAAGTGTTAAAATCCCCTGCCATTATAATGGGATTCAAAGGGGATGATGGACGAACGTTTGAGCCAATCAAACACTCACCCCAGTCAACTGATCTGGGTTTAATCCATCATCATTCTTTAGCTCACTCCACCACCCCAGTTCAGACATGGCCATATGCAAATCAGTCTGACCCTGTGCCTCATGGGAACAGTCCAGCCCGAACTGCCAAGCCATGTCTTCCCTGGACCGGAATCAAGCATCCTAGGACCGGTTTCTGGCATTCCAGCCGTCATCAGCCAGGCTTGCTTGAATCCAGTAGCAAAGTGAGCAAGGGACCCACGTCTGGGCATACCCCCGCCAACTTAGGGCGACCAAAGCGATACAAAGGGGATGATGGACGGAACGTTTGAGCCAATCAAACACTCACCCCCATTCAACTGATCTGGGTTTAATCCATCATCATTCTTTAGCTCACTCCACCACCCCAGTTCAGACATGGCCATATGCAAATCAGTCTGACCCTGTGCCTCATGGGAACAGTCCAGCCCGAACTGCCAAGCCATGTCTTCCCTGGACCGGAATCAAGCATCCTAGGACCGGTTTCTGGCATTCCAGCCGTCATCAGCCAGGCTTGCTTGAATCCAGTGGCACAGGGTCAGACTGATTTGCATATGGCCATGTCTGAACTGGGGTGGTGGAGTGAGGTAAAGAATGATGATGGATTAAACCCAGATCAGTTGACTGGGGTGAGTGTTTGATTGGCTCAAACGTTCCGTCCATCATCCCCTTTGTATCGCTTGTTCGCCCTGAGTTGGCGGGGTATGCCCAGACGTGGGTCCCTTGCTCACTTTGCCACTGGATTCAAGCAAGCCTGGCTGATGACGGCTGGAATGCCAGAAACCGGTCCTAGGATGCTTGTTTCCGGTCCAGGGAAGACATGGCTTGGCAGTTCGGGCTGGACTGTTCCCATGAGGCACAGGGTCAGACTGATTTGCATATGGCCATGTCTGAACTGGGGTGGTGGAGTGAGCTAAAGAATGATGATGGATTAAACCCAGATCAGTTGACTGAGGGTGAGTGTTTGATTGGCTCAAACGTTCCGTCCATCATCCCCTTTTGTATCGCTTGTTCGCCCTAAGTTGGCGGGGGCATGCCCAGACGTGGGTCCCTTGCTCACTTTGCCACTGGATTCAAGCAAGCCTGGCTGATGACGGCTGGAATGCCAGAAACCGGTCCTAGGATGCTTGTTTCCGGTCCAGGGAAGACATGGCTTGGCAGTTCGGGCTGGACTGTTCCCATGAGGCACAGGGTCAGACTGATTTGCATATGGCCATGTCTGAACTGGGTTGGTGGAGTGAGCTAAAGAATGATGATGGATTAAACCCAGATCAGTTGACTGGGGGTGAGTGTTTGATTGGCTCAAGCGTTCCGTCCATCATCCCCTTTTGTATCGCTTTGTTCGCCCTAAGTTGGCGGGGGCATGCCCAGACGTGGGTCCCTTGCTCACTTTGCCACTGGATTCAAGCAAGCCTGGCTGATGACGGCTGGAATGCCAGAAACCGGTCCTAGGATGCTTGTTTCCGGTCCAGGGAAGACATGGCTTGGCAGTTCGGGCTGGACTGTTCCCATGAGGCACAGGGTCAGACTGATTTGCATATGGCCATGTCTGAACTGGGGTGGTGGAGTGAGGTAAAGAATGATGATGGATTAAACCCAGATCAGTTGACTGGGGGTGAGTGTTTGATTGGCTCAAACGTTCCGTCCATCATCCCCTTTTGTATCGCTTTGTTCGCCCTGAGTTGGCGGGGGTATGCCCAGACGTGGGTCCCTTGCTCACTTTGCCACTGGATTCAAGCAAGCCTGGCTGATGACGGCTGGAATGCCAGAAACCGGTCCTAGGATGCTTGTTTCCCGGTCCAGGGAAGACATGGCTTGGCAGTTCGGGCTGGACTGTTCCCATGAGGCACAGGGTCAGACTGATTTGCATATGGCCATGTCTGAACTGGGGTGGTGGAGTGAGCTAAAGAATGATGATGGATTAAACCCAGATCAGTTGACTGGGGGTGAGTGTTTGATTGGCTCAAACGTTCCGTCCATCATCCCCTTTTGTATCGCTTTGTTCGCCCTAAGTTGGCGGGGGCATGCCCAGACGTGGGTCCCTTGCTCACTTTGCCACTGGATTCAAGCAAGCCTGGCTGATGACGGCTGGAATGCCAGAAACCGGTCCTAGGATGCTTGTTTCCGGTCCAGGGAAGACATGGCTTGGCAGTTCGGGCTGGACTGTTCCCATGAGGCACAGGGTCAGACTGATTTGCATATGGCCATGTCTGAACTGGGGTGGTGGAGTGAGCTAAAGAATGATGATGGATTAAACCCAGATCAGTTGACTGGGGGTGAGTGTTTGATTGGCTCAAACGTTCCGTCCATCATCCCCTTTTGTATCGCTTTGTTCGCCCTAAGTTGGCGGGGGCATGCCCAGACGTGGGTCCCTTGCTCACTTTGCCACTGGATTCAAGCAAGCCTGGCTGATGACGGCTGGAATGCCAGAAACCGGTCCTAGGATGCTTGTTTCCGGTCCAGGGAAGACATGGCTTGGCAGTTCGGGCTGGACTGTTCCCATGAGGCACAGGGTCAGACTGATTTGCATATGGCCATGTCTGAACTGGGGTGGTGGAGTGAGCTAAAGAATGATGATGGATTAAACCCAGATCAGTTGACTGGGGGTGAGTGTTTGATTGGCTCAAACGTTCCGTCCATCATCCCCTTTTGTATCGCTTTGTTCGCCCTAAGTTGGCGGGGGTATGCCCAGACGTGGGTCCCTTGCTCACTTTGCCACTGGATTCAAGCAAGCCTGGCTGATGACGGCTGGAATGTCAGAAACCGGTCCTAGGATGCTTGTTTCCGGTCCAGGGAAGACATGGCTTGGCAGTTCGGGCTGGACTGTTCCCATGAGGCACAGGGTCAGACTGATTTGCATATGGCCATGTCTGAACTGGGGTGGTGGAGTGAGCTAAAGAATGATGATGGATTAAACCCAGATCAGTTGACTGGGGGTGAGTGTTTGATTGGCTCAAACGTTCCGTCCATCATCCCCTTTTGTATCGCTTTGTTCGCCCTAAGTTGGCGGGGGTATGCCCAGACGTGGGTCCCTTGCTCACTTTGCCACTGGATTCAAGCAAGCCTGGCTGATGACGGCTGGAATGCCAGAAACCGGTCCTAGGATGCTTGTTTCCGGTCCAGGGAAGACATGGCTTGGCAGTTCGGGCTGGACTGTTCCCATGAGGCACAGGGTCAGACTGATTTGCATATGGCCATGTCTGAACTGGGGTGGTGGAGTGAGCTAAAGAATGATGATGGATTAAACCCAGATCAGTTGACTGGGGTGAGTGTTTGATTGGCTCAAACGTTCCGTCCATCATCCCCTTTTGTATCGCATTATAATGGGATTATCATCATTTAAAATCTGTTGGAACAATTCCCGTAGTGGTGATGGGTCGTCTATGTTTGGACCATAATACCTTATCAAAGTAAGTTTTGTGTTATGCACTCTAATTGTAATAATGGCCCATCTCCCTTTAGGGTCTGAAACAGTTGTTATTATTTTAGCATGGGCCGAGTTCTTCATCAGGATGGCTGCCCCTTTGACATTGCAGTTCTGGTTAGTGCATGCGAACTGTTCGATCCACTTATGTCCCTTAAGTATTGACTCCCATTCAGCTTGTCACAAATGCGTCTCTTGTAGCATTATTATTTCACTTTGTGATTGTTTAAGAAATTGAAGGATTCTCCTTCTCCTATCTGCTACTCTCAACCCATTTATATTCCAGCTTAGTATCCTCAGGATGTGTTTTTTGTCTAAATTTGCAATTTTCCAATAGTGTCTTGCTTCCCATGCTTGCTATTCTGTGTATGATTTTTGCATATGAGGACCATATATATATTTTTTGTTTTTCTCCCAACACGCCCAACCCCACGTGATATTTACATATTGTGCATGAAACTCCCCTAGCCCAGTTGCGTTTCCATGGGGGGAACCCTCCCTTTAACAAAGTTGGGCATAGGTCTGCCCAGCCGCCCTCATCTCTCCTAGCTTAATGTGTTTTAGGAATATTTATGGACTTAGCCTATTTATGTTTTCATTTGCTTAATGAAGCTTTCCACCTCCTCAGGATCTTTAAAGGTGTGCATTTTATTGTTCCACATTATTTTTAATGTAGTTGGGAATTTAATTTGGGCGGTAGCTCCTAGGGATTTAAGTTCCTGTATGTACCTGCCCAGCTCCCATTGACGTGCTTGTTTTTTTTTTTTGCAAGGTCGGAACGAATACGAAAAGACCATCGGTATTTATTGTAAGATCCAACTTTCAATGCTTCAGAGAGAATCTTTTCTTTGATGGTATAAGTGTTGAAGTTGACGAGGATTTTCCTGGGCTTCTCTCTGTTAGGATTACGTCTGAAGGGATCTCTGTGAATCCGTTGAATGTCTTGAGAGAGATCTCGGTCCCTGACTTCTGGTACTATTTCTTTAATCAGGTCTATGAAAAACCCTTTCAGATTCTCACCTGCCTTCCCCTCCGGCACATTGAGAAGCCTTAGATTATTTCTTCTAGAGTTATTCTCTATCATTTAGATTTTTTCTTGTAGGGCTTTCTCTTTCTCCTTGCAAAGTTGTATTTCTTTACTGTTACCAGCTACCTCCCTTCTCATGTATTCTGTGGAGGTTTCTAAGTTCCTAATCCTGTCAGTCAGATCAGTGAGGTTTTTTTCGAAATTCTCACAGGCATCACAAATTTTGGTTTGATTTGCTTCTGACATTGCAAATCTATTTTTTATTTCCTCAGAGAGGGTTTGCAGTAGCTCCCCAATGTTCTCCTGCCTTAAAGTATGTATAGGTGCCCCCTCATCTGGTGGAGACCCTGCCATCACAGGCTCGCTCCCAGTGGGGGCCATAGATCCGGGAGGTGGAGTGATCTCTTCTAGAGCTCGATACCTGTTAGCCAGAGGTATCTCAGGCGGAATCAGGATCTTCCCGGCCAATTGTCAACACATAGTGTTAGTGCCACCCGGTGAGTCTGGGGTCCCCATGTCTCTGGCAGATGTACTTACACTCTCACTAATCTTAAAGTAGGACCTTAATGAGGGCGTTATTTTAACTCTTGCCCCCCCCCTTACTGTAGCTGGTGTATTAGCACCTCTTTTTTTCCAAGAGTGTGTTTGGGGTTGTAATCTTGGCGAGGTGCTCCTAACGAGGAACTAGGAACCTGAAATATAGGGGAGATAACTGGGGGGGATACCTTCCCACTCCTCTGTTCTTCATACGCCACTTGGGTTTCAGCAATCTCAATACATTGGTTTCTGAATGTGTGCATGTTTGTCTTTTGTGACTTTGCCACCGGCGTAACCCGCTGCTTATCCTCTGTCTTTCTCCTTTGGGTCTCTTTGTTGATTAAAGACGACTGCCCTGGTGCCTTAAGTTCTTTTCCTAGCACGGGCACTCTTTTGGGGCTCATATGCTGTGTAAAGTCAAACACAAGCGGGTGCAACGCTGATTGTGGGGTAATTTTTTGCGGCTGCACGCTTGTGCTGATTCTAGAGGTGTCTCCGGCGGCAGTGTGCCCGATGATGATCTCCCGCTGCTGCGGGAGGAAGAGATATCCCAGTAAAGAGAAGGTGAAGGTAAAGGGGTTTATGATGCGCAGAGGTGACGATTAGTGTTGTCGGCTTCGTCCGTTCCAGGTGTGCATGTTGCTGGAGGGATGAGAGCTCGCAGCCGACTCCTTAGCCGGCCGCCATGTTCACCCATCTTGCCACTGCTCTCCCCTTTATTGTAGACTCCCTCTGCACTCACCAGTGGTCTCCCCTTCACTGTAGACTCCCTCTGTGCTCACCAGTTCCCTCCCTTTACTGTAGACTCCCTCTGCGCTCACCAGTGCGCTCCCCTTTACTGTAGACTCTCTCTGCACTCACTAGTGCTATCCCTTTACTGTAGATTTCCTCTGTGCTCACCAGTTCCCTCCCTTTACTGTAGACTCCCTCTGCTAACACCAGTGCTCTCCTGCTACTGTAGACTCCCTCTGCGCTCACCAGTGCGCTCCCCTTTACTGTAGACTCCCTCTGCGCTCACCAGTGCGCTCCCCTTTACTGTAGACTCCCTCTGCGCTCACCAGTTCCCTCCCTTTACTGTAGACTCCCTCTGCGCTCACCAGTGCGCTCCCCTTTATTGTAGTCTCCCTCTGCACTCACCAGTGGTCTCCCCTTCACTGTAGACTCCCTCTGTGCTCACCAGTTCCCTCCCTTTACTGTAGACTCCCTCTGCGCTCACCAGTGCGCTCCCCTTTACTGTAGACTCTCTCTGCACTCACTAGTGCTATCCCTTTACTGTAGATTTCCTCTGTGCTCACCAGTTCCCTCCCTTTACTGTAGACTCCCTCTGCTAACACCAGTGCTCTCCCTTTACTGTAGACTCCCTCTGCGCTCACCTGTTCCCTCCCTTTACTGTAGACTCCTCTGCGCTCACCAGTGCGCTCCCCTTTACTGTAGACTCCTCTGCGCTCACCAGTGCGCTCCCTTTACTGTAGACTCCCTCTGCGCTCACCAGTTCCCTCCCTTTACTGTAGACTCCCTCTGCGCTCACCAGTGCGCTCCCCTTTACTGTAGACTCCCTCTGCGCTCACCAGTGCGCTCCCCTTTACTGTAGACTCCCTCTGCGCTCACCAGTTCCCTCCCTTTACTGTAGACTCCCTCTGCGCTCACCAGTGCGCTCCCCTTTACTGTAGACTCCCTCTGCGCTCACCAGTGCGCTCCCCTTTACTGTAGACTCCCTCTACGCTCACCAGTTCCCTCCCTTTACTGTAGACTCCCTCTGCGCTCACCAGTGCGCTCCCCTTTATTGTAGTCTCCCTCTGCACTCACCAGTGGTCTCCCCTTCACTGTAGACTCCCTCTGTGCTCACCAGTTCCCTCCCTTTACTGTAGACTCCCTCTGCGCTCACCAGTGCGCTCCCCTTTACTGTAGACTCTCTCTGCACTCACTAGTGCTATCCCTTTACTGTAGATTTCCTCTGTGCTCACCAGTTCCCTCCCTTTACTGTAGACTCCCTCTGCTAACACCAGTGCTCTCCTGCTACTGTAGACTCCCTCTGTGCTCACCAGTGCTCTCCCTTTACCGCAAGCGGTGCAAAGTACCACACTGTCCAAAAACGCATTCACTTACAATGAGATTAAACATGAGGATTGTGAATTAACTGCCCATCTGTCGAGGCTGTTGTGGCTCTTAGGGCCTGGTTTAGAGTTTGGCAGAGCGCGTGCTCCATCGCAAGTGAGACTGAGAACCCTCTCCGCCAAACCCTCGATCTATCCTATCTGACAACAGAGCCTAGACAGGCTTCATCCCCGAGATAGTGCCCCGAAGGCGCCATGGACTATGGTGGTCGGAGTTTTGAGAATACAACAGCCCGCCTGGTTTAGAGTGGGAGGTTGAACGGCCAATTTTCACTTTGCTTCACTGCTCCGTCAAACCTGGTGGCAAAAGGGACAATGAAAACATTGAAATGACCCCCAAACCATGAGATACAACACCCATGTGTACAACACCGCTTTGGGAGTTTGTTTTCGAAAAACCAAAACCATGTTCAAAGTTTTGAGGAGCACCCGTGAATTTACGAGTCAGTCATACGTTCAACAGATTGACAGGAACCGCCATGACGGCCTTTCCTACCAGTGACTAGAGATGTTCTCAGGGCCGGCAAACATCTCTAAATTGCAGAGTACAGGTACTCTGTTGAGGCAACGGAGTATTTTACTGCTTCAGTCTGAGAGCCCGCAGGTGCGTGATTTACAATCTCTCATCTGATGGATCTTTTTAAGTTGACTGAGACGCAAAGGGAGTTAGCAATAATAAAACAATTCAACTTCCGTGAGGCCTATTTGACCCCACAATATGGACCAGAAATCAGTAATTGAAGTTTAGTAATTTTATTGCCAATTAATAATCAGACCAGCTTATATGCATATCAAGAGAATATTAAACAGATACATAATTACAGCTGGCAAGCTGAAAAATCGCAATAGGTTCAGTCTCAGTAGAATAAGATATGAAAAAATCACAGCCACAGCAATACAAAGACTGAGAAATAGGAATAGGTGTTCCTTAAAGAAACTCCGATTCTCTCTCCTAAACATGAATACATTCTAAAGTCATCTACCAAGGCTCTAAGTGTAGAATAAGGATGGTTCGGCG
Source organism: Calotriton arnoldi (assembly GCA_963921515.1). Taxonomy (NCBI): domain Eukaryota; kingdom Metazoa; phylum Chordata; class Amphibia; order Caudata; family Salamandridae; genus Calotriton; species Calotriton arnoldi. The sequence goes on from CAWUFW010002046.1 coordinate 2,092,824, forward strand.
AATAGGGTCTCAAGAAAATTCAGAAGTGCAAGAAGGTGTCGGCATGGTAAAGACTCCAGTAAAAGACTTCCATAGTTGGAATAAGTGTTTATGATGAAGCTTTACACTTGCAAGAATAAAGGAAGCAGAGAGGTCTGTACCCTTCAAAGTCTCATGGAATCTGCTCTAACCTCTTACAGTGTGAACACTAATTAAAACCAATAAAACTCCAACAGCAATCATATCTCTTCCCACTCCACCAAGAATCAATCATTTCACTTCTCGTGGTATGCATTTGCAACAGCCCTTGAATTTCTCATCCCTCAAAACTTGGAAAATTGGGGCGTGGCTTGGGAGCCAGGCATGGCGGACGTGCCTTCGTAGAGCTCCGCTGGCCTGAGCCCGTTCTAGTAATAATCCAACGCTTATCCTGATCCCCGGACAGCACCGTACCTGCGGAGTGCTAGTGGAGATTGCTGGGACCCTTCCCTGAGGCGCTGCAGCCACAGGCCCCTGCCTTCTTCCCCTGTTATGCCGCAGAGCGCGGCGGCCGTGTGGACTCTTGGTTCTCTGGGGCGCACCGTGTTCGGCCGGGGGCCCGGCTGGAGCCGCCTGCCCCTGGAGTTGCCGCCCTGGCGGGAGAGCCCCGGGCTTCGAGGCCACCTTACATCTACGCACCGGCCACTTTGAGGAGGGCCTTGGGGGTGGAGTGCTTTCGGTGCCCGGAGCTGCGCGTACGCTGCCAGCTCCTGCGGACGGATGCATACCGCAAATAGGGGCTAGTATACAGCGGTGTACGCCTTTGCTCCCCTGTGGCCATCCTCCCTGGGCAGATTGGATTTGCCCGCCTATCCCTCCTGGACGCCTGCAGTTGTCCCGTGGCCCCTTGGAGATCCCCTGGGCCGGTGAGAAGTGGTGTCTTGGGTGGCGTGCTGCGGGGGCGAGGGCATTCTTCGGCGCCTCTCATCCCCACACCTTGCTGGCGCTCCGGCTCCTCTGAAGGCGATCCGTGGAAGGTGCAACTATATTGGGGCCTACCATTGAAAGATCCGAATCGCAGCCGGCTGGGGAGGAAGTCTGGGCCGGGGGGCCGGCGAGTCTGGTCTCTTTAGGGGGTCTGCTTCGCTGTTTCTCCTTGGTGGCGGAAGCGGCTGGGCTAGGCCTGGTGCGGTTTGCTGCGGGAGGGTCAGATTCCGTGTGGCCCGGCCTGGCGTCCTGCCCTTGATCGGTCTGCGCCACTGCCCTTGGCCTGGCTGGCCTAGCATAGAGGAGCCCCTCCATCAGACACGGGCGGACGACGTAGCAGAAGGGAGTCCCATCCTATTTGACTTACCTGCATTGGTCGTCGGTTCTAGGCCCGCTTCTCTGCCCGCCTCTCCGTTTCATAATGGGCAAGGACAAGCATGGGGCGGCGGCCCCCAAACAAAGCACAATGGACCATTATACCACTGCGCCCGCAGGGAGGGAGGGTGCTGAGGGCCTGCCCCCCGACAAAGCAACTCTGCTAGCGGCAATAAATCAATCGCGGACCGCGCTCGAAGCTCAGATCGGGGCGGTCGGATCCGAGGTGTCATTCCTCCGCCAGGACCTTCGGAAAGCTGTGGATCGGATTACAGAGGCGGAGACCAGGGTCTCCACAGTGGAAGACACGGTGTCCACCCTCCAGAAGAAGGTCGATAAACTCACCATAGTCATGAAGGAGCTGGCATCGCGGGCCGAGGACGCAAAAAGGCAGAGCGCGGCGTAACAACATCCATCTCGTGGGCTTCCCGGAGGGCTGTGAGGGCACTTTGATAGACGATTTCCTCTCTGGTTGGCTTAGGACATTACTGCCGCCCGAGGCCATGTCCCCCTGCTTCGTGATCGAGAGGGCCCACCGCGCCTTGACTAAGAAGCCGCCCCCTGGGGAGCGCCCGAGGTCTGTGATCGCTAGGCTCCTCAACTACGCTGACCACGATGCCATCCTCCGCTTCGCCCGGCTCCATAAAGATAAAATGATATTCGATTCTCATCCAATCATGGTTTTTCCCAACTACACCAGGATGGTGCAGCAGCAGCATCAATCCTTTGCTGCGGCCAAGAGACGGCTTCGGGAGCTGAACCTATCCTATGCACTACTATTCCCCGCCAGGATGAAAGTGATTTTTAATGCCAAGACACATTTCTTTGACTCTCCGGAGGAGGTATTTGCATGGGCTGACGAGAGGCGTACCCTCAAGCCACACTCGCCTCCGCCACTAGACTCTGACTCTTCGCAGGGGTCCCACAGGAGCGGCCAGCAGGACGGAGGCACATCACAGCGGCGTCATAGATCCCGGTCTAACTGGCGCGCCCATGGCCAATCCGAAACCATTGATTGACCCAGCTCCGGCCAGTTTGTTGCCTTCCTGTTGTGGCTGTTGGTCGTTACTGGGGTGCATTGGATCCTGAGGGTCCGGGGTCACTTGCATCGGCTCTAGACGGTGTCGGACAGTCCACGCCCCTTGACACTTTGGGTTATGTTGGGTAACGTTGGATTGGGTGGACTCCATTGGGGGAACTGCCTGGGTCTTCATGTTTGGGGCCTGAGACACGATTCTTCCGCAACAGGTACTCCTTGTTTATGGAAGTATAGGGGTGGGGGGAGGGGGGCGGGAGTTGTTGGGTTTTATGTTTTTGGTTTCTTTGTTCTGCGCACCAGACACACTGTCATACGCTATGCCATAGTCCCTACACCACCCGACATACATCTCAATGCTGGGGATGGCACTCAACGCAGGTAATTCTCCACTGGGAGGAATTTAATATTCTCTCCTGGAATGTAAGGGGCTTACTGAACAAGATCAAACGGGGTGCGGGACTTTGCCTGGCGAAGCGGTATTCAGCCGACATCCTACTAGTGCAGGAGACCCATCTCCTAGGTAACAAAGCTCCTTGCCTCACCAGGTTTGGGTTCACCACCGTTTATCACTCCGGTTTTACAAGGGGCGCGCGGGGCACGGCTGGTCTTATCCACCGCCGAGTGCCGATCCACATTACACAACACTGGCTGGACCCCGGAGGGCGCTTCACCGTAGTCTCTGGTACAGTGGCCGGCGAGCAGATGACCTTCGGGAGCATTTATGCCCCTTCCCCGCTGGGTCAAACGTTCATAGACAGAATCACACAGCTGTGGGGGGACCTTCCTGGCTTGACGATACTGGGTGGCGACTGGAACGACACCATGACTCCACAGGACAAATGGCGGGCGATGCCGCTCGACACATCCCCTCCCGTTTCCAAATTAAATATACTCGCACACACGTTGGGTTGGTCTGATTCTTGGCGAGCATTTCATCCCACCGAGTCGGGGTTCTCGTACACATCGGCTGTCTACCCTACGCTTTCACGCCTTGATTAAATTTTCCTCCCACACAGTTATATATATAGAGTGGCGCACACATCCATTTTGCCGAGAGGCCTCTCTGACCATTTGCATGTTCAGCTCAGGCTGCGCCTGCGGATCCACCGGACCCCGTACAGGTGGCGTATGTCTCCATGGCTCCTCCGGGATGCCAAGTATCAGGAGACTTTACAATTGGCTATCGCGGACTACCTTAGCTTCAACGTGGGCACTTCACCGTCACATATCACCATCTGGGAGGCTCTTAAGCCTACGATTAGGGGGGCGGATATCAGTTTTCGTATGGGGGAGGGGCGGCGACGCTTGGCGTGGGTGAGGGAGCTGGAAAACCGTCAGGGTCAACTGCAGTCCCAAATGATGGAGGGATCTGACCCTAGTTCTTGCCGGAATCTCCTGCATGTCCAACAGCAGCTTCACCAGCTCCATACCGACACTGCTAAAGAGGTGTGGCTGGCGACCCAGCACAAGATTTATCAGTAGGGCGATAAATCCAGTCAAATGCTTCACAGGTTGTGCCAGATTCGGTCGGCCCCGGCGCAGGTTCCTCTCCTGAAGGCCCCGGACGGTCCCGCTTGCACGTCCCCGAGGCCGTGGTTCAAGCCTTTGCTTCTTTCTACGCCACTCTATATGAGGAGCATGAGGTAATTGCTGCGCCCCTTATCGATGAATTTCTTTCCGATATCCCCCCGCCGGTTGTCGGACGAAGTGCGCGATTTGCTAGATGCCCCAATCACGACGGACGACCTACGAGCGGCGCTGGCTAATATCCACCCGGGTCGGGCTCCGGGCCCGAACGGGTTTCCCAGTGACTTTCTGCGCCCACACATAGCAACCACGGGTCCTTACATACTCGAGGCATTGCATGAAGCCCTGGAACAGCGCATCCTGCCACCGGACTGGCGACATGCTGAAATTGTCGTTTTCCTTAAACCTGGTCGTCTCCCGGAAGACCCGGGCTCTTATCGCCCCATTTCATTGTTGAACTTTGAACCCAAGCTCCTGGGGAAAGTCCTGGCCGACCGCCTTCGCACTTGTATTCAAGACCTCGTCCATCCGGACCAGGCAGGCTTCATGCCACAACGCTCCACTAGACATAATATCAGGCGAGCCCACAACGCCATCGCGGGAGCCGCCAGTTTAGGTCGTCCTGCGGCGGTCTTGTTAGCTGATATCGACAAGGCGTTCGACTCGCTGAGTTGCACCTACCTTTTTAAGTTCCTTGAAGCCGTCAATCTAGGCCCACGGTTCATTGCGTATGCAAAGCTGTTGTATACAGACCTGACTGCCTCGGTGCGTGCGGCCGGATGTTGTTCAGACCCCTTCCCCATCCGTAGGGGTACATGTCAGGGATGCCCCCTGTCCCCGCTCCTCTTCGCCCTGGCGATAGAGCCCCTGGCGGCGTGGGTGCGTCAAGACCCTCTAATTAAAGGACTAGACTGGTCACAGGAGCATTCCGCCAGAATTGCGCTGTACGCAGATGATGCTCTGTTCTTCATGTCCGACCCGTGGGCCTCGGGGCCACGTGTCCTCCAGATCCTCCGCATATTTGGCGAGACTTCTGGTCTCTTTGCGAACCCGTCCAAATCCACACTTTTCCCTATCCATGGAGATCAAAGGAACCAGTCTTGGGCTTCAGAGTTAATCACCGCAGCAACTGGCTTTAAATACCTTGGAGTCTACATTTCACAATGTCCCACCGTCGCCTGGACTCACAATATTGCTCCGCTGCTGCCGGCCGTTCGCAACGAGACGACGATTTGGTCCCAACTACCCCTATCGTTGTACGTTAGGTCCGCGATTTTTAAAATGGTGTCCTTACCGCGCTTACTCTATAAGCTCCAGAATTATCCATACCCTATCCCCCCGTCGTGGTTTACCCAGCTCAATGCCCTTTTGAATAGATTCCTCTGGCAGGGGGGCGCGATCTGCGTGGCGCTCTCGACGTGTACGCAGTCCACGTATTGTGGGGGTATTGCCACTGCGGATGTTCGGGCGTACTACTCCGCCTCGCACCTCCTGGTGATCAAAGAATGGTGGTATGGGTCCCAGGCAGACCCGGCCTATGCCGTGGAGCGGATCGCCATGGTGGGCACCCCTTTGCTTCATCTCCTATATAGCAGCGCGTCCTTAGATGCGCTCCCTCCGGCTTGTCAGATAGTCATCCAGACATGGAGGCGGGTGGTTCGGTCCATGGGTTGGTGGGGCAGACTGTCAGGCGCCACTCCCCTCTGGCAAGGTACCCACCTACGGTCGGTCTCGACACTTGAGGGATTCAGCACATGGGACCTTATTGGTATCTCCACGCTTGGAGATATTATACACGGGACCACTCTTAAATCCTTTCAGAGGCTGCAATCGGATTTTGATCTTCACAAGTCGCAGTTCCATCGCTACTTACAGCTCCTCCATGCCCTGACCCCCCTGCTCTGGCAGCTAGAGGCTCTACCGGAGTTTCATCCGTTGGAGGGTCGCCTGTTGATGGGGGATATTGGGGCTCATAAAATCTGGCAAATCTATCAGACACTCATCACACATACCAAGACCTCAATCCACAAAACCCGGGAGGCATGGGCTGCCGACCTGCCGGCCCTTACAGACGATGACTGGGCCGAGGCTTTGGCTAGTCCTCGATATGCAGCTGTGTCTGCCAGATACAGACTAATCCAGTTCAAATATCTCCATAGGGTGTATTACACTCGCCATAGACTCTGGAAAATGGGAGCTATTCAATCTCCAATCTGTCTCCGCTGCCAAACGGATGATGGCTCATTCTTGCACACGGTGTGGGACTGCGTGGTGGTTCAGCCATTCTGGTCCGGCGTGGTGTCCTGCCTAGGCCATGTCCTGGCGTGGGATATCCCGTTAGACCCTAGACTGGCGCTCTTACACAGTACAGAAGACATTGGGGGGAATTGCTACAAGAGACTTCTCTTATTCCTGGGCCTCACCTTAGCCAAGCGCGACATTGCGCAACATTGGAAGGACTCGTCCCCACCCGGCGTCCCCACCTGGAAAAAAGCACTGGACAGATGCATGTCTACAGAGGTCGCAGCGTTTCAGGCGAGGGGTTGCCCACAAAAGTATGGAAAGATATGGTCCCGGTGGGCCGCCTATAGAGGCATCGAATTGCCCCCTGTGTCGCAGGCTACCGCTCGTGACCCCATTGAACAATTAGTGGTGAATAATTTACCTGTTTAGTGTCCTGTTGTTCATGAAACGTGGTTGGGAACTTCTTAGGCATTTACTTGAAATGTTTCCTAAGTATGTATGGTGCGCTTCAGGGGGGCGGGGGGTTTCATGTTTACCTGGTCTGATGTTTTGCAGGCAAGCGGGGTTTTGTATGAGGCGTCCAGAGATATTACTTGATGTGTTTCCTCTGTATTTTCCTTGTTGGGCTTGCCCATTTGGTATGCTGAAAATTCAATAAAATTTGTTGTTAAAAAAAAAAAAACGTGGAAAATTACTGCAACCTTGAACGTTCCACGTTCCTGATACGCGATGAATAGGAGGCTTCATCTTCTCATCAGGTTTTCATGTTTCTTGCCAAGATGTCTCTTCTCAGGCCTTACTATCAAGAAACTGGTACGGACAACAATACTCCTTTCTCTAGCTAATGAAATCATGAGAACGCACCGGCAGAGGAAAAGAAGAATCTGGCAAAGCAAAATATGTTTCCGTTAAGGTTTGAAGTCAGGCTAACTTTAATGAAACTTTTAAATGTGCACTTCAAATACATGGTTCTACTTGTGCACATGTAACTCAAGAACAGATGCAAACGTGACTAAATAACATACATGATTACACTTTGAAATATGACTTTCAGAATAAATGCAAAAGTGACTTAAAGTATAAATGCAAACTTGAATACAGAATACATGTCTTCATGTTAAAGTGAACATTAGCGCACACGTTTATAAAACTCTAGTTTCTACAGGAAACACATTTCATTAATGCTTGGAATGTTCATACATGTTAATAAAGTTATGGCACACAGTAAATATAGTGTCACATTTAGTTACATAAGGGCATTTTTGTGACGTATAAGGGCTGACTCTAAATTGCGCTACTCCAGGTCTGATAGAATAGTAACCATAATCCGCATTTTAAATTAGGCCCATAGTGATTAAAAAGTAGTTTCAGGCTACGATCTGAGACAGCAATACGGGATGTGGGGGTATCTCTCAAGCCCAAAAATACTCATCGTTTGCTTCCCTGGCCCTGGAGCTGTCGATAATTTGTAAAAAACATAAGTTCTGGAGCTCCCATCAGGAGACAGCTTGCACCAGCCCATTTCTCCTGTTAGCACTTCCTAGAACAGAACCAACTACTAACCATAAAAGTGAGGAGAGGATGTGGCGTAATGGCCAGAGCTGCCGACTTTGGAGCTGAGGGAACCAGGTTCTCGGCGTGGCTCAACATCCTGTGATTCTGGGCAAATCATTTAATCTCCCTGTGCCTACCATAAATGCATGTGTCCTTAACTGGTGCTCATGAAAAGTGCCTGTGGTGATGATTAAGTGCTGGTGCTGAGCACCGGAAACCACCAGCTCAAATTAAGCACTGCCCTGGAGCACTGCAAGCCCCGCTGAAAGTGTCCAAAGACAGCACTCCCCCATGCGGCACCCTCAGCCCCTGTCTTTTACTGTAGGAAAATATAGTTATTAAGCAAAGATCGTGACTGTTCTCTCAGACTAAAAGGAAGAGCTGTGCAGGATGGACGTCTCGTGCCTGGTGCTCTCCTCCCCAGGCACTCTCACTCCTTTCTCTTACTCCCTTCTCCAGGCCTGTTTCTCCCTCTCTCTCCTATGCCTGTTGATGGCTCTGACAGCAGGAAGCCACGCCCCTCTCTCCTGCCTTCTGATTGGCTGAGCTGAAGAGAGGTGCGCTCACTGTCTTAAGTCTGCACTTAGGCCAGGCCTGGCGCCTCGAACCCTCCCAGCTGGAGCGAGAGGAGCTTTTAATCGCCTCACTGCCAGTGCCGGGCTGACAGAGGTTTTAAGCCTTTCCCTTCTGGAGGGATAGGAGCTTTCTACCGCTTCACTCCTGCACTGAGAGGGACTGTTTGTTCACCTCGTCACAGCTGGAGTGAACGGACCTGTTAACATCTTCACTGCCGGACTGAGCGGGCTTAAATCAGTGCTTAATTTGTAAAGAAAAAAAGTGCCAGGGCCCTTGCCGGGAGGCCACTGCACCTTGCACCACCCATTGCCTCTGCCAGGGCTGCCAATAGCCGTAATAACACAACTACTAACTTTTACACTTTTACAGATGTGACAATTCAGGCTATTCCAGGCCACCCAATGTATATGAATGGCTTGGGCAGCAGGTATTAAGCATTTTTATTGTATATAGAATTACTAAACAACTGTTGCTGTGCTCATTCCAAAATTAGACAGACAGTCCCACCATGTGGCGGACTGTGGTAAGTGCTGGTGCTGACACTTAAGTGCCGAACACCAGAAACCACCGGCTCAAATTAAGCACTGGCTTTAACCCCTTCACCGCTGGACTAAGAGGGACTGATAGACCTTTCACAGCTGGAGTGGGAGGATCTGTTAACTTGTTCACAGTTGGAATGGAATAATTTTTAATCCCTTCCAAATCAGAGCAAAAAGAGCCTTTAACCCCTTCACTCCTGCACTGAAACATACATGGCAACATTTTTCACCTGGAAAGGGAGAGATTTTGAAAGATATTGGGGGAATGGATTTTCTCCATTGATTTAAATTAAAGCAGAAACAATTTCAAGCGAGAGACAGCTAAAATGGAGGCATTGCAGCTTTAAAACTTGACACCACCCACCTGAATCAGATCTGTTGGCATGTGTGCCGAAAGGGGCTGTAACCCCTTCACAGCTGTGGTGAGAGGAGCTTTTAATCCCTTCACACCTAGAGTGAAAGGAGCCCTTAACCTCTTCACTGCCAGGCTGATAGATCTTGTAACCCCTTTTCAGCTGAGTGACAGGTGTTAACCATTTCATTGCTGTATGAGAGAGCCTTTAACCCCTTCACTGCTTGGTTAAAGGGACTGCTAAACCCTCCAATGCTACACTGAGAGGGGCTGTAACCACTTCACAGCTGTAGTGAGAGGAGATATAATCCCTTCACATCTAGAGAGAGAGGAGGTTTAATCCCTTCACAGCTGTAGTGAGAGGAGATATAATCCCTTCACATCTAGAGAGAGAGGAGGTTTAATCCCTTCACAGCTGTAGTGAGAGGAGATATAATCCCTTCACATCTAGAGAGAGAGGAGGTTTAATCCCTTCACATCTAGAGAGAGAGGAGGTTTAATCCCTTCACAGCTGTAGTGAGAGGGAGATATAATCCCTTCACATCTAGAGAGAGAGGAGGTTTAATCCCTTCACATCTAGAGAGAGAGGAGGTTTAATCCCTTCACATCTAGAGAGAGAGGAGGTTTAATCCCTTCACAGCTGTAGTGAGAGGAGATATAATCCCTTTACATCTAGAGAGAGAGGAGGTTTAATCCCTTCACATCTAGAGAGAGAGGAGGTTTAATCCCTTCACATCTAGAGAGAGAGGAGGTTTAATCCCTTCACAGCTGTAGTGAGAGGAGATATAATCCCTTCACATCTAGAGAGAGAGGAGGTTTAATCCCTTCACATCTAGAGAGAGAGGAGGTTTAATCCCTTCACATCTAGAGAGAGGAGGTTTAATCCCTTCACATCTAGAGAGAGAGGAGGTTTAATCCCTTCACAGCTGTAGTGAGAGGAGATATAATCCCTTCACATCTAGAGAGAGAGGAGGTTTAATCCCTTCACAGCTGCGGTGAGAGGAGATATAATCCCTTCACATCTAGAGAGAGAGGAGGTTTAATCCCTTCACAGCTGTGGTGAGAGGAGATATAATCCCTTCACATCTAGAGAGAGAGGAGGTTTAATCCCTTCACAGCTGTGGTGAGAGGAGATATAATCCCTTCACATCTAGAGAGAGAGGAGGTTTAATCCCTTCACAGCTGCAGTGAAGGGAGGTTTAATTCCTTCACAGCTGTAGTGAGAGGAGATATAATCCCTTCACATCTAGAGAGAGAGGAGGTTTAATCCCTTCACATCTAGAGAGAGGAGATATAATCCCTTCACATCTAGAGAGAGAGGAGGTTTAATCCCTTCACAGCTGTGGTGAGAGGAGATATAATCCCTTCACATCTAGAGAGAGAGGAGGTTTAATCCCTTCACAGCTGTGGTGAGAGGAGATATAATCCCTTCACATCTAGAGAGAGAGGAGGTTTAATCCCTTCACAGCTGCAGTGAAGGGAGGTTTAATTCCTTCACAGCTGTAGTGAGAGGAGATATAATCCCTTCACATCTAGAGAGAGAGGAGGTTTAATCCCTTCACATCTAGAGAGAGGAGATATAATCCCTTCACATCTAGAGAGAGGAGGTTTAATCCCTTCACAGCTGTGGTGAGAGGAGATATAATCCCTTCACATCTAGAGAGAGAGGAGGTTTAATCCCTTCACATCTAGAGAGAGGAGATATAATCCCTTCACATCTAGAGAGAGAGGAGGTTTAATCCCTTCACAGCTGCAGTGAGAGGAGATATAATCCCTTCACATCTAGAGAGAGAGGAGGTTTAATCCCTTCACAGCTGCGGTGAGAGGAGATATAATCCCTTCACATCTAGAGAGAGAGGAGGTTTAATCCCTTCACATCTAGAGAGAGAGGAGGTTTAATCCCTTCACATCTAGAGAGAGAGGAGGTTTAATCCCTTCACAGCTGCGGTGAGAGGAGATATAATCCCTTCACATCTAGAGAGAGGAGATATAATCCCTTCACATCTAGAGAGAGAGGAGGTTTCATCCCTTCACAGCTGTGGTGAGAGGAGATATAATCCCTTCACATCTAGAGAGAGAGGAGGTTTAATCCCTTCACAGCTGTTTTGAGAGGAGATATAATCCCTTCACATCTAGAGAGAGAGGAGGTTTAATCCCTTCACAGCTGCAGTGAAGGGAGGTTTAATTCCTTCACAGCTGTAGTGAGAGGAGATATAATCCCTTCACATCTAGAGAGAGAGGAGGTTTAATCCCTTCACATCTAGAGAGAGAGGAGGTTTAATCCCTTCACATCTAGAGAGAGAGGAGGTTTAATCCCTTCACATCTAGAGAGAGAGGAGGTTTAATCCCTTCACAGCTGTAGTGAGAGGAGATATAATCCCTTCACATCTAGAGAGAGAGGAGGTTTAATCCCTTCACATCTAGAGAGAGAGGAGGTTTAATCCCTTCACAGCTGCGGTGAGAGGAGATATAATCCCTTCACATCTAGAGAGAGAGGAGGTTTAATCCCTTCACAGCTGCAGTGAAGGGAGGTTTAATTCCTTCACAGCTGTAGTGAGAGGAGATATAATCCCTTCACATCTAGAGAGAGAGGAGGTTTAATCCCTTCACAGCTGCGGTGAGAGGAGATATAATCCCTTCACATCTAGAGAGAGAGGAGGTTTAATCCCTTCACAGCTGCAGTGAAGGGAGGTTTAATTCCTTCACAGCTGTAGTGAGAGGAGATATAATCCCTTCACATCTAGAGAGAGAGGAGGTTTAATCCCTTCACATCTAGAGAGAGAGGAGGTTTAATCCCTTCACATCTAGAGAGAGAGGAGGTTTAATCCCTTCACATCTAGAGAGAGAGGAGGTTTAATCCCTTCACAGCTGTAGTGAGAGGAGATATAATCCCTTCACATCTAGAGAGAGAGGAGGTTTAATCCCTTCACAGCTGTTGTGAGAGGAGATATAATCCCTTCACATCTAGAGAGAGAGGAGGTTTAATCCCTTCACAGCTGTGGTGAGAGGAGATATAATCCCTTCACATCTAGAGAGAGAGGAGGTTTAATCCCTTCACATCTAGAGAGAGAGGAGGTTTAATCCCTTCACATCTAGAGAGAGGAGGTTTAATCCCTTCACATCTAGAGAGAGAGGAGGTTTAATCCCTTCACAGCTGCGGTGAGAGGAGATATAATCCCTTCACATCTAGAGAGAGAGGAGGTTTAATCCCTTCACAGCTGTGGTGAGAGGAGATATAATCCCTTCACATCTAGAGAGAGAGGAGGTTTAATCCCTTCACAGCTGCAGTGAAGGGAGGTTTAATCCCTTCACATCTAGAGAGAGAGGAGGTTTAATCCCTTCACAGCTGTGGTGAGAGGAGATATAATCCCTTCACATCTAGAGAGAGAGGAGGTTTAATCCCTTCACAGCTGCAGTGAAGGGAGGTTTAATTCCTTCACAGCTGGAGTGAGAGGAGGTGTAATTCCTTCACAGGTAGAGTGAAAGGGGCCTTTAACCCCTTCTCAGCTGAGTGAAACGAGATGTTAACCACTTCACTGCTGTATGAGAGAGGTTTTAACCCCTTCACTGCTTTGTTAAAGGAACTGATGACCCCTGCACTGAGAGAGGCTGTTAACCTCTTCACAGCTGAAGCAAGAGGAGCTTTTAAACACTTCACTCCTGAGCTAACCCCTTCACAGCTGGGTTGAGAGGACCAGTTACACCCTTCTCAGATGGAACAAGACAAACTTTACACCTTCACTACCGGATAAGCGGGGCTGGTCGTTATGGCTTTGTAAATGATGCACCTGGTTTTGAAGATGGTGAGGGTCGGCAAGGGGAGCCAATGGAGTTCCATACAAAAGTGGGTGATGTGATCATATTTCTGCAGGCCCTGAATGAGACATGCTGCGGCGCGTAGAATGCCCATCAATAATGCCAGTGTGGAGTCTGGGAGGTGATGGAGATGAACAGCAGTTCTGAAGGCGATTTTTAGAAGTAACTGTTTGATTGTCTTTAGAAGAGACCGCTGGTACCAGCCTTTCTCTGTTTTTGGCAATGTGTTCCTTGAGGGTGAGGTCTGTGTCTAGGGTGAATCCAAGGGACTTGGCATCAGGGCTGGACTGGGAACCCAAAGCAGCCCTAGCAAATTTGTTGGAGATGGGGGGCATGCAAGTGTGAAGCACTGCTGCTTTTGTTACTGGGGTCTGATCTTGCAGCACTGCTGCTAAACCGGCCCGCAGTAAGAAAACCGGCCCCCGGCACTCAAAACCGCCCTCACCCTTCCTGCACACAATGCCACTACGGCCAGCCTGGCCTTGCTTGGCATTCAGTGAAACAGTAGGGTTTGAAGCTGTCAAGGTTCATGTCCTTGCTGCTCTGTTGTTCCACTGTATATGGTATTGTCTTCTGAGAAGGGTGCCCGATGCCGCCGCTCCTGTCTGTCTTGGTTGGGTCGAGCTTCAAATAGGAGCAGGACATCCAGTCTTGGATTATGTGTAAGCAGCGCTTTAGGCACGGGATGTCTGAAGCAGAGAAGCGCTTTGTCATTGGCATATTGATGTATCTCGAGGCTGTTATCTGTGACTAAAGCCCCAAGGAGCTCCACGTAGAGGTTGAAGATGACAGGGGACAGTATTGAACCCTGGGGGCCTCTGCAGGTGATGGGGGCCGTTTGTGACCTGAATGTACCCTTGTGAACAAACGTGCTGGAAGGAAAGGGAGGAGGAGAACCAGTAAAGGGCACTGCCAGTGAATCCAGGTGCGTATGAGGGTGGGATGGTCGACTGTAGAAGGCAACTGGGAGGTTCGGCATAGTCAGAAGGCAGGGGTCATCTTCATCTGTTATCAAGAGGGCATCGTCTACGATGTGTAGGTAGCAGTCTCTGTGCTGCCGCATGATCTGGAGCCAGACTGGTAAACTGTTAGCATTGATGTAAACTTAGCGTGGAATATGAACTGCTTTTTCAATAATATTGCCGATGGGGGGTAGGTGAGTAATGGGCTGATAGTTAGCGTGGTCATCAGCGCCCAGTGTAGGTTTCTTCAGTGGTTGTAGTATCTGGCCTAGCTTCTGAGAGCTTCTGTGAAGAAGCCTCGAGTGAGGGAGGCGTTGACAATGGTAAGTCATGGAAAGAGAACGCTCCCAGAGAGAACTTTGATGAAGGATGATGGAAAGACATCAACTTCAGGAGAAGTGGCCTTGAGGGAGTTGAGTATGTCAACAAGATCTGTGAGAGGCAGGGCTTTGAAGGCTGAACATTGCAACACTTTACAAGAAGGATGGGTGTAAGAGATGAAGCAGGATTGGAATCGTTGCTATGCTGTCAAACTTCTTTATTTTTTCACTGAAGAAGAGGTTGATGGTGCAGTGTCTTGCGAGTTAGAAATTATGGAACCCTTTTGGCTCCCGATGGACTCCGTAGAACTGTGACGTAAGTGTTAGAGCGGAATGCAGCGAAGGATGGTTTAGAATATCAAGTTCACAGTTACATGCAGACGAATAGAGACGTGTAATACTAAGCTCTGTGTGTGGCGTAGTCATTGGCGGGTACCCTGGCTGGGGAGGATTCTACAGTGGCGACGAGTTAGGGGATAAGTAACCTGAAGATCGACAGTGCTCTCCCAGAGAGTTTTCCGTGACCCAAGCAAACTGTTCATGCATGCCATGTGTGTTGCAGTCAAGGTACGGAACCAACACATAACGCACGTGCAGTCAAATCGCACCTTCAGCCGCTGTAGAGAAGTTGAAAAAAACAAAAGCATTGCAAAGAAATCTACAGATCAGTGACTGAGAACCTGCTGGTCATACCATACATAAAGGTACCACGCTGCTACGCAATATACAGTCATTCGTCATTCGGAGTGTTAACGCTGAAGGCTGATACAACCAGATTGTCAAAGGGCACCTATTGACAATCACAAATTGCAAGACAACATTACAATTAGAAAGTGATGATGCCACAGAGAGCGCAAAGAGACGCCAAAGAATAAAACAGTTATTTTATCACCAGAAGCTAAGTAAAGTGAGCTGGTACGACCTCAGCGCAGGCGCCGCAACCCAAGCAGAGCACAGGGGTTGTGCTTACTACGCTGGTGAGTCTTGTCAAGCCGACTGAAGGGCCGTGAAGACGATCTGAACAGGAAAATACCAGTGGGTGACAATGAAAATGGTCGCAGATATCTTTGGAATAGTGAATCGCTGCTTTTCCAATGGAGGCAACGACCGAGGCAGTCTTTCCATAAGTCATCAAGGATGATTCAGAGGCTGGCACGTTGTAAGGCTTTAGAGATGGCTCACACAAACAGGTTCAAAATAAACAACCGAGGGAGCTGGAGAGAGCTCCACCCTCAACGTCAGCCACTTCCCTAAATGGCTACAACGCTGCCGCATTCCTGAAATCAATCGACACCGATAAAAGGCAAAATATTGGCGATAGATGGACTGCTTGGATAGAGACATTTGATGACTTCATTGATGAACTTGAAGAAACTGAAAACAGAAAGATTATCAAGTATCTCAAACATCTTGCTGGTGATGGTGTAAAAGAAGTCATAATGAAAATGCAGTGAACTGATGAAGAAGTCACATATCGTCAGATTAAAGAACTGTTGAATCTTAAGTTGAATCCAGTGCCAAATGTTGATGAACGGTATATCTTCAACCAAGAACGTCAGAAAGTTGGTCAAGCCATTGATGAATTTGTGAAGAGACTCAACACACTCATCAGACATTGTAAGTTCAATGAAGTTAATGATGCAGAAGCTATGCGTCTAAGAGTTTTTGACGGATGCTTGTCAGATTCATTCAGAAGACGAATGCTGAGAGAAACTCTTAGTCTGGAGCGAGTGTTAATGGCTGCCAGAGATGAAGAGCGTGCCTATAGACAAGCTGCTGACATGGTGGCCGGAGGTGCCCAAAATGAATCCGCCATGAGTGTGGAAAGTAAGCCAAAACAAAAGACTGAAGGACACAAAGTGATGTCTACGCGTGAAAAGAAGTTGTGTTTTCAATTAATCAATCAGAATTTTATATAGCACAGCTACTCACCCGTGAGGGTCTCAAGGGGCTGTGTTAGATGTGGATTTTCGTTTACACACAAAGGTAAATGTCCTGCTCTTGGACAATTATGCAAAGGCTGTGGGAAGGAGAACTATTTTTTGACTGTTAGACCTGGCATCCTTGGCGTGGGTCTCCTTCCATTTTTTTGTAATGCCTCCACTGTTGCCGATATGTTTTTGCTGGACTAGATGCTCATGGGCACTTTGCCGCTGCTAATCAGTGCCAAAGTGCAAGTGCTCCCTATCGTTAATTGATATATGTATTAGTGAATCCATGATTGGATGATTGGTTTACTTGTCAGTCCCTAGTACAGTGCACTCAGTGTGCCCAGGGCTTGTAAATCCAATGCCCCTGGTGGGCTTGCAGCACTGGTTGTGCCACCCACAGAAGCGGCTTGTAAAATGTGTCTCAGGCCTGCCATCGCAGAGCCTGTGTGCAGCCTAGGGCTGCCATGTCGACTTGGTGAGTACACCCACTTACCAGTCCCTAAACCTTCCCTTTACTGCATGTTGGTCACCCCTAAAGTAGGCCCTAGGGCAGGGTGCATTGTAAGTATAAGGTAGGACATGCCCTGGTGTGTGTGGCATGTCCTAATAGTGAATTACAGTCATTTTCGTTTTTCACTATTGCAAGGCTACCTGCTCCCCATAGGCCAGAATGGGCAGACTGACTATTACACCTTATAGTCAGAACTGACCCAGGGAACATGGTAGAAAAACGAATTTAGTATGCCTGAACTCAGGATGATAAAATACATCTTTTAGTGAAGTTGGTTTTGACATTCTGTGTTTGAAAATACCACTTTTAGAAAGTGGGTATTTTCTTGCCTAACTATCCAAGCCTGCCTCTGCTAGGTTGTGTATTCCTTGTCTGGAGATTGAGTGACAGGGGCTGGGGGTGGCTACAGGAGACAGGGTGAGTCAGCGCAGGGCTGAATAGAAAGATCTGCATCCAGAGTGGAGGGAGGAGTTGCACCTGGGTCTGAATAGGGCTGTGCCTGCCTTCCACAATGCTGGCTCCACCTCCTGCCGGGCGGCTGAGCACTCTGCCCCACATTCTGAAAGGAAAGAAGGAGTCAGAAAAACAAAGTGCTCCAGGACTGACCAGAACTGGTTTTGGACTAGGCAGAGGCCTCTCTGCCTCCAGAGAACAAAGAGAATCAGGGTATAAGAGGGGCACCCAGACCCCAGGAAAATTAGATCACTTTTGGGAACAAGAAGAAACCTTTGCTGAGGAGCGGAACCAAGAAGAAACTGAGGAGAGACTATCCCTAAGCCTGAAGTGCTGCTTGGGGGATTGGCCTGCAGTGGTTTGCCTGACTGCCAAAGAAAGGAGAAAGGAACTTTTGCTTTGCTGTAACTTTCCTCAACTTGTGAAGGATCTCCAAGGGCTTGGAAGAGAGCTTGCCCCCTGACCGAAGTCCCAGGACCATTGGACTTCACACCCTTTGTGAATTGCTGCTGGAAACTCTGTTTCAGTGGCTACAGAGGTAGGGAGCTGTGACCGACTCTCACGACCGACTCGGTGTCCTGTAAGCACCGCATCGAAGCACCGTCTCGCCCTGCAACGCACAGCCCTGGTCTCACCGACTCCGTCAACGAGCCACTGCCTGCACCGCATCGAGGGACAACGCGTCCTGCAACGCTTCGCTACGCCGAATCGAACTGGTCCGACCGACACGGTCACTGCTGCTGAGTTCGAGTCCTGTGAGCGCACCGGAGTTGGGCACCGCTCGCACGCTTTGCGACGCACCGCCCGACTCGCACCGCTGTCCGGACTGATCGACGCCAGCTCCTGAATCCGGCTCCGTCGCCGCACCGCAACCTGCCAGCACCGCATCGAAGCACTGTCTCGCCCTGCAACGCGCGGCCCTGGTCTCACCGACTCCGTCTCGACGACGTCAACGAGCCGCTGCCTGCACCGCATCGAGGGACAACGCGTCCTGCAACGCTTCCATTTTTGCATCGCGACCGCGACGAACAGCCATCCGGCTCGCACGTCCGTGCCTGCCGCTTCAAGTAAAAGGTACTGTGACCGAGTCTGTCTACGCTGTGTTGGCCCGTCTCGACGCGGTCAGCTGGATTTGTTAGACTCTGTTTGTTCTCAACATCGCCATAGCCGGAGGAGGCTACCGACTCGCACAGAACCTTGAATTAAGCCTTTTTGATCAGAACTAAGTATTCTTGACAGTATTGTGGATTATTTTTGTCGTTTATGGTCTTGTGATAAATATATATAAAGTATACCTATTTTTATAAATATATAACCTGTGTGGTGTCCATTTGTAGTGTTGTCACTTGATTACTGTATGTGTTCACAAATGCTTTACACGCTGCCTCTGAACTAAGCCTGTCTGCTCGTGCCAAGCTACCAAGAGGGTGAGCAGGGGTTATTTCAGGAGTGTACCTACTTTCCCTGACTAGACTCAAGGGTCCCTATTTGGACAAAGGTACCTACCTCTGCCAACTAGAGACCCCCAAATCTAACATTGGTGGTCAGCGGTGAGGATTCTGGACTTGCATTTGTGACTCATGTACAGTGATTGGTGAACACTACTTAGTGAGTGCAGACCAAAACGCAACCACATACTTTTATAGCATTTTTTCTGGGATTTCCTATTTTTGCAAATGCCAAGTTCAGTCACTATGGAGAAACCTGCATCAGTAGCCTCTGTTGAGTGTGATTGGGAAGAAGAGAGGCTAGAATGCTACACCCTTAAGCAGCTCAGGCAATTCTGCAAAAAGTTTAAAGTGTCCATGACCGGGCTCTCCAGGAAGGAGGACCTCCAAAAGGCGCTGAGGGCCTGGGTCGAATCAAGGAGTGCCCCTGTGGAGGGGGCTGAGAATGCAGAAGGGCAGCTGGAGGGGCTATTGGGTCTAGGGGCTAGAAGACCACCTTCCCCAGTAGGTAGCAGTGTTTCTGCCAGAGGACTGTCTCCCGAGGAGTTGGAGGACAGGAAAGAGGGTAGGATGCACGAAATGGAGCTGACCAAGCTCAAGCTGAATGGGCAGTTAGAATTCGAAATGCAAACTAGGAAATTAGCCCTAGAGGAAAAGAAAATGCAGTTTGAACATGAGAGAGTTTTGAGGGAGTTGGAATTGAAGGCCAAGAGCTTAGAGATTACTCCCTCTGGTGGCAGTGTACCGCCTGTGCCTGTTGAAGCTAGGGTGTATATTCCAAAAGATGTGGTTAAGGAATTTTTTAAAAATGATGACATTGGGCAGTGGTTCAAAGCCTATGAGGTAGCCATGTCTTCCCACCGGGTCCCTGAGAAGGATTGGGGAGCGGGGTTGTGGGGACGGTTCCTCAGTGAAGGGCGGGATACCTTGTTGGATTTGCCCTCTGAAGTCTATAATTCGTACAGCCACATGAAGGATGCCTTAATGACTAGATATGGTTTGACCCCTGAGCTTTATAGGCAAAGGTTCAGGAACTGTAGTAAGATTGAAATCAGTACCTGGGTTGAATATGTGACCTTCTTTTGCAGAGCCTTGGATGGTTGGGTAAAGGGTAGCAAAGCGACTGATTTTCAGGCGCTCTTTGATTTGATTGCCTGGGAGCACTTGTCCGGTAATTGTTTTCCTGAGCTACGCCAGCACCTGATTGATAGTAAGCTGACTAACCCTAGGCAGCTTGCTGAGGAGGCGGACCGCTGGGTGAGTACCCGGGTCCACAAGGGTCACGTGGGAGACTCCGCCAAGGGTGGGCAGGATCCCCAGCAGAAGAGTGGGGGGACAAGGGTAAACAGAAGGAGTTCCATAAAGGGCCCCAAAGTAGACCCCAAGGGAACCAAGGGAAAGGTTCCCAGCCTCCCCCTGAGAAGAAGCCAGTGGCCCTGACAGGCCCCCTGTTCACCAGGGACCACTGGTATGTTACAAGTGTGGCGCCCCTGGCCACAAGGCAAACGATCCTCGTTGCCCTTTGCATGGAAAACCAGCACCCACCAGTGCAGTCCCCCGGCAGTTGGCTAGTGTAGCCCTGGGGGAGGAGTTGGGTGCCCAAGGTGGGGGGATCCCACAGTGTTTTCCCTTGTCTCATTAGGAGACTCTGAGATGGTCCCTAGGACCCCGCTGCCTGAGAACACTAAGAAATACAGGCAGTGGGTGACCATCAATGGCCATAGGGTGGAGGCTCTGAGAGACACAGGAGCCAGTGTGACAGCTGTCAAGTGTCACCTGGTGTCTAAGGAGCAGGTTATCCCCGATGCATTCTATCCGGTTGTTGCCGCTGACAACACAGAGAGTCACTGCAAGGTGGTTCAGGTTCCCTTTGAGTGGGGGGGGGTCTCGGGTACTCTTCAAGTAGCTGTGAGGCCAGCCATGCCTGTTGACTGTTTGTTAGGGAACGATTTGGAGAGCTCACCTTGGGCTAAGGTGGAGCGGAGTGCGCATTTAGAAATGTTGGGCTTGCCTGATTGGGCATGTGTGACCACCTGGTCAATGGCAGCTAAAGGTGTTCAAGAGGACCTGGAGCCTGAGAGGGAGGCCCAGGTGCCTGCCGGAGAGAGAGGAGGCAGGGGGCACGGGAAACCGGCCCCCGAGGTTCCCACGGTCCAGGAGGAGGCAGACCCTGAGAGGGATGCCCTGGAGCCTACAGGGGAACAGGTAGCTGAACTGGGGGACCTACCTGAGCTGACCCATTGGCAGCAAGAAGGAGGACCCTCCAGGGAAGAGTTCTGCGAGGAGCAGAACACATGCCCTTCTCTCGTGGGTCTGAGGCAACAGGCCACAGACCAGGCAGCAGGTGATCAGTCTGGATCACATTGGATTTACTGGGAGAATGGTCTCCTGTATTCAGAGCCTAAGGTCGCTGAGCCTGGGTCAGCCCGTGTGCTGGTGGTACCCCAGCGCTTCAGAGCCTTCCTACTGGGGTTGGCTCATGATGTACCGTTAGCAGGACATCTGGGGCAGGACGAGACCTTTGACAGGCTTGTTACCCATTTCTATTGGCCCCAGATGCGCAGGAGTGCCGCCACTCACTGCAGGACATGCCAGACTTGCCAGGCAAGTGGAAAGAGTGGGAGGAAGCACAAGGCTCCTCTCCAGCCATTCCCTGTGGTCAGCACCCCTTTGAATGGGTGGGTATTGACATTGTGGGGCCACTGGACCCCAAGACAGCCATGGGCAACAGGTTTATCCTGGTCTTGGTGGACCATGCCACCCGGTACCCTGAAGCCATCCCTCTGAGGACAGTGACGGCCCCCGTGGTGGGACGGGCACTGATGGGAATTTTCTCACGTGTGGGATTCCCTCAAGAGGTGGTGTCTGACAGAGGTACCAACTTCGTGTCCAAGTACATGAAGTCCCTGTGGCAGGAGTGCGGTGTAACTTACAAGTTCACCACTCCTTACCACCCTCAAGGAAATGGGCTGGTTGAGAGATTCAACCGGACCCTCAAGGGCATGATAATGGGTCTGGAAGAACCCATGAGGCGTAAATTGGACGTCCTCTTACCATGCCTGTTGTTTGCATACCGGGAGGTGCCACAGAAGTCTCTAGGGTTCAGTCCCTTTGAGCTCCTCTATGGACACCCGGTGCGAGGACCTCTGAGTTTGGTCAAGGAAGGCTGGGAGTAATCTCCCAGGAAACCTCCCCAGGATGTATACAGTTACATGCTGGCCTTCAGGAACCAGACTAGGCGTTTCAGAGAACTTGCTGAGGCAAATCTGGAAGCCAGCCAGGAGGAGATGAAGCGGTGGTACGACCAGAATGCCACTCTGGTAGAGCTTCAGCCTGGTCAGAAAGTGTGGGTCATGGCCCCTGTGGAGCCTTGTGCGCTCCAGGACAGGTGGACCGGCCCTTTTATGGTGGTGGAGCGCAAGAGTCCAGTTACCTATTTGGTGGACTTGCAGTCTCCCAGGAACCCCTTGCGGGTCCTGCATGTGAACCGCCTGAAGCCCCACTTGGAGAGGTCCCAAGTGGGCATGCTCTAGCTACAGATGATGGAATGGAGGAGGAGACCGAGCCTCTTCCTGACCTCCTGTCAGCCCGAGAGCAAGATGGATCAGTGGAGGGAGTAAACCTCTCTACCTCCCTGACACCTGAGCAGCAGGGTGACTGTCGCCAACTGTTGGGACAGTTCCCTGACCTGTTCTCCCTGGTTCCCAGTGTCACTCATTGGTGCGTCCATGATGTGGACACTGGGGACAGTCTTCCTGTGAAGCACAAGGCTTACAGGGTGACTGACAGGGTCAGAGCCTGCATCAAGGAGGAGGTCTCCAAGATGTTTGCGCTAGGGGTGATTGAGTCCTCTAACAGCCCTTGGGCCAGCCCAGTGGTCTTGGTTCCAAAGGCTGCCGCGCTGGTGCCACACCAGAACTCCGGTTCTGTGTGGACTACAGGGGACTCAATTCCGTCACCAGGACTGACGCCCACCCCATCCCCAGAGCTGATGAGCTCATAGATCGGTTAGGGGCTGCGCGGTACCTCAGCACGTTTGACTTAAAGTCTGGGTACTGGCAGATCGCCTTGACTGATGGGGCAAAGAGAGGTCAGCATTCTCCACACCAGATGGGCACTACCAGTTCCGGGTGATGCTCTTTGGGATGAAGAATGCCCCTGCCACCTTTCAGAGGTTGGTCAACCAGGTGTTGGTTGGACTGGAGGATTTCAGTGCCGCCTACCTGGATGACATCGCAGTGTTCAGTTCCAGTTGGGAAGAACATCTGCGTCACCTCTGGGAAGTGTTGATGGCGCTGCGGAGGGCAGGCCTCACAATCAAGGCGAGTAAGTGCCAGATTGGGCAGGGTTCTGTGGTGTACTTGGGACACCAGGTTGGGAGCGGCCAGGTGGCGCCCTCCAACCGAAAATTGATACCATTCTGGCTTGGGAGCCCCCAAGACCCAGACAGAGGTGAGAGCCTTCCTAGGACTCACCGGGTATTACCGGAGATTCGTCAAGGGGTATGGCAGCATTGTTGCCCCCTTGACAGAGCTGACTTCCAAGAAGCAGCCCAGGAAAGTGATTTGGACTGACGCCTGTCAAAAAGCTTTTGACACCTTGAAGACTGCCATGTGCACGGCGCCTGTGCTCCAGGCACCCAACTTCTCCAATGAGTTCATTGTTCAGACCGACGCTTCAGAGCATGGTGTAGGGGCTGTTCTATCACAGATCAATGAGGAGGGCCTAGAACAACCTGTAGCCTTCATCAGTAGGAGGTTACTTCCCCGGGAACAGAGATGGAGTGCTATCGAGCGTGAGGCATTTGCTGTGGTCTGGGCACTGAAGAAGCTGAGACCATACCTGTTTGGGACTCACTTCCGGGTTCAGACAGACCACAGGCCCCTCAGATGGTTGATGCAGATGAGGGGTGAGAATCCAAAGCTGTTGAGGTGGTCCATTTCCCTACAGGGGATGGACTTTACGGTGGAACACCGCCCTGGTACAGAACACACCAATGCTGATGGACTGTCCAGATTTTTCCGCCTTAGCGATGAGAACTCCCTAGGGGTAGGATAGTTCTCCCCACATTTCAGCTGGAGGGGACACGTGTTAGACCTGGCATCCTTGGCGTGGGTCTCCCTTCCATTTTTTCGTAATGCCTCCACTGTTGCCGATATGTTTTTGCTGGACTAGATGCTCATGGGCACTTTGCCGCTGCTAATCAGTGCCAAAGTGCAAGTGCTCCCTATCGTTAATTGATATATGTATTAGTGACTCCATGATTGGATGATTGGTTTACTTGTCAGTCCCTAGTACAGTGCACTCAGTGTGCCCAGGGCTTGTAAATCCAATGCCGCTGGTGGGCTTGCAGCACTGGTTGTGCCACCCACAGAAGCGGCTTGTAAATGTGTCTCAGGCCTGCCATCGCAGAGCCTGTGTGCAGCCTAGGGCTGCCATGTCGACTTGGTGAGTACACCCACTTACCAGTCCCTAAACCTTCCCTTTACTGCATGTTGGTCACCCCTAAAGTAGGCCCTAGGGCAGGGTGCATTGTAAGTATAAGGTAGGACATGCCCTGGTGTGTGTGGCATGTCCTAATAGTGAATTACAGCCATTTTCGTTTTTCACTATTGCAAGGCTACCTGCTCCCCATAGGCCAGAATGGGCAGACTGACTATTACACCTTATAGTCAGAACTGACCCAGGGAACATGGTAGAAAAACGAATTTAGTATGCCTGAACTCAGGATGATAAAATACATCTTTTAGTGAAGTTGGTTTTGACATTCAGTGTTTGAAAATACCACTTTTAGAAAGTGGGTATTTTCTTGCCTAACTATCCAAGCCTGCCTCTGCTAGGTTGTGTATTCCTTGTCTGGAGATTGAGTGACAGGGGCTGGGGGTGGCTACAGGAGACAGGGTGAGTCAGCGCAGGGCTGAATAGAAAGATCTGCATCCAGAGTGGAGGGAGGAGTTGCACCTGGGTCTGAATAGGGCTGTGCCTGCCTTCCACAATGCTGGCTCCACCTCCTGCCGGGCGGCTGAGCACTCTGCCCCACATTCTGAAAGGAAAGAAGGAGTCAGAAAAACAAAGTGCTCCAGGACGGCAGAGGCCTCTCTGCCTCCAGAGAACAAAGAGAATCAGGGTATAAGAGGGGCACCCAGACCCCAGGAAAATTAGATCACTTTTGGGAACAAGAAGAAACCTTTGCTGAGGAGCGGAACCAAGAAGAAACTGAGGAGAGACTATCCCTAAGCCTGAAGTGCTGCTTGGGGGATTGGCCTGCAGTGGTTTGCCTGACTGCCAAAGAAAGGAGAAAGGAACTTTTGCTTTGCTGTAACTTTCCTCAACTTGTGAAGGATCTCCAAGGGCTTGGAAGAGAGCTTGCCCCCTGCCCGAAGTCCCAGGACCATTGGACTTCACACCCTTTGTGAATTGCTGCTGGAAACTCTGTTTCAGTGGCTACAGAGGTAGGGAGCTGTGACCGACTCTCACGACCGACTCGGTGTCCCGTAAGCACCGCATCGAAGCACCGTCTCGCCCTGCAACGCACGGCCCTGGTCTCACCGACTCCGTCAACGAGCCGCTGCCTGCACCGCATCGAGGGACAACGCGTCCTGCAACGCTTCGCTACGCCGAATCGAACTGGTCCGACCGACACGGTCACTGCTGCTGAGTTCGAGTCCTGTGACCGCACCGGAGTTGGGCACCGCCGCACGCTTTGCGACGCACCGCCCGACTCGCACCGCTGTCCGGACTGATCGACGCCAGCTCCTGAATCCGGCTCCGTCGCCGCACCGCAACCTGCCAGCACCGCATCGAAGCACCGTCTCGCCCTGCAACGCACGGCCCTGGTCTCACCGACTCCGTCTCGACGACGTCAACGAGCCGCTGCCTGCACCGCATCGAGGGACAACGCGTCCTGCAACGCTTCCATTTTTGCATCGCGACCGCGACGAACATCCATCCGGCTCGCACGCCCGTGCCTGCCGCTTAAAGTAAAAGGTACTTTGACCGAGTCTGTCTACGCTGTGTTGGCCCGTCTCGACGCGGTCAGATGGATTTGTTAGACTCTGTTTGTTCTCAACATCGCCTTAGCCGGAGGAGGCTACCGACTCGCACAGAACCTTGAATTAAGCCTTTTTGATCAGAACTAAGTATTCTTGACAGTATTGTGGATTATTTTTGTCGTTTATGGTCTTGTGATAAATATATATAAAGTATACCTATTTTTATAAATATATAACCTGTGTGGTGTCCATTTGTAGTGTTGTCACTTGATTACTGTATGTGTTCACAAATGCTTTACACACTGCCTCTGAACTAAGCCTGTCTGCTCGTGCCAAGCTACCAAGAGGGTGAGCAGGGGTTATTTCAGGAGTGTACCTACTTTCCCTGACTAGACTCAAGGGTCCCTATTTGGACAAAGGTACCTACCTCTGCCAACTAGAGACCCCCAAATCTAACATTGACAGTTTACAAAGTGAAGGAAAAAGTAAGTGCGTCATAGCGTGAAATACAAAATGGCCACCAGAACGTTTCAGAAGGAATGTTCGACGCATTCCCACAAGGCCAAGCAGCAACATCATTTGAGACAAATCGACACTTAAAGAAGTTGATCATCATTTAAATCATCTTAAAACAGTTCTTCTGTATCAGTATCAAGTGATAGTGATTACAATTATTGTGACATGTCGAAGCTTACCTCTAAAAAGCGTGTGCATGTTGGTTTGGCTGCTTGTGAAGCAAAATGTCAGTCAAAGTAAGATCATTATACCAAAACACCAAATTCATTCAAACACTGTCCGAAGATTACACTGAAAGTAAATGGTTGTACGATACCTTTCATTATCGTCAGTGGTGCTTCGATAAACATTATGCCTGAGCAGCAATACAATGAACTATCTCCATTGTCTGCAACTTGCGCCATCGAAAACCAAAGTGTATACATCTGCAGCATTGATGCCCATATAAAGTCAAGGTTCATTTGTAGAGACAATGAAACACAAGAGAAGGAAGGTACAAGCACCCATCCATGTGCTTCAAGGGCACAGTGTCAAGTGCCTATCTACTCAGTTTCTGCACAGCTGCTGATATGGGACTGATGTCTGTGAATTAAAACATGAATGCTCACCACGAAATACTAAG
The DNA here is from genome assembly GCA_963921515.1 of Calotriton arnoldi. Classification (NCBI taxonomy): domain Eukaryota; kingdom Metazoa; phylum Chordata; class Amphibia; order Caudata; family Salamandridae; genus Calotriton; species Calotriton arnoldi. Next base: position 2,119,546 of record CAWUFW010002046.1, read on the forward strand.
TCAGTTCCCTCAGTTATTTCATTTTCTGGGAAAACTTAAGACTATGAAAGTAAAGTTGCATATTAATGGGAACGTCTGTCCGGTTGCTCAGAGACATAGACAAATTGCTTTTCATTTTCAAGAAGCTGTTGAAAAAGAACTTGAAAAAGAACTCGAAGTGTTACTTAAGCATGACATTATTGAGAGTTCAACTAGTCGAACGCTATGGGTTACTCCCATAGCAGTAGGGCCTAAAAAGGACAGTGAAGGAGATGCACGCACATGCGTTGACATACATCATGGTCTACATATTGCTGACATGATCACGCAATTAAATGGTAAACAGGTCTTCTCTCGCCTTGATTTAAATAAAGGTTATCATCAGTTAGAACTTGAAGAAAATTGCAGGTACATTGCAACCTTTTCTACACATGTTGGTCTGTTTCAATACAAAAGACTAAGGGCCTGATTTATATCCGCCTGCCGAATTATGAATCCCATTATATCCTATGGGATTTATATTTTGCATTGAAGGCTGATTTACAATATTGGGTTCGCAGTTTTCACGCAGATGACTAGAGATGTGTAAAACTAAGCTATATGTATGGCATAGTCATTGGTGTGTACTCAGGCTGAGGAGGACGCTACACATGGCATGGACATTATTTATGGGTAGCCAGGGGTTGCAGCTGCAGCCCCTGACTTCTTCCTTGAAACCCCTGGAACTACCTTTGCAGAACACACTTCAATTCCAAGTGAGTCATGCAGTGACAGTATTCATCAAGTAGCAAAACATTGATTCTTTTAATTGTTTTATGGTCCAGTTTCCACACGTTTCCAAAGCCCTTTTTGGGTAGCTTTAGTGGGACCTCTGTACTGCGTGAACGTTGACCCAGGAGTTTCAAAACTAGAGTTGCACACACCATTTTTCCCACCCCTCAGGAGCACATATTGGGTTTAGAAATTTTTTGAAGTAGAATACATGATGATCTGAAGGTTCATTGTTAAACTTGACATCTTTGGTGTGGTCTTCCCCAAAACATTTTACCTTCCACCCTTCTGTTTTCTGAATTTGGTTTTGTTGACATTAGGACTCTGCACTTTAACACTGCTAACTAGTGCTAAAGTGCTTGTGCTCTCTCCCTTACGCATGGTAACATTGGCCTACACCTGATTTGCACATTTGATTTACTTGCAAGTCTCTAGTGAAGTGGTACTGCATGTACCTTGGGCTTGCAAAAGAAATGCTACTAGTGGCCCTACAGCACTTATTGTACCATCCTCTATCGTAACACTTTAAAACATGTCTCAGTCCTGCCATTGCAGCCAGTAGAGCAGTTTTAAACTGCCAGTTTGACCTTGGAGAAATATACCTTTTGCCAGCCCTAAACCTTCCTTTTCAATACATATAAGTCATCCCTAAGGTAGGCCCTATAAGCCCATGGGGCAGGGTGCATTGAGTTTAAAAAGTAGGACATGTGGATTTAAGTTTTACATGTACTGGTAGTGGAAAAACTAAATTTGTTTTTCACTACTCTAATGCCTATCTCTCCCATTAGATAACATTGGATTTTCACATTTAACAAGTGCTAACTTTTGATTGCGAGCAGGTAGACCTGTCATGTTTATCCTCAAATAAATTGTAATTTAAAATCCTCTTTAATGTTTAAATGGTATTTTAAGTCACAATTCTTAATTCCTGCCCTAACCATTTTGTGTGCCTCTGCCAGTGTCATGAGTCACATGACCGTGAATGGCTCTACTTTTGGGGTTTGTGTATTCCTGCCAGATAGTGAGACAAAAGGGATTGGGGGTAGGCAGAATGCACCATCCTGACGAGATGGCTGTTCCTTGCCCCACTTACACTTCAAAGGGATTGCTCCCAGCACACATAAAGGAACCTGACACCAGTCTTTTGTCACCCCACACTTCTTGGAGCAATGGCAGAGAAAGGGAAGAACATTCCAGAGCCAAATGTGGGGTTGGGGGGATAGTCCATGATGAGGCTCCTGATGCCCTAAAGGAGTTTAAAGACTGCCTCAAAGCAATGAACGAATGGTTGGGTGAAAACTGCCTAAAGCTTTATTTCAATAAAACTGGCATTTTCTTTTTGTCACAAGTACAATCCCTGACCCCTTGGCTGGTGGCCGCCCGAACTGGGAGCCACCCCTCCCCATTGTTCTGTGTCAGAAACTTGGATATCAAAATCGATCCAGCTCTGTCACTTGAACCACAGATCTAGGGGGTCTCGGCCAGCTGCTTTGCACATTGAAGTCTTTGAGAAGGATGCTACATTTGATGCCTGTGACCTCCCGTAACACTATTGTCCATGCCCATGTTACAGCCAAATTGGACTATGCCACCAGTCTTTACCTGCGATTGTCAGCTTACCTTCTGCAATGGATGCAGATAATTCACAATGCTGCTGCGCTCCTCATTCTTAAGGTCTTGATGCGTCACTCAGTGTCTGCCCACCTCCGCCAGCTACCCTGGGTCACTGTAGCCAGTTGCATCAGATTCAAGGCTCTAATCTTCACCTATAGAGCCTTGGAGAACAAGGGACCACTGCACCTGAGATGTAGACTCAAAGCCTACCACTAGAATAGATGCCTCAGGTCTAACTCACAGAGGCTTCTAAACATCTCGAGAATCCTTAGGTCTCGGCGCATAGGGAGATCCTTCACCTTTTTGACTGCCAAACGTTGGAATTCGCTTCCATCCAACTTTCGACTTTCTCCCTCAGAAAGGATCTTCAGAAAAGGCTATAGACCTACCTGTATAGTGCCTGGACTGGGGCATGGTGCTTAGTTTCTATCCGTCCGCTAGGGCATCCCAGATGTTAGCGCCGGGACGCTCCCTTGGGCGTACCTGTGCTCTCTACAACTGCCATTGTATTGTATTGTATTGTTGCCTCAGTGGGGCTTCCTCCCACCTCAACCAATACCCTGATTTCTTGCACTCCGATATTGTTGACACTTTTAATGCGGGTGCATACCCTGTTTCCTGAGGAAACGGATGAGGATGGAGCGAATGAGCCACTCACAGTGGACTAAATCCTTGGAGCTGCTATCCTTAGCACTAAAACTGGAGAAGAAGCTTCTGATGAAGAAACTCAGCAGCTTAGAGAGATTTTGAATCGCAATGACTTGCATAAACTAGAGCAGCAAAGGTTCGGGGAGGAAAAGAGCTGTATGATACTGTGGAAGGGCGATTTTAAGGCATAAGGAGAGAGAATGTGAAAAGGAGAGCAAGGAACTGAGGATGGAAAAGAAATGGGAGAATTATGGAAAATAATGACTAATCAGGAAAAATGAAAGAGATAGTGATACAAATAAATAATTGAAGGCGTTAGATGAGGCAGATGAGAAATGAAAGGGTAGGAAGGAATGATGGGAGAAGATGAAATGGCAATGAAAGATAAATATAGAAAGATGAGGCAAGAAAGGGGAGGGAAGGCAAGGGGAACAAAGGGGCGAAATATTTGAGAAATGTCAAGAAGACTTAAATAGACGGGAAAAGAGAAGGGATTTCAACGGGAGGGAAGGAAGTAGGGAACAGGAGAGAGGGAAGTAAAGCAAGGAGAGGGAATGAGGAGATCAGTGATAAAGGAGAAACAAGAGTTTGGAGAAACAGGAACGGGTTATGAAGAGAAGGGGTTAGAGACAGAAAAACAAGGATAACAAGGGAAGCATGACCATGCCATTGATCATTTTAGGAATGAGCCAAAAGGAATTGGCAGTCGTTTTTAGCAAACTACGAATTCTTGAAATATTGTATCCGTGTTCCTTTAGGAATGCTAGTAAAAGCTATTGGCTTATGGCCAATTTATTAATGAAATTGTGCTGGAAAAGCACCATTTAAAAAAAGTGCTGAAGAAACTCTCCAATCTTGCCTTGCAGCAGTCACTCATGCCCTCTTACTGCGCTTGCTTGTGCAGGCAAACATATGGTCTAGTCTCACACACTAGACCTGCTATCAGCTGCCTGATACTCGGAAGACTCTGGAGACAAGTGGTGGCCGTAGGGGGAATCACTGGCAAGGCCTTTTACAAAAACCTCTAAGAACCGTCTATAAGAAGCCAGTACCAGGAACTGATTCGGAAAGAATGTTTGCATGAAAAATTAACCTTTTCATGAATTTTTTCCTTTTTGTGTTACAAAAGACCTCTCTTTGTGGCTCAAGGGGGCCTCTAGAACCCACGGGCTGTCTTCCTAAGTATCAGCAACTTCGCTGGAGATAAAAAAAAACATGCAATGTCCCACTCTCAGCGTCTCTGTGATATACACAGCTTTACAGCAGGAGGTCAGAAAACTGTAGGCTCAGGATCAAGGAAACCTGGGCAGCTACAACAGTATTTACTAAGCAGATTCGTTGTCCACGATGCCTGCTAGGAAAGAAATAACTGAGGAAAAGGTGCATCACGAATTTGACATCCCCACAATTGGTTTTGGCTAATTTTGTGTTGCTCTGTTCATTTTGAACCAGTATACCAAGGTGCAGATTTACTAACACTTTGCAACAGAGATGCAAACTTGTCAAAATGCTGAATTAGGTTTTGCTTACTAGCGCGCTGGAAAGTAGCCCTAAAGTAACTATGGGCTACTTTACACTACTTTGTGCTGCAAGGCTGGTACATGGCTATTCCTATGCAACCAACCATGAGTTTTTACACAAATCCTTATCTACTAGGTACATTTAATAGAGAAGGATTTGCCCCAAAAAATATATATGCCTACTCAAGGCAGGTGTAACGTTGGAGAAAGATTTTCTTTTCTCCTAATCTTTTCAGTTTTGCATGTGTGCTGTACAACACACACATTTGGAAAAGTATTAAATTATGTCTAAACATAGCATTGTACTGGAATACAGAACCTATGCTAGACATCAAGCACACACCAGGACATTATGGTGCAAAGGTGTGGGTGTGGCACAAGCCAACTAAAATTACACCACCAAAGGGAGAGAGAGAAACAAAGCTGAATCTTAGTAGACACAGCATTGTTCTGCTCTCACCCTTTGAAGCATTGCAGCAACTTTGGTTGCTGCATTGTGTTGTGTCAGAGCTTAGTAAATCTGCCCCTGAAAATATATTTGAGGACAATAAGCCCTGTTAGGAGACATTTGTTAGTTTTTTCCTGCTGGAAAGTTTTTTGCTCTGAAAATGTTTTATTTGCGTCCATAAAACTTGGAACTGGTCATACTCCAAGCCTCTGACCACGTGCACACTTAGGTCAGCTGACCTGTGTAGTGGCGGCTGCCACCCAGTAGCATATGTGAGGCGGGGGATAGAAACAAAAATAAAAAAAATACTTACCTTGCTGCCGGACCGCTGCCTTGCCTCGCATCGTCCTCTTCTGTTTCTGTGAAGCAGGAGGTACACCCAGGCTCCCCTAAGCCAATCACAACGCTGCAATGCAGCGCTGTGATTGGTCTGAGTGCCGTTATTCGGCACTCAGACAGGCAGTGGGAGCCTGTGCATGTTCCTCACCAGGCTGTGTATTACAGCCTAGTGGGGAACATGCAAAGTGCGCATGACTGTTTGGCTGGCACAAGATGGCCAGCCAAATTCTCATGGGCACTCAAGGGCCCAACACTCTTCCTCTTGCTGACTGTGACGACAACCAAGCCCCGCCCGCAAACCTGCCCCACAACAGAAAAATAAAATGATGATAACATAGTGTTATTATCATTTTATTTTTCCTTTTTCCTCTGTGCAGAATGCAGTGGGGCGGCGTTTCTCCACCTCAGCGGAGGAGCTGCCCCTGGGCCTGGGGCCACATTATGCCTAGGGCGCACCTTCTCTGTTTGCACCATGGCGCACCTTAAAATAGGTGTGCCAGACGCAAACAGGGTAAGTGCGCCCTATTACTTTGAATCTGCTGCCACCAGGGCAGCCGCAAAGTTGTGCTGCCCTGGGAGCTGCGCGCTGAAGTAAAAAAAAAGAGCGGCTTTGAAGCAGCTACTCCATGTTTCACTGTGCAGGCGGCAACCCGCCTGCACTTTTAAGAGGAAAAAGAGATCCCCTTGTAGGTGGGTTCAGTGAGTGACTGCACCTGCCTGCAAAGGGATGTCTGAGGGGTCTATTGGGCTCCCTATCTCCCTCCAGAGGACTGCCATCAGGGAGCCCACTGACAGTGTGCCAACTTTTAGGTAGCACGCTGTCAGTGTGACTCATGATAGATTCTTTACCTCTGTGCCATGTCTATAATACGGCGCTGGGCAGAGGCAAAGGGATTCCCTCATTTCCAAGGGGCCACACCCCCATGAAAATGAGGGAATGCCCTCTGGGGATACCGCTGGCTCTATATGAGCATCAGCATAATCTGTATTACAGAAGGGGCCGCACAAGCATCTGCGGACCCTTCTGTAATACCAAAGTGGCCTGGGGCGGGCAAAGTGGGCACACCTGCTCGTTGTGCCCCTGGAGCACTTTCCATAATACGGCCCATGGAGCCTAGGTTCTAATATGACTTCCATGAGCACAGCTTCAATTTGTCATTTTTACAAAATCTAGAGGAGCATGGTAAGAGTTATATACCCTGCAGGCTGGTATGCCAATTGCTTCCAACATTCACCTTCCTCATATGCAGGAACCCAGGGTTCTAGGGCACAGATCGAAACCTCTCTCCCTCTGTTTCAGGGACTTAGACAAAAGTCTGGTCAACTAACTTTGACCAAACATTGAGCACATTCTTGTGGCCAGATAACCTAATGGTTCCAGCTACTAGGAGATCTGCCGAGGCTGCCAGCCACAGATGCAAGTGGGAGAAGGGCTATTCTAGTCCTGCTTCCTTAAGGCCACACCCAAAGTCCAGTTCTAAGGGCTTACTGAGATCGTCTTTCAAGGTGCCCTCTTCTCTATGAGGAAGACAGATTTCCCTCCCTCTTGCTTCCAGAGTGCCACAGGCAAAGTCTTGCCCCTCTGAGCTTGTTGATTTCTTTTTCAAGCTTCCCTCACTTGTCCAGGATCTGAGGGTGGACCACTAGAGTGAAATTTCTCTGATCCTTTGAGACCCTTTACAGATGCTGGATTAAGGGGAAAGACAAAGCTTCCATCTTTCCCAGGCAGGAAGCAGGTAACTGACTCTCTCACCTACTTTTGTCCTTTCCAAGTACACTGACTATCTAATTTCTGAGAGGGTGTGTCCCAGGTTATTTGAGTAACTCAAGGGCAGTTTTACTAACATTTGATGCAGTGCATCCCAGCAAGACAAGAAGCTTGAAAAAAACAGAAATACTGGTCATATCATCGGAAGGAGAGTCTCACTAAATCTGGTGCTGCACTATTTTATGCCCTTTGCGGAAATTTGTCACACAGCACTTTTTTGCATGAACATCAGTAAATCTGGACCAGAGTTTGAATTGCTTACTTTTATGTGAATCACACTATTACCTTCTTCATACAGAAGCATTATTAAATTCCGTTAAATAAATAAATATATATGTCACCCAGTGGTGGACACCACTGGGTTGTTATAGTTAGGATAGCTTTTCAATACGAAATTCGTTTTCTGGTTTGCTAATAACTTTGGTGCCATTTGCTGAATCTTCACAAAACTTTCTAAATAAAGCAAATTCACTTTAGAAACTTCCTGGAAAGTTTTGGGGTGATCCGGCAATCAGGAGCTGAGGAAAAAGGGGGTTCAAAAAGCAAATTTCTCCATGCATTTTCCATAGACTTATTTAGGCAGGGCTACAGAAAAAACTACTGAACGGAATTACGCCAAATTTGTCAGGAAGCTAGAATTTGGTCCGCAGATTGTCCTTTTGTAATTTGGTTTTAATCCGTTCAGTATTTGCTGAATAATAGAGGTTTACAAAAATTTGTATATCTGGACTGTTGGGTCCACAGAAGTCGTTAGAGTCTCATGGGAGCACCAGTTCAAAAATAGAGTGTTCTGATTGGCCCAGGTAGGCTTTTACTCCATTGAGCCAATTCGCTCAAGACTCCCCCTTGAGCAAGTGTTCTGATTGGCTGCCAACAACATGAGAAAACTGTTGCTGGCAGTCATTACAGGATTCACTGACTTAGTCCCCTGTACTGAACATAAAATAAAAGAATGATATAAGGGGGTAGGGTACGGATACCCTGGGCCCCATGTGGGGACCCAGAGGGAACCCCCTGGCCCAAAAAAGATAACAAATTGGCAAATTTTTCCACGATCCTACTGGATCATGGCAAAAAAAAAAAATGCCGGCCGCCATTTTATTATATATATATATGGGAAGGAGGCATGTGTTGGGCCCTCCAGCCCATTTAGGGTCCCAAGGATCCCATCCCCCAGGGACGTATTCTATATTTAAAGAGAGGGTGGTGCATGGCCCCCTCCTCTAGCCATTTTCAGCCCCTGGAACACCCATCCCCTGGGCTCAAATTAATAATTTATGGGAGGGGCGCCTGGACCCTCTTCCCAAGCCATATTCAGCCCTATGGACTCCATCTCCCAGCACCCAATGTGTTCATTATGGGCAGGGGGTCAGGGGCCCCCGCCTTGAGCCTTAAAAAGGCCCTGGGAACCCCATTCCCCAGGGCCGTCACTTAAGTTTGATGGGATGGGGGCCCTGAGCCTTTAATGTCCCGGAGACCCCATTCCCTGAGGAGAGCCCCTTGCTGTGTCCTGGGGTGCCCACCCACGAGACACAGTGGTTTTCCTGCCCATACTGGCGTGGGCAAGGAAACACTTTTGCGCCCATCTGGCGGAAGCATTTTCAAATCTCCCGCCAAACAGGAGCAAACACATAGTCTGCTCCCAGTGGGCAGGAGCTATAAAAATTCATCCACCGACTAGGAGCAGGCTTGTATTCTGTTTCCTTGCCTGCACCAGAGGGAGCAGCATGAATAGCTGCTCCCTCGGAGGGGGGAGCAATGTGACTCTGGCACCATGTGGGGAGTTAACAAAAGACACACAAATGATGGACGGAATGCAGAACAAATCAAAACATTCACCCCCAGTCAATAGATCTGGGTTAAATCCATCGTTTTTTGCTCACCATGCTACCCCAGTTTAGACCCAGCCATATTCAAATCAGTCTTGACCCTGTGCCTAATGGGAACAGTCCAGACCGAGCTGCCAAGCCAGGTCCTCCCTGGACTGGAAACAAGGATCTTAGGACCGGTTTCGGGGTTTCACCCCTCATCAGCCAGGCTAGCTTGAATCCAGTGGCACAGAGAGCCCGGGACCCATGTCTGGGCATACCTGGCGCACTTAGGGCGAGAAAGCAAAATACACACAAATGATGGACGGAATCAATCAATTAATCAATCAATCAATCAATCAATACATTTGTATAGCGCACAACTCACCCGTGAGGGTCTCAAGGCGCTGGGGGGAGGGGTGCTGCTACTGCTCGAATAGCCAGGTCTTGAGTAGCTTCCTGAAGGTAAGCAGGTCCTGGGTCTGCCGTAGGAGGATGGGGAGGGTGTTCCAGGTTTTGGCGGCGAGGTGGGAGAACAATCTGCTGCCGGTGGTCGCTCTTTGGATGCGGGGGACGGTGGCGAGGGCGAGGTCGGCGGAGCGGAGCTGGCGGTTCGGGGTGTAGAAGGTGAGTCGTCTGTTGAGGTATGTCGGTCCGGTGTTGTGTAGTGCTTTGTGTGCGTGGGTGAGGAGCTTGAAGGTGATCCTCTTGTTGACGGGAAGCCAGTGCAGGTCTTTTAGGAGGGGTGTGATGTGGCTGCGGCGAGGGATGTCGAGGATCAAGCGTGCAGAGGCGTTCTGTATGCGTTGTAATTGTTTCAGGAGTTTGGCCGAGGTTCCTGCGTAGAGGGCGTTACCGTAGTCCAGTCTGCTGCTGACGAGGGCCTGGGTGACCGTTCTTCTTGTTTCAGTGGGGATCCACCTGTAGATCTTGCAGAGCATGCGGAAGGTGTTGAAGCAGGAGGACGAGACGGCGTTGACTTGCTTGGTCATGGAGAGTGTTGAGACGAGGATGAACCCTAGGTTGCGTGCGTGGTCGGTGGGTGTTGGTGCTGCTCCCAGTGCGGTCAGCCACCAGGAGTCGTCCCACGCCGAGGGAGTGTAGCCGAGGATGAGGACTTCCATCTTGTCTGAGTTCAGCTTCAGGCTGCTGATCTTCATCCACTCGGCGACGGCTTTCCTTCCTTCGTGGAGGTTGGTTTTGGCGGTGAGGGGGTCCTTGGTGAGGGAGAGGATCAGCTGGGTGTCGTCGGCGTAGGAGATGATGTTGAGGTTGCAGAATGCAGAACAAATCAAAACATTCACCCCCAGTCAATAGATCTGGGTTAAATCCATTGTTCTTTTGCTCACCATGCCACCCCAGTTTAGTCCCGGCCATATGCAAATCAGTCTTGACCCTGTGCCTCATGTGGGGAGTTGGCTGGGGCCACAGGGCCCTTGGACTACCCGGCGGCTCCCAATATGTGCATGATGGGTGGGCACTGGGGTACCAATCTATTATATGGGGTCCCCTGGACCATAATTGGCTCAAGGAGGTGGACTGCACAGCCGTCCCTCCCCTTTAAGCATACCTGCGGCCTTGGAGTATGGGGTCTCCAGGGCCTAAGGAGGCTTGGGGAGGAGGGCCAAATGCTCCCCTCCCATTTAAAATAAATAAGGCCCTGGGGGATGAGTTCCACTGGGCCTAATGAGGCTTGGGGGCACACAGTCCCACTCCCATTTAAAAAACAAAATAGACAGTTTCGGGTCAGGAAATGCTTAGGGAGTAGACTGCATTCCCCTTCCCTTTTATTTACATCTTAGCCCCAGGGAATGGGGACCCTGGGGTCGAATTAGGCTCAGGGACGGGGGCCACTTACTCCCTTCCATTTTTTTTATTTCTCAGCCCCAGGGGATGAGTTCCCTGGGGCCTAATTAGACTCAGGAAGGGGGCCACATTCACCCTCCCCCTTTTCATCAAATTTAGCCCTGGGGCCTGATAAGGCTCGAGGAGGGGGCAGTGAACCCCTTTTAAACAAAAAAAGGCTACTTGGAATGGGGTTTTTGCCTTTTTGGGGACTAGAAACTCAGGGATGGGGCCCTCTCCCCTTTTTTTATTATAGTTCTCCCTAGGGGATGAGGTCCTCTGGGCTAGTAATGCTCTTGAAGTGGGGGCTTTTTGGCCACGAGGATGGAGTCTCTGGGATCCAAAAAGGCTTGGAGGGGCGCCACAGAGTATTAAAAGTATCTACAAAGAACAGTTTATACTCTATGCCAAATTTGTTCAAAGAGACACTATTCATTAACAAATACCCAAGATCTGAAGATGCTAAAGGTCATACTACCTGCAGCCTTCATAGTGTGGTAAAAGCATCACAGATAGCCCACGTTCTGAAGCAAAAGAAGCACATGTGCATAGGTTATTATCTGGTGCACATAGTCTTCTATGTTATGTAGAAATTGTCATGCTGAGAAGATTCATTCTAATACCTCAAGGCTACTTACAATACTGAGGGCCTCATTTACAAAAATAGGGCTTAGGGCAGCGCCACAAGTCTTTTGCTGTGCTGCCCTAAGCCTATTTGAAAGGGCAGGAATGGATCATATTTACGAGATACAGTGCATTCCTCTCCTTTCAGCCAGTGCCGGCGCACAATTTGGTGCCAGCGCTAACGCAGGCACCCTTGCAAGGGTGTCTGCATTGTTGGCAGGATTGTTTTTGTGGAGGATGGGGCCCTTTTCGGCACAAAAAATCCAAAGAGGCATTTTCCTCATTTTACATGGAAAGAGAAAGAAAACGAGGAGAAATTAAAACATTTCTCCTCGTTACGCCTGCTCTGGCGAGGCATGATGCTTACGTGATTTTGTAACTCTGGGGCAGCATCAAAATCCATGGTTGTGGCGTGGGAACACCCACTGCAATGCCCATGGAACGTCTCATTGATGAAGAGTATGGCAAGGCAGCACTTTGAGCTGCCTTGCCCTACTCCATAATCCATTACTCCATACTCCTTACTCCATATCTATGAGGCCATGCAAAGCCATGCAGGGTGGCTTTGCATGGCCTCATAGATATGGTTGAGAGGATTGTGCCACCGGAGCATCAAAAAAAGTGACGCTCCGACGTGTGCAGGCCTCATGGAAATAAGCCCCTTAGTATCTACTAAGTAGAATCTTTGGTCTGTGGAAACTTTTTTGCAGAACCAAAAACCTTGTGTTCAACATACTGGACACAAGCCATCACCTATCATCTGCACAAAGAGTTACTCTTCAATACAAAGAATCATAACGTGTTAAATACCTCTCCACACCGAATAACTGACTAAATATCGATGGTCACAATATCGACCTACAAAAATATCGCAGCAAAAATATCGAAGACAAGAATATCGACATCTTAAGGTAAGTACAAAAATATCGGAAAAAAATATCGATGTCAAAAATATCGTTGTTAAAAATATCGTTTTTAATTTAAGTTAAACAAATATTGTAAAATAAAGTAAATAATACATATAATTAAAAGAAACATAGTTAAAAATATTTTAAAATGCTTAAAAATTATAAGTAATATATATAATTTGAAAATACATTAAATATATACATATAATATATAATATATATATACTTACTTATTAATATGTTTTAATATTTATTTTAATAACTTATAAATTGTTTAATTTATTTTTTATAAGTTATAAATACATCTATACACATAAAACAATAATATAAATAAAAATTAAATAAATATATGTAACAAATTTAAAAGAATTAAAATTATTTTAAATCTTTTTAAAAATAATTATACAGTACATTAGCTAAAAAAATACAAAATATTAGATAGCGGAGGAAATCAAATTACTATTCCCACTCCAGTGAGTGCAACAGTAGGGAAAGTGTTGGATAGCGTGGGGGTAAAAATTACTATTCCCACTCCAGTGAGTGCAACAGTAGGGAAAGTGTTGGTTAGCGTAGGGGTAAAAATGACTATTCCCACTCCAGTGAGTGCAACAGTAGGGAAAGTGTTGGATAGCGTAGGGGTTAAAATGACTATTCCCACTCCAGTGAGTGCAACAGTAGGGAAAGTGTTGGATAGCGTAGGGATAAAAATTACTATTCCCACTCCAGTGAGTGCAACAGTAGGGAAAGTGTTGGATAGCGGAGGGATAAAAATTACTATTCCCACTCCAGTGAGTGCAACAGTAGGGAAAGTGTTGGATAGCGTAGGGGTAAAAATTACTATTCCCACTCCAGTGAGTGCAACAGTAGGGAAAATGTAGGATCGCGTAGGGCTTAAATTAACATACTTATAATTTTTTTATTTTTAAATAAATAACATATTAATAATAATTTAACAAAATAATTATTAATAAATACCTATTAAATTAAATTAATATTTACTTAAATAACATTAAATTACTTCCCACCCTATTCCCCTATAAACACACAACGCGCTACACATAAAAAAAACACAATTAATTTAATTATCAATTAATAAAAATTAATTACCAATTAATAATTAATTAACAATTAATTAATTACCAATAACAATAAATAAAAAATATTAATACATTAATTCTCCTTAATATAATTTTTAATTAACCAATTAATAAAAATAAATTACCAATTAATAATTAATTAACAATAAATTAATAATCAATAACAATAAATATACACATATTAACTAATTAATTATATTTAAATTACTTCCCACCCTATTCCCCTATAAACCCACAACCCGCTACACATTCAAAATAACATAATTAATTTAATTACCAATTAATCAATGAATTAAAATTAATTACCAATTAATAATTAATTTACAATAAATTAATTAACAATAAAAATTTATAAAAATTAATTATAATTAATATAATTATAAATTAACCAATTAATATAAATTAATTGCCAATTAATAATTAATTAACAATAAATTAACAATGAATAACAATAAATAAAAACATATTAATTATAATTAAATTACTTCCCACCCTATTCCCTATAAACTCACAACCCGCTCTGATACTAAAACGCAAAATTTCCTTTAAAAACAATTACTATTTTCTAAACATTTAATACATATATTTAAAAACACTGAAAAAACTTTAAAAAAAATGTTAAACATACATATAAAATACATAACACTAAAAACAAAATCGATATTATTAACAACTATATTTTTGCTAACGATATTAATGACTTCGATATTACTTACTTCGATATTAAAAAATCGATATTACTTACCTTAAAGTCGATATTCTGGTTAACGATATTCTTGACTTCGATATTCTGTCCCTACGATATAAAAACTCGATATTAGTGTAGGTCGATATTTAAAATTCGATATTTTGACTGCCCACCCTCCACACCTAGGATGCATTAGAAGCACATGTGTCTTGTAAACACTTACACCCGTTAGCTGGACACAGACTGTACAAAATTAGGTAGAAAAGTAATATGGTAGTTTCCTGGCACTGTGTAAACCATAAAACCAACTAACACGCTCATTGGATGATGTCATCAGTGATGTAATTTGAGATGTCATAAGTGATGTCATAAATGTTGTAATAGAACATGGCTAGAGTGATGTAATATGTGAGGTTATAAGCTATGCATGACGGGGCACACATTATAGTTATCTCTGCTAAATATAACTGGTGAATTTCTGTGGTTTGTTTGGTTCAAAACATTAACGTTGTCACTGACATTCACCTAACTATAACATTACTTTAACCTTTGCGTTTTTTCTGTGAATATATAAAATTCAGGGGCATATTATCAAGGGCTCTATCGCCGCTTTAGCGGGACTTTTCCCGCTAAAGCGGCGATAATTCTAACGCCCTATTAGCAAGCTGTCGCTAACTGCTGTTAGCGACAGCTTCTAGGCGATAGCGACCGGGTTGGGTGCCGCTTTGCATGCCTGCGATATTTATCGCTAATGGCATGCAAAGTAGGCGTTCCCAACCTAAAAGCGACTGGAAACAGTCGCTAAGCTCGCTATCGCCTATTAGCGAGGCAGGGGAGGTGATTAACGAACCAGCGCTAAACACGTTTAGCGCTGGTTTGTCAACGCCTGTCCAGACCTGACTTAGCCATGTAATCCAATGGGAGGTGGATTACATGGCTAAATCCCCTCGCCCTTTCACCTAGCTAACACTGGTCACAGTGTGAATATCGCTTGTGTTCAAGCGATATTCACACTGTTCTCCAGGGTTTCTATCGCTTTGGAGATAAGCGTTGCTGATAGCACGTTATCTCCGCGATAGAAACCTGCAATAGCCGGCGATAATTATCCAAGCGCTAACTGCGCTTAGCGATAATAATCGCCGGTTATTGCTAATAGGCCCCTCAATGCTGATAGATTTACACATATCTCCAAATATTAATTACCAGGAATAGTTGAACTCCACCAGGATCCTGTTCCATACGTCGTATTTCATCTGTATCTCTTCCTTTGTTCCTTTAGATTTTTTCATTTTTCTCTTTCGTGCACGTCTGAGCTTACCCCTTTAATCAGTATTTCAATGATTGACTTGCATTCAGCCTGTCAGCTGTCAGTAACTACAATGCGGCTTAGCGCTGTCTGATGGCGGGGGCTCATCATTTCAATACAGAAAGAAACCGGGCGCCATGCGGGGGAGACGCAGAGGTTGTCAGTCTAACTATGAAAGTAATTTATTCTAATCAGAACCATTGTTATTTCTGAGTTGAATGTCTAATTCATGATCACGGGCTTTCTGGATCTGTGCGGTCTGAAACGGGAAATGCAATTTCTCATTTGAACGTGTTTGGTAAATTATGCTGCCTGCGCCGGTAAAGCGACATGTTTCGAGAGTTTTATTAATCTGTCTGTGCGTCAGTTGGAGTGTGTGCGTGAAGTAGGGAGCGGGTGAGAGTGTTGGGTATGCTAGATGCGAACTTATAGGCAGGGCCCAGTGAAAGGATTTTCAACGCCCCAGGTAAATTAGTTTTTGCTACTTGGGCGCATACTTTGGCCAGCAGCCAGGCCATTTTTACGTCCATTTTTTGTATTTGGATAGCCTCTTGTGGCGGCTGTAAGGCCACTGCCTGTAATGACGTTAATATAGCACCAGGCCTGGTAAGGTGTAATTCGCAAAGATTGCCCTTGGTGCCAGACTGACTTTATTACGCACTTGTAATGTATCCATGATTTTACGAACGGTAAACAGTAGCGGGTGGCACGGTATAATCAGTCTGTATTGTATTCATTCATGAATAAACTACACAGTTTTAGTTTTAAACCTAGGCTGCCCTAATGCACTGGGTTTTCAAGTGTGTGCCCTCTCCCACCTACGCTTCGAGCACATGGCATCGTCCATGGCGGCGTGAGGGTCAGGCAAGAACGATGAATGAGGTTGCTTCGTCCACTACACAAGTCTATCGAGCCACGTGCCAAAATGTGTTTATAAAAAGAAAAATTGAACTGTGTTGCAGTACTTGAAAACTTAAATATTTTAATGAGAGAAAATAAATGACAGCAATGAAAATTTATTTTTGGCAATTTCTTAGAGGGTAGGTTCCCTTTCAGATTCGAGTTCGCAAAGCCCTTTCAATATATGCTTTGGTTCAATTTTTGTCAATGTAACATACACAATAAGCATGAGATAACATTAAAACTCATTTAAGACTTATGTTTTAAGATATGTTCCCACAATACATTTTGAAAATGTGTGGCTTGCTTGCAGTGTTCAATGTATTTGTGTCATGGCAGTGAAAATAAACGTCATTCAGTGACTGTTAGAAATTGGGTTTCTGATTGGCAGAGGTATGCACCCTGTCCAAGCATGAACCACAATCCTAGTCAGGGTAAGTGTGGTACACGTTAGGGGCCTCATTTATGAAAAGTGTTGCATAGCTGGTTGAAACTAGCGATGCAGCACTTTTCAGTGTACCCTCCTTGCAACACAATCGATGCGCCATTTTTATTGTATGGCGCACCATGTCGCAAGGAATGACAGACATGTCAGGAATCCTGACGTATCTGTCGGCGCAAAACCCACACATTGCTGGAGTTGTGTCTTAAGCATGACGCAACTCCAGCAATGCATGGGGGAGGCCTATTCCCATTGCACTGCATCACCCTTAGGCCTACTGTGAGGAAGGCGTAAGGTTGTGCGACCCTTGACCTTGCCAGGTAGGTCGCTCCCCCACCACACAGCTCCGCCTGTGTTGTCTGCCCGCTGCTTCTGCAGGTAAGATCGCCCCTCAGCTGCGGCCCCGGTGCCCGCATTTCTTGCTATCTCCCTTTTTCCTTCTGTGCCCCTCGCTGCCCCAATTGCGTTGTGACTGTGATTTTGTCTGTTTTCCCCCCATTTCCTTTCTGTGCCCTCGCTGCCCCATCTGCGTTGTGACTGTGATTTTGTCTGTTTTCCCCCCATTTCCTTTCTGTGCCCCTCTGTTGGACTTGGCCCTTTTGGCAGGTTCACCCCTCAACTTTTTGCTCGTCTCCTAGCCTTTTCCCTGTGTAGTGTTGGTGGTTTTAGGCCTCTGCGCACTTTAGCCCTGTGTCCCAGTGTAAAGTGCGTGCGCACTCTGAGTGCGTGTGGTGAGATTGGCCTGCCCTCCCATAGGAATGCATGGGGGATATGTGTGTCCATGGTAATTCCTGGTGTGAGAGTAGGGCAGGGGCGAGTTTAGTATGTGCGAACTCGTGAGAATAAATGCTGCGCAGTGGTGTGCGCAGATTTATTGTGACTAGTGGAGAAGTGCCACTTTTAGAAGTTGGCATTTATGTGTGCTCTGTGTCTGCCTGCCTGATGTGAATTGCATGTCTGGCTTTGTGAGTGACAGGGGCTGGGAGGTGTGTGTGGCTCCAGGAGGGGCAGGGTGAGTCAGCGCAGGGCTGAATAGGGAGATCTGCATCTAGATGGGAGGGAGGAGTTGCACCTGGGACCTGAATAGGGCTGTGCCTTCCCTCCACAATGCTGGCTCCACCCCCTGTGGTGTGTCTGATTTCCCTAGCCTGTCCTGTGAAAGGAGAGAGGAGCTGAGCAAAACAAAGTGCTCCAAAGCTCCCCCAAAACCAGTTGCACCTGGTTTTTCCCCAGCCCTGTGCTATGTGACAAAGGAAAAGGGTGTATAAAAGAGGGGGCTGTGACCCCATGAAGTTGTTCTTGTTCTGCTCTGTTGTGCTGACTTGCAGGGGACACTCTGCCAGGAGGAACCGCCGCGGGACCCAGCTGCTGTTTCCTGGGGGTCCCTGCGTGCTGGCCTGCCTGGCTGTGCTGCTGAGGTGTCCCCAGCACCAAGGACTCTTCCTTTTTTTGGCTTGGCAAGGACTTTATGGCTCCCCAGCGCCTCGTGAGCGCTATACTCTAATTTCCCAAGGAAGAGAGTGCTGGAGACTTTGCCCTAGCGCTTAGAGAGCGCTTCTATCTTTAATTGGCAGCGCTGGCCTGCTGCCTGGGGATTCCCCCGCATCTCTGAAAAGGCGGGTGCCCACCCCGCATTGTGTGTTGTGCTGGCGGGTGCCCACCCCGCAAGTGACTTTATTTAAAAATACCGGGAGCCTACCCCGTATTGAGGAGATCACCGCCGCAGCCCGGGCCAACCAGGAAGTCAGGCAACCCTCGCCGAGACGTGGGCGGGGCCTGGCCAGGAGAGCAGGAAGTCCCGTCCGGCAAAGGGGAAGCCAGAGGAAACCCCGGTAGAGGAGGACGGGAGCCTACCCCGCCTCCGTGAGCCCCGGCCAGAAGTCCCGGCCCCCCCCAGGAGAGGGACCGGGTGAAGAGGAGAGAAGGCGCCCGGGAGACAGGAAGTGTCCAGCGGGGCTCCCGTGAGCTCTTGGGAGCCCCGGAGCCGGCGAGAAAAGGAGAAGAGCGCGGCGTGGTGAGCGGGACCTCCCCGTGTGGAGAGGGGAGAGCCCCACGTGTTGCCGCGCCCACCACAGAGTCCCAGCAGAAGTCCCGGGTCCCAGGAGGGGGCCCGGGTGAAGTAAATCGACCTCACACGGCCACTGATGAGACCGGAGGAGGCACAGAGTCCTGCCCAGACCCGGTGAGTGGCGCCGAGAGGGGAAACGCAGCCTGACTGGTGGCGGGGCTCCCGTAACCACGAGGAGAGCCCCGCGTGTGTCTGCAGAGTCGGGGGCAGTCCTGCAGAACTCGGGTGAGTGGGGCTGTAGTCAGGGGGTGGTTCGAGGCACGTTTTCGGTGCTTGCCCCCCTCCATTGCGCAGTGATCGTTGGTCCCTGAGGCACAGTGGTGCCCAAGTCAGTTTCACAGCTGCGCCGCAGTGGCGGGCAGCTGCATCAAGGGGGCACTTTTTGTCTAGGAGTCCCAGAGAGGGACTCCGACGGCCCGTGGAGGGCCAGTGCCATTTTTCCAACGTGGGGGCCAATTTTATTTAAAAGCCCAGTAGGGCCCGGAGGGCACAGATGAGCCAGGGCCCCTCCCGTTTGTTGGATCCCAGCTGCCCCGCTTGCAGAGGGCAGCTGCACCGAGGGGGTGATTTTATTTAGAGGCCCCTTCGCTTTGCTCACAGCTGCGCCGCACCAGAGCGGGCAGCTGCAACGTGGGGACATTTGTTGATTGAGTCCCAGAGAGGGGCTCAGGGGGCACGCCGGTGCCCGTGTTAATTATTCACAGCTGCCCAGCAAGTAGTGGGCAGCTGCCACGTTTAGGCTTGCGCAATTGCGCACTTTGCTTTCGCTGCCTGTGCAGCCAGCCCGGACATTCTGGACATTGGGCATTTGAGCCCCTGTGAAGAGGCCAGTTGGCCTGGGGCCAGTTCCAGAGTGTTGCGCCCCGATTGGGGCACCCTGTGCTTATGCTAATGTGATGCCCAATATGGTTATATGATGGTGCTCACGCTTGCAGGTGTGGCATAATGTTCTGATGCTTGTGATGCCTACCTCATAATGTGTTATGCTAAGGATGTGTGGGCCTAATGTAGTTTATGCCTAAGGTGATTCATGCGCAAGGTGATTTGTGCATCCCCTATCTTTTACATTACAGGTTCTCACGCTTAGTTCCTAACTGTACCAGTAGTTACTGGTTGTGCGCTACATTTATTATTTGTGCTACATTTACAATTGGTGATTTGTGACAGTGGCCCCATTGGCCCTGTCGTGTGTAAATAGTCCCCTGTGAATATTGCCTAGTGCCAGTTGGCACACTATATATGATGTGATTATGTTTCTAAGGTATTTATGACAATACAAAGGCTATTTTTTATATAACCTTGTGTGGAGTTCCTTTTGTGGTGTGCCTAGTGTGTTGCTGCTGTGAGAGTGTGTTGCGCAAACGCTTTACACATTGCCTCCGGGATAAGCCTGACTGCTCGTGCCAAGCTACCAAGGGGGTGAGCAGGGGTTATCTTTGGCGTGTAACTCCCTTGCCCTGACTAGAGTGGTGGTTTCTGCCTGTCTTTGGCGCAAGCCTTAGCCAACCAGAAATCCCATTTCTAACATTGGTTGTCAGCGGTGGGGATTTGGACTTGCGTTTGCGCAGTACCACAGCGACAACTGGTTGCACTACAAACTCTACATTTAGATAATCACGTGTGTGGGGATTATTGTTCTGAGTTTTGTTTTAATTCTTCTCCTAAAAGTGTCATTTGTAAATTGTATACTCTTGCTTCAGCTCAGAAACCTAGGTCTCCTGTGTTGCACGTGTCCCTGAGCGTCCTGCCAAAATGGAGTCTGCTTTTGATTTTTGTGGTCTCTTTAGATACAGTATGGGGGAGTTGGTGGAGTTCTGTGAGGAGAGAGACATAGCAGTGAGTGGGTCAGACACCCAGTCAAAACTGAGGGACAACCTGATCCAATGGCAAAAGGACGAATGGGACTGTGAGCGCAATGAGGAGAAGAGGGCCCTGGCCGCACGCCAAGAGGGTGGTGGGTCTGAGGGGGCCCTGAGGAGTCTGAAGAGGAGGAAGAAAGTGACAAGACAGGGACGCCAGCAGATAGTGAGGACCCCATAGATAGGGAGTCCCTTGCTGGGTCCAGTGTCGGGGGCAGTGCCCCATCCCTTTTCCTGTCCCCAGAGGAGTGGGTGGATAGGAGGGAAGAAAGGGAGCATCAGCTGGCTTTGGAGAAGCTCAGGTTAGAGCATACCAAGGAGATAGCGCAGCTGAGTATGGAGGAGAAAAAGCTAGAGACCGAGAGGGTCTTAGCGCAGGAGAGGATGGCGGAGGCTGAGAGGGCCTTCACCAGGGAGAAATTATCTCCTGAGGGCAGTTTTAGTTTTCTGGATTCCCCAGTGAGGGTGGAGTCCAGTGGTGGCAGCAATATACAGTCCAGTGCAGGAAGTCCCAGTTCCCAAAATATGGTACCTTGTTTCAGAGAAGAGGAGTACAGGTTGAAGTTCAGGGGCAGTAGGAAACTGTCTCACCAGTCTTGGGCGGATTTTTCGGATGAATGTAATGATGCACTGGCTGATTGGGTAACGGTTAACACGGAACAGGATTTTGAAGGACTGTTCGATCTGGTTCTCAGAGAGCACCTGCTCAGTTGTTGTTTGCCGGGGTTGCGCCAACACCTGTTGGAGGGTGGGTTTTCTGAACTATGGGAGTTTACACGAGAGGCAGACCTCTGGGTGGAGGCCCAAGGTTCTGATGAGGCATTGGGGAGTGATTCTGAAAGTAATGGTTCAGGTATCTTCCAGTCCTGTATTGGGGAAGAGGTTCAGAGTAGCCCAGCTGGGTCCCAGTGTAGTGGGAGGGGTGTAGGGGCTCACGTCCTGTCTCAGTGGAGTAGGAGTGAGTGTGGGACTGAGTGTCCCCAGGTGCCCGAAACCCAGTCTCAGAACCTGGATGGTTTCTTCAGGGAACACCAGGTTGGGAGCCTAGGCTGTCCTGTTAGTCCATTTGAGGAGGATCTCCTAGTGTCTGGAGAACCTGGAGCGTCTGTAAGTAGAGCTCCAGTGGTTCTGGTGTCTGGCAGTGCCGCTCCAGTTGGGAGGGTACAGAAGTCCGGATTGAGGGGTGAGAGGGGGATGTGTTCCCCAGTGGAAGAACCAGTGGGTCAGGGGCCAGCCAGAAGGGCTGAGTCTCCTAGAAGTGACCATGGTGACACCACTTCTGTCGTGGGGGATCTCTGCGCACTGTCAGATGGACAGGGGTCGGGAGGTCTGCGCCACGCAGACTGTCACGCAACACATGAGTCATGTGTTACCCTCGGGGGCTGCTGAGTGCGCCCCCGGAAGTCCTGGTGTGCCAGGCAAATGCTCAGCCGTGGGGTTCAGCCCCAAGGTTGGGAGGCCAGGTTCAGGATCCGCCTGATCTGGAGGAAGGGACATCTGTAATCAGTGTCCTGACCGGTTCATCTTCCAGGGGTACCGCTCCAGTTGGGAGGGTGCAGAACTCTGGAAGGGGGTGCAGAGGGAGGGAGTCCTCGCCTCTGACCCCGGTGCAACCTGAGGGTTTAGACCCTAGGTTGGGAGACCAGTTTTTGGAGAGAGGTCCTGAACTGGTGGGAGAGTTGTGTTCTGAGGGTGCCTCTCCAAGGAGGAGAGTGCGGAGCCCTAGAAGAAGAGGTAGGGGGAGGAGAGCCTCACCCGTGACTTCTGGTCCGCCTGAGGGTGCAGACCCTAGGTTGGAGGATCAGTGGCAGTCTAGACCTGCCCTGATGAGGGGAAGAGTGGAGAATGGCTACTATGTGCCAGGGGTTACTACCCCCACTCTGTGAATGGGCAAGGACCAGTGGCATCTGGATGGCCTAGGGCCTGGTCCTGGCCGCGGACAGCTAGGGAGTACCAGTGGGGTAGCCCAGTTGCTCCGGACAGCTTTTTCAGAAGGAACCACATGGGTTCACCGTGGCGTAGAACAGGAGGGTGTCCCTGCAGTTGCGGGCCCGCGTCCGTGTTCTATCGCCCCAAGCAGGGAAGCCCATCACGGTGGTGATTGGTCTGCCCTGCGTTTTGGCTGGAAGGGGGTTGTGTTGGACTTGGCCCTTTTGGCAGGTTCACCCCTCAACTTTTTGCTCGTCTCCTAGCCTTTTCCCTGTGTAGTGTTGGTGGTTTTAGGCCTCTGCGCACTTTAGCCCTGTGTCCCAGTGTAAAGTGCGTGCGCACTCTGAGTGCGTGTGGTGAGATTGGCCTGCCCTCCCATAGGAATGCATGGGGGATATGTGTGTCCATGGTAATTCCTGGTGTGAGAGTAGGGCAGGGGCGAGTTTAGTATGTGCGAACTCGTGAGAATAAATGCTGCGCAGTGGTGTGCACAGATTTATTGTGACTAGTGGAGAAGTGCCACTTTTAGAAGTTGGCATTTATGTGTGCTCTGTGTCTGCCTGCCTGATGTGAATTGCATGTCTGGCTTTGTGAGTGACAGGGGCTGGGAGGTGTGTGTGGCTCCAGGAGGGGCAGGGTGAGTCAGCGCAGGGCTGAATAGGGAGATCTGCATCTAGATGGGAGGGAGGAGTTGCACCTGGGACCTGAATAGGGCTGTGCCTTCCCTCCACAATGCTGGCTCCACCCCCTGTGGTGCGTCTGATGTCCCTAGCCTGTCCTGTGAAAGGAGAGAGGAGCTGAGCAAAACAAAGTGCTCCAAAGCTCCCCCAAAACCAGTTGCACCTGGTTTTTCCCCAGCCCTGTGCTATGTGACAAAGGAAAAGGGTGTATAAAAGAGGGGGCTGTGACCCCATGAAGTTGTTCTTGTTCTGCTCTGTTGTGCTGACTTGCAGGGGACACTCTGCCAGGAGGAACCGCCGCGGGACCCAGCTGCTGTTTCCTGGGGGTCCCTGCGTGCTGGCCTGCCTGGCTGTGCTGCTGAGGTGTCCCCAGCACCAAGGACTCTTCCTTTTTTTGGCTTGGCAAGGACTTTATGGCTCCCCAGCGCCTCGTGAGCGCTATACTCTAATTTCCCAAGGAAGAGAGTGCTGGAGACTTTGCCCTAGCGCTTAGAGAGCGCTTCTATCTTTAATTGGCAGCGCTGGCCTGCTGCCTGGGGATTCCCCCGCATCTCTGAAAAGGCGGGTGCCCACCCCGCATTGTGTGTTGTGCTGGCGGGTGCCCACCCCGCAAGTGACTTTATTTAAAAATACCGGGAGCCTACCCCGTATTGAGGAGATCACCGCCGCAGCCCGGGCCAACCAGGAAGTCAGGCAACCCTCGCCGAGACGTGGGCGGGGCCTGGCCAGGAGAGCAGGAAGTCCCGTCCGGCAAAGGGGAAGCCAGAGGAAACCCCGGTAGAGGAGGACGGGAGCCTACCCCGCCTCCGTGAGCCCCGGCCAGAAGTCCCGGCCCCCCCAGGAGAGGGACCGGGTGAAGAGGAGAGAAGGCGCCCGGGAGACAGGAAGTGTCCAGCGGGGCTCCCGTGAGCTCTTGGGAGCCCCGGAGCCGGCGAGAAAAGGAGAAGAGCGCGGCGTGGTGAGCGGGACCTCCCCGTGTGGAGAGGGGAGAGCCCCACGTGTTGCCGCGCCCACCACAGAGTCCCAGCAGAAGTCCCGGGTCCCAGGAGGGGGCCCGGGTGAAGTAAATCGACCTCACACGGCCACTGATGAGACCGGAGGAGGCACAGAGTCCTGCCCAGACCCGGTGAGTGGCGCCGAGAGGGGAAACGCAGCCTGACTGGTGGCGGGGCTCCCGTAACCACGAGGAGAGCCCCGCGTGTGTCTGCAGAGTCGGGGGCAGTCCTGCAGAACTCGGGTGAGTGGGGCTGTAGTCAGGGGGTGGTTCGAGGCACGTTTTCGGTGCTTGCCCCCCTCCATTGCGCAGTGATCGTTGGTCCCTGAGGCACAGTGGTGCCCAAGTCAGTTTCACAGCTGCGCCGCAGTGGCGGGCAGCTGCATCAAGGGGGCACTTTTTGTCTAGGAGTCCCAGAGAGGGACTCCGACGGCCCGTGGAGGGCCAGTGCCATTTTTCCAACGTGGGGGCCAATTTTATTTAAAAGCCCAGTAGGGCCCGGAGGGCACAGATGAGCCAGGGCCCCTCCCGTTTGTTGGATCCCAGCTGCCCCGCTTGCAGAGGGCAGCTGCACCGAGGGGGTGATTTTATTTAGAGGCCCCTTCGCTTTGCTCACAGCTGCGCCGCACCAGAGCGGGCAGCTGCAACGTGGGGACATTTGTTGATTGAGTCCCAGAGAGGGGCTCAGGGGGCACGCCGGTGCCCGTGTTAATTATTCACAGCTGCCCAGCAAGTAGTGGGCAGCTGCCACGTTTAGGCTTGCACAATTGCGCACTTTGCTTTCGCTGCCTGTGCAGCCAGCCCGGACATTCTGGACATTGGGCATTTGAGCCCCTGTGAAGAGGCCAGTTGGCCTGGGGCCAGTTCCAGAGTGTTGCGCCCCGATTGGGGCACCCTGTGCTTATGCTAATGTGATGCCCAATATGGTTATATGATGGTGCTCACGCTTGCAGGTGTGGCATAATGTTCTGATGCTTGTGATGCCTACCTCATAATGTGTTATGCTAAGGATGTGTGGGCCTAATGTAGTTTATGCCTAAGGTGATTCATGCGCAAGGTGATTTGTGCATCCCCTATCTTTTACATTACAGGTTCTCACGCTTAGTTCCTAACTGTACCAGTAGTTACTGGTTGTGCGCTACATTTATTATTTGTGCTACATTTACAATTGGTGATTTGTGACAGTGGCCCCATTGGCCCTGTCGTGTGTAAATAGTCCCCTGTGAATATTGCCTAGTGCCAGTTGGCACACTATATATGATGTGATTATGTTTCTAAGGTATTTATGACAATACAAAGGCTATTTTTTATATAACCTTGTGTGGAGTTCCTTTTGTGGTGTGCCTAGTGTGTTGCTGCTGTGAGAGTGTGTTGCGCAAACGCTTTACACATTGCCTCCGGGATAAGCCTGACTGCTCGTGCCAAGCTACCAAGGGGGTGAGCAGGGGTTATCTTTGGCGTGTAACTCCCTTGCCCTGACTAGAGTGGTGGTTCCTGCCTGTCTTTGGCGCAAGCCTTAGCCAACCAGAAATCCCATTTCTAACACCCTCGCTGCCCCATTTGCGTTGTGACTGTGATTTTGTCTGTTTTCCCCCATTTCCTTTCTGTGCCCCTCGCTGCCCCATTTGCGTTGTGACTGTGATTTTGTCTGTTTTCCCCCATTTCCTTTCTGTGCCCCTCGCTGCCCCATTTGCGTTGTGACTGTGATTTTGTCTGTTTTCCCCCCATTTCCTTTCTGTGCCCCTCGCTGCCCCATTTGCGTTGTGACTGTGATTTTGTCTGTTTTCCCCCATTTCCTTTCTGTGCCCCTCGCTGCCCCATTTGCGTTGTGACTGTGATTTTGTCTGTTTTCCCCCATTTCCTTTCTGTGCCCCTCGCTGCCCCATTTGCGTTGTGACTGTGATTTTGTCTGTTTTCCCCCCATTTCCTTTCTGTGCCCCTCGCTGCCCCATTTGCGTTGTGACTGTGATTTTGTCTGTTCTCCCCCCATCTCCTTTCTGTGCCCCTCGCTGCCCCATTTGCGTTGTGACTGTGATTTTGTCTGTTTTCCCCCCATTTCCTTTCTGTGCCCCTCGCTGCCCCATTTGCGTTGTGACTGTGATTTTGTCTGTTTTCCCCCATTTCCTTTCTGTGCCCCTCGCTGCCCCATTTGCGTTGTGACTGTGATTTTGTCTGTTCTCCCCCATTTCCTTTCTGTGCCCCTCGCTGCCCCATTTGCGTTGTGACTGTGATTTTGTCTGTTCTCCCCCATTTCCTTTCTGTGCCCCTCGCTGCCCCATTTGCGTTGTGACTGTGATTTTGTCTGTTTTCCCCCATTTCCTTTCTGTGCCCCTCGCTGCCCCATTTGCGTTGTGCCCGTATTTTTGTCTGTTTTCTCTCCCCTTGTACTTTTGTGCCCCCGCTGCCTCTCGCCTTTCCCGCCGCTGCGTCCTCGCGGCCCCGCCCCTGACTGCCCATTCGCTGCCCCTGCCTCCCGCCTCCCAGCTGCTCCTCCCTCCCACCTCCCCATAAATGGCGGCCGCTGCGCAGACGCGCAGCGGACATGCGCAGCGGGCGCGCCACTGGCGCGCCAAAGGCGCGCCTAAGGCAAGCCCGTCTGCGCCCGTCCGCGACTGGACCGCGCCCAGCGCCAGAACCCCTGGCTCCCACGATGCAACACTACTCGACGGACCTACGACGCCGCCACCCTCACCGCACTCAATGCCGGCCGGAACCCTGCCTGCTACCGAGCCTCACCGAGACGCACCCACGGACCCTTCACCTGCCAAACCTGCCGATTCACCTGCCCCCGGACGTGCACCACCTCCGCCAAGTCGAGCACCAGCAGCAACCACCTGAAATGCATCCTGTTGAACACCCGCTCCGTCCACAGGCACGCCGTGGAACTCTGGGACCTGCTCGACGCAACAGCACCGGACATCGCCTTCCTCACCGAAACCTGGATGAACGCCTCCTCAGCGCCCGACATCGCCATAGCCATCCCGGACGGATACAAGATCACCCGGAGGGACCGCGTCAACCAGACGGGAGGAGGCATCGCCATCATACACAAGAACACCATCCGCATCTCGACTAACTCCGACGAGACCTTCACCGCCGCCGAACACCTACACTTCCAGATACACACTGACCCCAAGACCACCCTCCGAGGCACCCTCATCTACAGACCCCGGGACCACGCACACTATTCAGCGAAGACATCGCAGACTTCATCAGCCCGCACGCCATGCCCTCAGCCGACTACATCCTCCTAGGGGACCTCAACTTCCACCTGGAGAACAACAACGACAGAAACACCACCGCCCTGCTGGACAACCTCGCCAACCTCGGACTCAAGCAACTGGTGAACACGCCCACCCACTACGCCGGCCACACGCTTGACCCCGTCTTCTCTTCCAGCAAGCACATCTCCTTCAGCCACGCCACCGGACTACACTGGACCGACCACAGCTGCGTCCACTTCAGCTTCAGAAAGACTGCGACCCACCACCACCCGCAACAGGCTCCCCGCCGGAGCTGGAGCAAGATCACCGCCGAGCAGCTCACCGCCTCCCTCAGCCAGAACACACCCACCAACACAACGGACCCAAACGAAGCAGCCAGCAACCTCGCCAAGTGGCTGACCGCCTGCGCCGACGACCTCGCACCACTAAAAACCCTCCCAGCAGACCCGGAAGCAAGAAAACCCCTTGGTTCACCAACGAACTCAAGGAATCCAAGAAGAACTGCCGCACTCTCGAGAGAACCTGGCGACTCGACCAGACCACAGACAACAGGACCGCCCTCAAGCACGCCACCCGCAAACACCACCAGCTGATCCGTGCCACCAAGAAGTCGGCACTCAAAGAACGACTGGACAACAACGCCCACGACAGCAAGGAACTTTTCAGCATCGTCAAAGAGTTCTCCAACCCCAGCGCCGGAAACAACGACATCACCCCCTCGCAAGACCTCTGCAACTCACTCGCCACGTTCTTCCACCGCAAGATCACCGACATACATAACAGCTTCGACGCACAAACCACGCACCCTACTGCCGAACCAACGCCCGCCACCACCACCCTCTGCAACTGGACCCCGATCAGCACCGAAGACACCACCCGCACGATGAACTCCATCCACTCCGGATCACCAACCGACCCCTGCCCACACCACGTCTTCAACAAAGCCGACGCCACCATCGCACCCCATCTCCGGGACATCATCAACTCCTCCTTCCACACTTCCACCTTCCCGGAGAGCTGGAAGCACGCCGAGCTTACCGCCCTCCTGAAGAAACCAACGGCGGACCCCACCGACCTCAAGAACTACCGTCCCATCTCGCTCCTTCCGTTTCCGGCCAAAGTCATCGAGAAGACCGTCAACGGACAGCTTGCCGCCTTCCTCGAGACGAATGGATCCCTCGACCCCTCGCAGTCCGGGTTTCGGGCCAACCACAGCACCGAGACCGCCCTTATCGCAGCCACCGACGACATCAGAACCCTAACCGACAACGGGGAAACAGCAGCCCTCATCCTCTTGGACCTTTCCGCGGCGTTCGACACCGCCTGCCACCGCACCCTAGTGAAGCGCCTCAGCAACATCGGAATCCGAGAGAAAGCACTGGAATGGATCATCTTGTTCCTCGCCGGAAGAACCCAGAGAGTCTGCCTCCCCCGTTCAGATCCGAGGCCACCGAAGTCATCTGCGGCGTTCCACAAGGATCTTCACTCAGTCCAACCCTCTTCAACGTCTACATGAGCCCCCTCGCAGCCATCGCACGCCAACACAACCTCAACATCATCTCCTACGCCGACGACACCCAGCTGATCCTCTCCCTCACCAACGACCCCACCACCGCCAGAGCCAACCTACACGACGGGATGAGAGACGTCGCCGACTGGATGAGGAACAGCCGCCTTAAACTAAACTCAGACAAGATGGAAGTCCTCATCCTGGGCTCATCACCCTCCGCCTGGGACGACTCCTGGTGGCCCCCAGCCCTGGGCACCGCGCCCAAGCCAACGGACCACGCACGCAACCTGGGCTTCATCCTGGACTCCTCCCTATCGATGACCAGGCAAGTCAACGCCGTCTCATCCTCGTGCTTCAACACCCTGCGCATGCTCCGCAAGATCTTCAGATGGATCCCCACTGAAACCAGGAAGACCGTCACCCAGGCACTCGTCACCAGCCGACTGGACTATGGGAACACCCTCTACGCCGGAACCACAGCCAATCTTCAAAAAAGACTCCAGCGCATCCAGAACGCCTCCGCACGACTCATCCTGGACATCCCCCGACACAGCCACATCACCGGACACCTGAAAGACCTGCACTGGCTCCCCGTCAGCAAGAGAATCACGTTCAGACTCCTCACCCACGCACACAAGGCCCTCCACGACCTGGGCCCAAAGTACCTCAACGACCGCATGACCTTCTACACGCCCACCCGCCAGCTACGATCAACCAGCCACGCCCTCGCCACCGTACCACGCATCCGCAGAACCACCGCCAGAGGAAGATCCTTCTCCTACCTGGCAGCCAAGACCTGGAACTCCCTCCCCACTCACCTTCGGCGAACCCAGGACCATCTCTCCTTCAGGAAGCAGCTCAAGACCTGGCTGTTCGAGCAGTAACTTACCCCCTCCCCCAGCGCCTTGAGACCCTCCCGGGTGAGTAGCGCGCTCTATAAATGCCGTGATTGATTGTGACGCAGTAGCGTCCTAGAAGTGGCACAATGAAGTCTAATAGATTTCACTGTGCCACTACGAGGCTTTTTCACGTGGGAACGCCCACCCTGACGCAGGTATAATGTAGTGCTGGCATTTACAAAGTGTCGCATCTGCCAAAACCCTGCCCTTCTTGGCCCTGTCTCCAGACACACTGCAGGGGACATGCAGCTATTTGTGTGGGTACAGGCACAGCCCTATTCAGGTGCAAGTGCCAGCTCTTCCTCTCACTGTAGCTCAGCAAGACCCATCAGTCTGGTGACGGGGTGTCAGGATATGCAGGGCACACCTCAGCTCCCATTGTGTGTGACTGTCTAGAGGGAATACACAAAGCCCAGCTGTCATCCAGCCCAGACGTGTATTCTAGGGATAGGCCAAGGCACAAGATGGTTAAAGTAAGAACATCTAAACTTTCTAAAAGTCAATCATCTACCATGGGTCCCTCTGCAGGCCCCCCCACATTTATTTTACATAGCTTGCCCGGGGAGGTGGCGGTCCCTGGGGTAGGGCGGGCCATACATATTTCAAAGTGCCTCGGGAGGTGGCAGTCCCTGGGGCTTTCATAAGCCCTAGGAGGAGGGCCCTGTGCACCCCCTCCTTTATTTAATTACTCATGCCCTCAGGCCCTGGCCCACCTGGGGGCTACACATTAGGGAAGAGCGGGAGCCCGCACTTCCTTTTTTTTCCCCCTGGGAGCTGCAGATCCAGCATGGCTCCCGCTAAAAATACAATTTTTTTTATTTTTTATTGCAGGGTCCTTGCGGGACGCGCTCAAGAGGCTTAGGGGCTCAAGGCATTCCTTCCCTGCCCCCTTCTTGTTTTTAAAAACTTTTTTTGTGGGGCTACAAGATAACTGCCAACACTTCTGGTTGAAGTGTTGGCAGCCAATCACATTTTAGCACGGGGACTGTTGGATCCTCGGGGGATCCACGTCCCAGTACATACAATTTTGGATTTCCCTTAATATTTCAAAAACTACTCAACGGATTTACACCAAAGCAGAAAAAGACACGGGGAAGGAGGACCACGCATACGGCGTCCAGATCGCGGTTTGGCAGGATTTATCATACCTGTCGCTTGCTCGATTGGCTCCAGTGCATTACACGGGACCGCCGCCAATAGAATACATTGCAAGAGACCTATGGTCTATAAGGAATTTAAATGGAAGCATATTAACTTTGGGAGAATACGCACTTCCAGATATTACGGAATGCCTACCCTGGTTGTTGTGAGAGGGTACATTCCACTTGCTATTCTTTTATTGCCCTGATGAAGTTCCCAGTATGGGAATGAAACGCGTTGGCTGGAGTTTTTCAAGTTTGCAGAATTTTATATAATTGGAATAAAGAAATTGATTTTACACATCACTACTTGGCTATTGGACTTTATGATCTGCGCACCCCCATTTCACTCAAAATACCCTTTTGATCTGGAGCACAGTAGCGTCACACAACGGCTGGCGTAGGGGTTGTTTGTGCAGTAAACTTACTGACTGGAACTGGCGTGAGGTGCGGAACGAGAGGTCCCCCGTTGCTCTATTGGACAACAGAAAAAGACACTCCTCTGGACCAATATCTGCATCGATGCAGAATTTGGTTGAATTCCGTTCAGCGATTCGGGCTGTAGATGTGTCTAAAGTTCTTATGAGAATTAACATGGGGAAAACACATTTTGGGTCCCCCTTTTTCTTGGCCTCCCACTTGACAGATCACCCCAAAACTTCCAAAACGGCAGCTGAAGTGAGTGGCAAACTAGTTTTGAAACTTTTGTGATGATTCGTCAAACGGCGCCAAAGTTATTGGCAAAACAAAATGCACTTTTTCTCTGAAAACGAGGTCCTAACTATAACTACTTATTGGCGACTGCCAGCCAATAATATATTAACACCATGTTTCCATAGGAAAAGCATTTTTTGACTTGCCTTTATCGTTGGCGTCGTTTGATGAATCTTCACAAAATTTTCCCAAAAAAGTGTCAAGCTGTATTTTGTTGTGCATGGAAAGCTTCGGGGTAATCCCTGAAGCAGGGGCTGAGAAAAAGGGGAGTTAAAAAAAGTGTGTTTCCCAGGTTAATTTCCATAGAGATTTTAGGCACGCCTAAAGCCCAAACCGCTGGACGGAAATACACCACATTTGGGGAAAAGGTAGCTTTTGGCCTAGAAAGCATGCTTTTTGCTATTTGGTGTAAATCCGTTCAGTAGTTTTTGAGATATTAAAGGAGCTCCAAATTTCTATATCTAGGGTCGTGAAGCCTTCACAAATAATGATGAGCTCATGCAGACATCCGCAGAGCTCTGATTGGCTGCCAACACTTCAACCAGGAATTTTGAGACTCGGCTTCAGCCAGTACAAGAGCATATACAGCATAGTATGTTTTAATATTTTTATCAGGTACATGCCCAGACACTTTATTTGTTGAACTGCTGCAGCCATTAAAGCTAAATCCTACATATAATTATTTACAACTGAAAATACAACGACAAAACAGTGTTGCATATCGGTAAATGAGAAGCCTGAAACAGGAAGGACCTAGAAGTGAATAGCTAAGGGGACAAGTACATAAATTAATGAACAATTATCAAGGTTGTGGCTATATAGCTGTAAAATGCAGGTCAAAAGACTATGTGCAGGCAACCGTAGTACGAAGGCATAGGGCTGGGCTAAAAAAAAATCACTCTCTCCGTAACTCAGAGTGAGTTCAGATGCAAGTATGCCTTTTTTCAGAATATCCACTATGGCTTATCTTGAACTAACAATACAGTGAATTGCATTTGCTATCGAGTAGTAATTCATTGATCACTGCATCGTAATTGGGCTGTATGTGAGCTGCGTGCAGTTTGTCATATGGTAGTGCCTAGCGTCTACCAGGATCCAAACTGTATGGCACTAAAACTTATTCTGATTGGTGGAAAGAGTGGCCATTCAGATTACTGAAATAAAGCAATTGATCGGACAACAGGAAAAGCTGTTTTAACCAACAGAAAAAGGGACTGGTGATATGCATTCTAGTTGTCTGCTGGCACACAATCAGAATTTCTATAGGCAGTGCTTAATTTGAGCCAGTGGTTGCCAGTGGAGCCCACTGACACTCATTGTTGGGGACCGGCACTTATTTTTCCTCATTGTAAATTTCCTGAGAGCAAGAGAGAGAAAATGCACAAAAGGGAAAGAAGGAGAAAAAGAAAAATGGAAAAACAGTCACAAAGAGAGAAAGCAGGAACCTGCAAGATTGAGATGAAGGGGCAGGGTGAGGCATGAGATGGACTCCAGTCTATGCAGCCTTGGTATTTGGTGAGCCAGTGATGGCTATGGCCTTCAGAGCAGGGCCTTGAGCACAGGCCCTTAGTCTTCTGCAAATTAAGCGCTGGTAAAGATTAGACATTCTTCCATAAGACCCTATCAGATTGGTGGTTAAATAGTGCCTTCAATACATTGATTCTTTGCTGCTCCTGGGTAGATTCCACATAATACACTATGGTGGATTAACAATTCCTCCAATGGATTATTCAACTGTCATCCTTCATTACTCTTTTGATGATTTAACAACGCCTCCAATAGGTTGCTCTTCTGTTGGCCCCAGAGAATCCTAGGTAACCCTGTATGATACTCCTTGATGACTAAACAGTGTCTCAAGTGGGTTGTTTATTTCTCGCTCCGAGGTCAATGCTATACATCACTTCTTTGATGTTCCACCTTCAAGTGCTAGCTCTTTGTAAGAAATTGGGCTGTTGATTGACTGGGGTGCGAGCCCTGGTCAAGCAGCAACCACAATCCTTGTCAGGACAAAAGCAAACCCCAAATTAACCTGTGCTCAACCCCTTGGTAGCTTGGCACAGATCTGTTAGGCTTAATTTAGGAGCAATATGTAAAGTATTTGGCAAAACACTTCAAACAGTAATGCAGTGAAAATGCGCTACAAAGGGAGCCCACAAATGAGTTAGAAAAATAGAGCAGATTTTAATAAATAAAACAAGACCAAAATGGCAAAAATCCAATTAGTAGAAATAGAGATATTGAACTTTAAGGTTTTAAGAGAAAATAGCGCCATGAGGTGTAAAGTACCAACTGTGGTTATCTGCTCATGCCGGACCGAGACAAAGTCACAAGTTCAGGCCAACCACGATGGAGCGTGGACTGACTACACGGACCCAGTTAGGCCAGCTGAACAAAAGTACCTTGAATCCTGGTCGAAGATGCGCCGCACAGGCGAAGCAATGCTGCGGTTCCGAGATGCGGCAAAGCTGTGATGAGAGGTCCTGTTGCATCTAGGATCCCGTCGACAGGGCTTGCGATGGATATTCTGAGGTTGACGATGCGGCATGCAGTCAAGGCGATGCGTCAGTTCTGAAGAGTTGCAAGGCTGCTATGCGGAGTCCGTTGTCATCGTCAAGGCTGCTGTCGATGAGAGATGCAAGGGCTAGCGCCAAGGATGTGATGCGCATTGGCAGTTCTGAAGGCTATGCAGGCTGTGGCGGTGATGCAAGTCTTTCCGGCGGGTCCAATCCACTCATCAGCGGAGATGCAGTGATTCTGCTTAGGGCGGTGCTGCGCAGCAGAGGCAATGTGTTGGTTTGTGAGGGATCCACAGAGGCTGGCAAAGCACCTTAGACCCACTTCCAATGGTCCATGATTGGGGTGGTACCACTTGGCAGGGTAGTCTCGCAGATGGTGAGGATGCAAAGTTGTTGCAAGCCGGTTACGTCTCATTGGCCCCTGATAAGGAGGTCAGCCATCTAGCCCTTGGGGTCACTCTGGGTTCAAGAGATGCAAGTCTTGTCCTTCTCACCCAGGCAAGAGGGCAGCAGATCAGCCAAGCAAAGGAGGAGTCTAGCAGAGTGCAGTCCAGCAGAGTGGCAGTCCTTCAGCAGCACAGCAGTCCTTCTTCCTAGCAGAATATCCACAGGTCCAGAAGTGTACTGAAAAGTTGGTGTCTGAGGTCCTACTTTTATACCCTGGTGCCCTGGTTCTGGAAAGTAGGAGAAGCTTCTAGACAGTGGTTTTGAAGTGCAAGCTGAAGTAACAATGCAGGGTTGTTAGGCCCTTTGTATAAAGGCCGAGCACAGACTATTCAGTTGCAAGTGGGGCTGTGCTAATCTCTGCTCTCCCATCCTGCCAGCAGATGGCCTATTCAGGCACACCTAATCCCACTATTGTGTGACTGTCGGGAGGAATTCATAAACTGTAATGGTCAGTTACACCCAGTCGTGTAACCCAAGGCAGGCTACAGGCGCCAAATGGCTAAGGCAAGAAAATGTCAACTTTCTAAAAATTCAATTTTCAGAATTGCAATTTAAAATCTGACTTCACCATAAGTTAGGATTTTAAATTGTGATTCCAGAGACCCCAAAGATGAAGTGTTTATCTCTTCCCATGTGGAAATTACACTTATAGAATGTAATAATGGCCTTTTGATCTGGGTGAAAACCTCTTTAAATAGGAAATTATCTCTAGTTGATACAGCCTCTGATGATTTAATTGGAATTAAGATGACAAGGGAAGACTCTCATACAATTTACATATATAATATATATAATCATTGGGAGGGGGGCAAAGAAACGCAGACCCAACAGCAGCTCACCTTGCATAGAAACCTCTTTGCAACACATGATTCGTTAATCAATGCAGGCAATTTCAACACAACACATGAGCCTCTAAACCAGTGATACTCAAAGTACGGCCCAGGGGCCGCATATGGCCCTCTTGATCTCTACATGTGGCCCTCTCATCAACAGAAGCATTGAGCTGCTGTTTACTCGACTACGCACTAACATTAAAAGTTGTTAAACAAACAGGCAAGCATTTATTTAAAGGTTAATTTAAGTTAAAGAAAGGAAGTTACTAGGGTGTCTTGCATCGGTTAACTTTAGAAATGCCTTCCTTTTCAAAGACATGTTGCCACAAAAGTGCAAAAGTAGGGGCCTGATTACGATGCCGGTTGGAAAAGCTGTCCGACTTGCGTGGTAGCGGGAAAAATCCTACCGCTGGCGCCGGGGACTATCCGACGGCCCCATTAAAATACATGCCCTGGAAAACTCCGACTGGGGCGGTTGGAAAGACATCAATTCTGACCGATGAGGTCGGAAAGCTTTCAGCTCCGACCGATGAGGTTGGAAAGCCAGTGATTTCATATACAGCAGGAGTGGTGGGGTTCACGATGGCATCAGATTTCGTAGTAATGGAGCAGGTACAGAAGCGGCAGGACTTGTAAGGCAGCATCCATGGCGTCCCAGGACGTGGATAGGTGCGTGGAGTAGAGCTTGTGCCGTCTGTCCCTCTGTTTCTGCCAACTCTGAGGAGCTGGTTTAACCGCCTCGGCCGGGTGGCCTAATAGGCGCATCTTAATAGGGTGGACAGTCAGAGCGGCTTTCCGCTCGACTGTCTGTCTCCATTGGCCCCTTCCGACTCCGGCGCGGCAGTATTTTCCTGTCAGAGTCGGAAGGACTGCGTCGGTCGGACAACTGCCTATCAGTGTCCATTGTAATATGGCGATCGGGAGGACAGCTTCTGACGCGACCGCATCGGTCTTTTCTGACTCCAGCAGGTCTGCGGAGGCCCTTCCGACCATCATCATAATCAGGCCTTAAGATAAATTCTGTTCAAAATTCAAAACGTGTATTTCATTTACATGCAGAACCGTTTCACCTTAGTACATCAGAATTTATCAGTATCACTTTAAAAAAAAAATACTTCTCAGTGCAGTTTTCAAACATGAATTTAGAAACATTCATTCTTCACCCACCCTGACAACAATGCCAGTAGTGAACTAAGAGGCAAGTCAGTTTTATGTGCCCTCTTCTGGTGGCATGGGTTTCTAATATTCATGAATAGCATCATAGTTTATTAAATCAAACACAGGAGGTGATTTTGTGCAGTGCACATTCTAAAGTCATGTATATCAAGGTCCTCATATGTGATAATGAAGAAAAATGAGAGAAAGTTAAATAAAACAATTCCCTAGGATTCCACAATTTGGTTAAGTGGAGAAGCCGAGATTGTTCCCAAGATTCTGGTTTCACATTGTGCAGTTCAGACACTATATGTATGTGCTTCGCTTCCACTACACCCAGCTTACCACCAACCCTCCTGCCCCACCTCAACCGCCAAGCTGCTGGCATCAATGCTTCCCTCGGTCACATCACAGACCAACTTTGTGGTCTCTGGGAAAAATTTTGAGTACCGATGCTCTAGACTCTAATAGCTCCACCCTTTTTGAAGCAGAGGATGACGTTTGGGACATCCTGCCTACAAACGCTTCCCCTGTGAAGCGATGGACTGATGCAGCGTACCAGTTATTATCATTTACGTTATCCTTTGATTTGAGGGCTTGTAATGGCCAATGACCAAACCTCAGCACATACTTTTAATCAACCAGGCTTCACAAGTAGATTAGAATATATACAGATCGCCCTGCATCTCTGGCCCTCGATTGTGGATATAAGGGTGATACCTAGAACAGATATTGACTATAATGCACTACATAGTTTGCTGCTAGATATTCTAAACAACCTGAAAACACTCCCACTTCAATGACATCATAATTGCATCCCTCTAACAATGGGAGCAGGGTAAAATGGGCCAAAGTTGAAACACAACTTGACCTTAAGATTAAAATGAACAGGGCCCTGTTAAAAGCAATTCCTGATTTAGACACCTTCCCTTCTTCCCCTATTAGGCACCCTGCAGCCTTACAGAATCATGACAATCTATTCCACACTTTGGTCGAGTGCTTTACATGTCATAAGGCACACAATCGCAAGGCCCCCAAACTGGGCCGCACCTGGTTTAACATCGACTATAAAAAGGCTAAATCAGAGTTGTGCTTAGCTCTAAAAAGATGTGACCCAAGTGGCATTAGAGCTGTAAGGAAACAGTTTAAACTAGCCCAAAGAACAGTGCGATCTGAGTGGGATACACAACTATGGGATGATATGTATGCGGCTGTAGCCAATAAAGATTCCAAGAAATTCTACCGGATAGTTTTAAACCAGGGTCAGTGCCCTACATCCTGTTTGGTGGGCTCTATCCACCCTGAGACCTGGTACAAACATTTCTCTGAGTTGTATCCCCAGACGACGGTTAGGAACTTGGATAATATAATATTGCCCCCTACAGTAGCCCAATCCCCCTTTACTCCATTAGTCATCACAAACAGTGAGGCAGAGAGGGCCATTAAATCCATAGCAGGTGGTAACGCTGCAGGACCGGATGGGGTTCCACAAGGCCTCCTTCTATCAGATGTTGAGAATTGGTCTCAATATATAAACTGGTTAACTAATCCAATACTAGGAGGGCTGGAAATACCATCCAGCTGCAAGGCAGCAGAGATTGTCTCTGTTTATAAGAGGGGCCTAAAAGACTTCCCCCTGAATTACAATTAAGTGTGAGGTCAAGATGGCCGACAGGTGAGGAGCTACGGCCGGGAGCTCCCGGTCCAGGGATCGCCTTTTTGGCTTAAATCCCCAGATTCCCACCTCCTCCTTGGACCCCATTGCTCACCTGTGATCTTGTTTACCGGCGGTCCTCGTTGCTCTGGGCTCCCGCCTGTGGACTCGAGATTCTTGGAGTTGGAATGTGATCAATGCTTTTCTTCTGTGGAGATCGAGCAGCCATGGCTGATGCCCGGTGGAGCTGCCCGCCAGCTATAGGGGAGATTGGC
The DNA here is from genome assembly GCA_963921515.1 of Calotriton arnoldi. Classification (NCBI taxonomy): domain Eukaryota; kingdom Metazoa; phylum Chordata; class Amphibia; order Caudata; family Salamandridae; genus Calotriton; species Calotriton arnoldi. The sequence continues at coordinate 2,158,147 of CAWUFW010002046.1, forward strand.
TCCGGTTTCTCGCCGCGGCCGTCAAATACCCAGCCGGGCATCGGGCACAGTTCTCCTCGCATCTCCGCAACTTGTCTTCTTTCTCCCCCGCCATTCCTCAAGTCTTTGATGACCTGCGGTCGTCTGAGTCATTCTTGGCGATGCCGATGCCTGATTGAGCTCTCCGAATGGCCGTTGGTGAGCAGGGATGAGGCTCTCCCCTCCTGGACTCCCCTCTGCCTCTGGGCTTGATTGCTGCTGCTTGCCCTACTGCCAGCCCTCCGGTGTCGCCTCCCTTTGGACGTCCGATGCCGATGCCTGTCTTTCCTGCCCTGGTGGCCCCACCGATCGACGCTTGCCTTCCGGACCCGTGCTGTGGTTTCCTGGCTCCTGCGGCGCCACTCCAGGGCTGCAGCTGGGGCGTGTGGATCGTTCCTCCCCGTCGGAGCTTCCTCCAGAGTGCCGTGACGCCGGTGCCCTGCTTTTCTCTCTTCAAGCTTGTTCTCCCTTTTGCGTGCTGTGCGCTCCATCCGGACACCGTAGCTGCTTTTCCCCTCCCGAGCTGGTGCCTGTGCTGACTTCTTCCCCACTTTAAAAAACTTAAGAGGGAACAATGACTTCCAGCCTTTCCCCCTTCTACTTCAGGTGACTTGCCCTCCTCATTCCGCCCTGCTCCTGGGGTAGGTGTTCCTTTTTTGATTTCTGAACGGATGTGCTCGCCTGCAGCCCCGCCATTTTGTTATGTGGTCCTTGGGGTCCTTGACCTGATCCCTCCATCATGCGGTTGCCTTAGACTTCCAGATTGCTCCTCTTCCGCCATATGGACCTATAAAATTTCTCCAGTAACCGATGTTAACTGTATTTTGATGCAATGTTTTTAATCACTGTTCATCCTCTTGTATTATGCCCCTTTTCTCTTTCACCCTCTACCCCCTCTGCTCCATTGTTTCTGTTTTTCCTGTTCGCAAATTACTCTAGTATCTTATGTAACTGAATATTGTTTTGTTCTCAACCTCATGTAAAGCGCTCTGATACCTCGGGGTCTAGCCAGCGCTATATAAAACTCATCAAATAAAAAAAATTAAAAAAAATAAAAATTACATACCAATCAGTTTAATTGATGTATCCCAGAAGGTCTTTAGCAGGCAGATCTTGTATCTGCTGGAACAAAGGATTGAGGAGACTGGGGCTCTGTCATACCTGCAAGCAGGGTTTAGGAGCCAGACTAGTACCATAGACCAGGCATTTAGGTTTCTGATAAATTACTGAAAAATGGTCATCATTGAAAAATCACATCTATACCTTGCATTCGTGAATTTAAAGTCAGTGTTTGACTTGGTTCCCCGACAAAAACTTTGGGAGGGTTCGAAGGCCAATGGGGTGCCTGTCCCTCTCCTGGACATTCTCTTCCGTCCGCACAAGTCAGAAGGGGCCCTGGAGGGGAACTAACTGAGTGGATAGGGGTAAATAAGGGCATCTTAAAGGGGCATGTCCTCGCTCCCACACTGTTCACATTATTCCTTAACGAAGTGGTCTCTTACCTGGAGGACAATGATAATGACTCCCCCAAGGTCGTAGGTAGGAAGACACCCCTACTCCTGTTTGCAGATGACTCTCTATTGGTTTCCAAAATTGCGATGGGAGGTCAAAATCTTGTCAATAATTTTGCGTCATTCTGCGATGGTTGGGGACTGGTCTTTAACCACTCAAAACTAAGTTTATGGACATAAATCCTCATAGGAACGTCAGAGGCTGGAAGGGCAACCACGAGAGAGAGTTAATGAGTTCACTTATTTGGGCATAATCCTCACTAGGAATATGAGCTGGTCCACTCAGGTCAAGAAAAGCGCCTTAAAATGAACACACCAGGCTGCTGCACTCTTAAAATTTTATAAAGCATCCAAGAGAAAACGCATTTAATCTGCACTAAAAGTATATAGGGCTAAGGCAGAAGGTAGTGCTCTGTACGCGGCTGAGGTTCTATGTTATGCCCGGTATGCCTGCAAGTGGAAGAAACTCTATCTTATTTTATTTTCTTCTGTCCTGGTTATGTCCGCCCAAGGAAAAGCAAGATCTTTACAATTTGTAGGCGCCTTGGATGTAGACAGTATTTACCGATGCTTAGGCTCCTATTTACGTACACTAGAGAGTCGGTTGTCTGTGCCGTCGCCAGATTTCTCCATTCTCCTGGTCTATTTAAGCGAAGGTGATGGCATAACTATCAGTTGAGCTCATGTAATAGTCTGGCCTTTTAACTTAGTTACTAATTAATCCATTAATACTTTATTTCGGTATAGGGGCCATAAAAGTACAATTACGATAAATACATCAAAATAAATAGAACATGGAATAAAAAAACATTGTGATGAATGATGATCAGTGGGATGGGCCTTATAGAAGATCTTGGAAAGAGCAATTGCCACCATCAACATAAACCTCCATAATAGCCTAGTACTGGGCCAAAACGTGGTCCACCATGTTGAAAGGTCCAGCCTTCCTTGTCTAAAAGGAATTGTCTCCGTTCATAAGGTCCATACTTAGTGAATACCCTGATCTGCTAATAAGATAGTTAAACAAGAACACATGTTAATAACACAATTAAGATCAATTCATAGAAACAGTTTGGCTAATACTACTATGGTTGTGAGACACATAGTTATACATACAGAGCAGCAAAGATGGTTACAAGTTCTCAGGTGTTAAGTTTTTCGTACGTATTGTCCAAGCCCCCCATAAAAAGCGTTACACCGCAAATACTAATAGCTCATTTGTGTTGGTTTTCAATAGACGCATTGCCTCCCAATAATATCTTACACCCTTAAGTTTCCACCATGCAAAGATCCATTTTTTTCGTAAGATAGAGTATCTAGGAAAAAAGAGCAGAAAGTGGGCCTCTGTTTACTTTAGCGACGGGCAGAAGGGGCAACTCTCTAGGTCACATTCCATGTTGTTCCATCTTGAGGTAAGGGATCTTAGTGGTAAGGTACCAAGTCTAAACTTGATATACAGTTGTTTAGCCGCTGCGGGATGTATCCTATCCATATAGGGTTTAAAACTTGGTGAACATTTATGAAGCAAAAATTGCCCTGTTAGGGAGCACTCCCTATATTCAGCCCAGATTCTGATCAGATCCCTTTCCCAATAGTTTCTGTTTAATAGTAACTTATCGCCTCTGGTGACTTTGTCAGAGATAGCCCACATATTCCCCAAGTTAAGCAGTTCAAACTGCTTTTTGAGATGTGTAGGAAGGTAGGATCCTTCTGCAGGGTTACCCCCACTTTTTCCTGGTGCTAAGCTGTTTTTGACTAGTCTTACTGGGATCCTGCTAATCAGGACCCCAGTGTCTCTGCTTTCTCCCTTCAATTGTTGAGTTCAGTACTTAGGTACATCCCAGATTGGATACTGGGGTACCCCTATCAGTTCCTAGTATATGGTACTGAGGTACCCAGGGCATAGGTACCCCAGAGGTCCCCCAGGGGTTGAAGCATGTATTATGCCACCCGCAGGAGACCATTCAAACTGAAACTACAGGCCTGCCATTGCAGCCTGTGTAAGTTGGTGTATGCACCACTTACAAAAGATATAGGTTTCCTATATCTAGGGCCACTGCATTTAAAATCTGTAGCAGGCCTTTGCAATCCTGAAGGCGGGGTGCTTGGTTCTAAGTGTGAGGGTGCCCCTGCATGAGCAGGACACCCCTACAGCCTAAGAAGTCCATTCTCCCAGGTTGTAAGTGAAGCAGCCATATACTATATAGAGGGGCACTGCGTAATTACGCGATGACCAACTCGAAACTGGCTGCAACGAATCCTATCATGTTTGGTATCTAACATGTTGGAATCATACCTCCACACCGTAAATGGTGTGGGAGGTATGATTCCAAGCACTGGAAGAGCCCTCTGTTAGGCTCTCCATATCCCTGGTACCAGTCTTCCAGACCCGGACAGCACAAAATGGTTGCTGCCGACCAGAGACACGATTCTGCCCTCCTGCTGCTGAGCCAAGCTCGAGCAAGGGAAGGCAGAACAATAGGCATCCTGTCACAGGGAGGTGTGACCACCCCCCAGACAGGATTTAGTGTATGGGGCAGGGTGGAATGCGCTTGCCATCGCCACTCAGTCTGCATGAGGGGCACATTTGAGGTCCCCATGCATAGTCCAGTTCAAACCAGTCCTGGGAGCCGTTGGTTCCCACTCTGGCAAAAGAACTGGACAAAGGACATGGGAGTAACCTCCCACCTGTCCAGGCCCTCCCTTGGGAGGGTCCCCTGAATCATCCCAACCCTTTCATAAGGGTACTTAAGGGCTTACCTGTGGGTGGGTCGCTAGATTCATTGTGGGACAAGATTCAATTCAGGCACCACTTCTTCTTCTACCGACTGGGCACTCTGGACTTCGTTGGACTTTGTTTGGGCCCGACTTCGTCTCCCTTCCAGTCCGCTGCATCGTCTGTGCCTCTGCACCATACAGGACCCTTCCAAGGCCTGTGGGCATCAAAGACACCTGAAGGAATCTCCCTTGAAGTGAAGGAGTCACTTCCCTGCATTCGCAGGCACAGCAACTAAGCTGACTGGTCTGCTGATCCTGAGTTCTTACAGACTCCGAAAGGTTCTGCAACACAGGTGGTGATTCTCCCCAGCTCTCGAGGCCTGCCCTGCCCTCTCACCAAGTTTGAGGCCAGTATCCCTCGTGGGAGCCGCAGAAACCGAACCCCTGCGCACCGCGTCAACTTGCAGTTTCAAAGGCTTGTTGGCTTCCTTCCAAGAAGATCTTCGGGCTCCAAGTAGCCCCAACCTCGATCATCTCCAGTGACCAGAATCTTCAGCCACACTGCAATGTTTGCATCGTGGTCTGCATCTTTTTGGTGAGCTGCTTGAGGTCCTCTTGTGACTCCAGTGCCTCTGGCCTGTGGGTTCACCTCCGGCCTGTGGGTCCATTTGAGGGTCACCTTTACTTCTTTTGGACTCCCTTGATTGCTCGGGGCCTGCCCTGACTCCCCTGCTTGTGGTGAGTCTCCTGGAACTTGCTGGGCCTGACACTGCAGCTTCTTTGACTTCTGCGTGGGTTGCACTTGCCAAGGCTTGTTGGTGCTCCCGCAGGACACCGACCCCTCAGCAATCAACATCCGATGTGGGACAACTTGTGCACGGCTCCTGGTCTTCCTCAGCGTCGCCTGGTCCCCACAGCTGCAGAGTCAAGGTCTTCGTCAACCCTCCTGCAACGCCTGACATCGGTGCGCATTCGTCTTCCAGATCTTCTGGTCACTCCTGAGTGACGTAGACTCTGCCCCCTCTGCTTGCAGGTACCTCTCAACTAGAATCCACCTTCAGATTCCACTGGACACTTTCTCCTTCATCAGCAGCGGCACTTTCCCATTGGGTTTACTGCAGTTTCCGTCACCACTTCACATCTATGCACCCGGCTTCCCTGTTGTAGGTAATGTGGGTACTAGGGTATCCACGGGTGGGGTGGCTCTCCAACCTTCTGTCTTCCACGGGGTTTCTTCAGGGTCCACTGGAAAGGGTCCTTAATCTTTACAAATCCAACCGCGACTTACACGTTGACTTGTACGGAGAACGCGGTCATCTTCCCACACTGCACACGATCTCTGTGGGGTTCCTAGTTACTAACCTTGGGTGGTTCCTTGGGGGCCCAGCACTTCTACATCCTCTCGACATTGTCTTGACCCGAGTCGTGGTTCTTATACCACTTTCTTAATATATGGTTTGGTCCCCCCCTGCGGTCCACTGTATTTTGTGCTATTTACAGTGATTTCTATGCAAAGTATTGTGTGCATTGTGCATATCTCCGGGTAGGAGATATCTAAACGTATAAGGGGCATATTAACAACCAGGCGATAGTCAATTATCGCCGCTTTAGCGTCCGTTTTCAGACGGAAAGCGGCGATAATTCTATCGCCTAATCAGCAAGGTCACGCTATCGCGTGAATCCCTGCACTATCGCCCTTTCCCCCAACGCCCATCCCTGCATCTCTAATGAGATGCAAAGTGGGCGTTACTGGGCGTACCCCAGATGGGCTACGTTGTAAATATCGCCGATGTGCACATCGCGATATTTACAAGGCAGCCCACAGGATTATAGCAGACGTTAGATTTTGGCGAAAACGGCCGTTTTCGCCAAAATCTAACGTCTGCTAGAATCCCGACTTAGCCATCCCTAACATAGGGGTGGATTCTGCTGATACGACCACAGGGTCGTATCAGCAGGTGTATCGCCGTTTGCAGGGAACATCGCTGGAAAACCAGCGATGTTCCCTGCAAAACGGCGATAACCTCGCTATCTCTGGAATTTTTATCGCCCTGGAGAAGCGTGTTGTTAATAACGCGCTACCAGGGCGATAATTTCCAGAGATAGCCAGCGAATAGAAATCTATCGCTAAGCTGATAATATGCCCCTTAGAGAGTATTATATAATAATACATATTTTTATAAATACCTTGTGTGGTTCTTTTTCACTTAATCTATACATATAATCATCAACACCTCTCTCTCCACTGGCTGTGTCCCCACCTCCCTTCAACTTGGACAAATCTCTCCCATAATCAAAAACCCCAATGCTGACCCCAATGACCTAAACAATCTCCGCCCCATCACTAACCTCCCACTTCTCTCAAAGGTCCTTGAAAAATGGGTCCTACTACAACTAGACAAACACATCGAAAACTTCAACCTACTTGATCCCTTTCAATCAGGCTTCAGGAAAGGCTGCAGCACCGAAACGGCAAAGCTCAATGTCGTCGATGACATCCACCACTCACTTGATAATGGCGAGACCTGCCTTCTTATCCTCCTTGATCTCTCCGCAGCGTTCGATATAGTCAACCATTCAGCCCTACTCAATGTGCTTAGGACCCGTTTCGGCCTCAATGATACTGCCTACAAATGGTTTGTCTCCTACCTACAACACCGAACTCAGAAAAACAAAATTCAAAACTGTCTCTCTAACCCCACTCCTGTCTCCCTTGGAGTCCCCCAAGGGTCTATTCTCTCTCCCTCCCTCTTTAACCTCTTTATGGAACCCCTCACCCTCATTCTTAAACAAGCAGGCATCAACTACCACCTCTACGCCAATGACACCCAAATCTATTACAAGATTAAAACTCATGCCGACATCTTACACCTGAACAACACCCTCACCAAAATCCAAACCTGGTTCCACTCCAATCATCTCAAACTTAACCCTAATAAAACTGAAATCATTCTCTTCTCCCCTAAAAACAACCCTCTCCCCGTTCAATCATGGATCTCTGACCTTAACACACTCAACTGCTCATTCACCTTGTCCAACTCCGTCAAATCTCTTGGTATTTCTATCAACAACACCCTAACCCTTAACGTCCACATCAAAAACTCTGCTAAAGGAGCCCTCCTCACTCTCCGTCACCTCAAGAAAATCAAACCCTTTATACCCACCGATGATTTTAAACTTGTAGTTCAGTCACTTGTTCTTTCACGTATTGATTATGGTAACGCCATCCTCAACGGAATCCCCAAGGTCCACCTTGCTCCAATCAAAGCTGTGCTCAACCTTGCCGCCAGGCTCATTACAGACTGCAAACGCTTCGATCACATATCCCCGGCTCTCAAATCTCTTAAATGGCTCCCTATTGAAGGCAGATCTGCATACAAAACTGCCTGCATCACTCATAAAGTCCTCCACCAAAACACTCCGCAGAACCTCTCCAAGAAACTCCTCATTGCGGGCAGCACACGACCCCTGAGAAGCACCAACTCCCTCCTCCTTATACCACCACTGCATAAAAAGAAAGTCACACAATCACGCTCCTTCTCTGGGAATGCCCCTATCATCTGGAATGCCCTCCCAAAAACCTGCGCTGCAACCCCTCCTATTTCAGCTTCAAAAAGACCTCAAAATCCACCTCCTCAATTATTATTGGGGATCCTAACCTATGACCTGCACTCGATCTCCAATCTCACCATGTTATATTAGTCCAGTAATATTTGTCCATTTCATGAACATCATCGGCCTAATTACTTGATATGTATAGCTCCTGCCCCTGTTTATCTATTTGATTCATTTATCTAACTGTTTGATTTGTTTATCTACTTGATTTGTATATTTCACATGTTGTTGTCATTATCTTTTATCTACTTAAACGCCATGTTTGGCCCAATTATCATTGGGGGTCCTAACCTGTGACCTGCACCTGATCTCCAATCACCATGTTACTTTTTGTCCAGTATTATCTGTCCATCCCCCGAACATCATATACCTAGTTACTTGAAGTGTATAGCTCTTGCACCTGTATATTTATTTTGTTTTGTATATTTCACACGTTGTTTCTTTATCTTTTTATCTACTTGTATGCCATGTTTGCGTTATATTATCTTCTCATGTAAAGCGCTCTGATACCTCTGGGTCTAGCCAGCGCTATATAAAACTTTCAAAATAAAAAATAAATAAAATAAATATAAGATTGTGTTCTTGTAAAACAAGCTACTTTACACTCCTTCTGGACTAAGCCTGAAGGCTGCTCTCCATGGCTACCACTTTGAGAGCTTTCTATGGTTGTCTAAGACCTCCTAAATCACCATAAGGTTTGTCTGGAATGGTGCAGAGTGTCCACTTACATAAGTGTACATCATATACAAGGCCATCTTCTCACAGCGTGTTTTAACCAAGGGGTACAAACAATTTTATCACAGTTAATCAGATCCCTAAGTGCCTCTCTGTAGATGGATAATTCCGGGGTAGACCACACCCTTACCCAGTATAACAGTGCTTTCAGGTGAGATACCAAGTGGATGGGATTGAGGGCTAAATCAAATTGCAGCGGCACCAATGGGGCGCTTTGCAGCAAATTGAGAAGACCTTTGATGAATTTGTTCGCCTCAATGGTTAGAATAGATGTGTCTGTAAAGCCCCAAATCTCTGCCCCATAGAGGGCGTCTGGCACTGCAGTGGCTTGATAGATTTTTAGGGCTGGTAACACTGCCCCTCCAACAGTAGAATTGTGTTTCCTATTAATTAGGAGTGAACGCTGGTGTAGTCTGTCCTTACTTTTATCTATTTGCTTCCCCCATCTTAAAGAAGCAGACACCCTTATACCCAGATAATCAAATTCAGCTGTCTGCTCATTTTACCTCTAAAGGACCTATGAGGGTTAATCCCCATAAATTTGGACTTATCTGGATTTATTTCTAGGCCTCTGTTTTTACAAAAGGATGCAAACGAGTCCAGTTCCTTCTGGAGTCCCATCAGCGAACATTCGTATTGGGACCGGAATACCGGCAAGTTTTGTGGCATCATGTTCAATTGCGGATACCAGGTTCACTGCCCCATTCATATACATACTAAAGAAGGTTGGGGCAAGCGTAGACTTATAGTTCTTCCTGGCCCTAGAAATCTCTAGTTTGCTGCTTTTTTTATGGTGTCTAGCAGGGCCCTCTTCCTCCATTTACAATCTTTGTCAAACCAGCTGGGTCGTTTCTTTGAGATGCTTCCCCTGGTTCTTAAGAAAAGAGGGCTTTATATAATCCAAGAATAGGCAGTGCAAGATGACAAAATCCCACTGGGCAAGAGCAGTACTAGGCGCGTCATTAGCTGAAAATATGCAGATAAGGGCCTCATAAATTTGCCCTTGAAATACTACATTTGATGATATTTCCACCCACTTTACATTACGCCTGTTATTTACTGTCTCAAGGGCACTGGCAAAAGTTATGGGCGCCAGGCTTTCACTCATACATCGGGCCTGGTTGAAGATGGCACATAGTGCCTGGTGGTCACTAGCTGGCCTTGGAATGATGACCATATCCACTAACACTGGCCTAAGAGCTTGATCAACAAAAATATAGTCAATATGACTAGTTGAGGTACCTCTTTTAAAAGTTGGGCAAGGGGGGAAGTCAGAACGTGTGTTACCATTGGCAATTATCAGGCCAAATTTAACAGCCAGATCTTCAAGCTGCAAGGCAACAGCTGTCTGCTTCGGTACTACTTGAACCCAGACTCCCTCTGGAGCTACTAGATCCTCTGGCTCTCTAAATCTTGCCATATTCGGCCCATCCTGAGAAAGTCTAGTATTACAATCACCTGCAATTATTTTTAAGATACCTTGGTCGTATTGGGACAGCATATCCTTGAGCAGGTCTACTGTCAGGGAAACCAAATTAGGAGCGACTGACCTAATGTGTATGTTAGCTATGAAAAGTTGTCTCTCTCCCTGTGGCAATTTTATTATTTTCAGACCTAAAAGATCCTTGCTATTGCAAGGAACCAATCTTAGTTAATTTCTTTCTATTGTTTTGCACTTTTGCCTCTGTGCTGTGAGAGGTGAATTTTTCACAGAAGTGAATTTTTACTCCTTGCGTGGTGTGTGTTTTTTGCTGTACATACCCTTTTATAATATTTTAAGCCCTATGCGCTATCATTATGTACTCATACTAAGGTTGAGCGGGAAGGGTCGAGAGCGATATTAGGCACACTAATAAATGCCCGCTCCCTCTGTAAACATGCAACATAGTTTGCGCTGTTTGTAGAGGCACACGATGTAGACCTAGCATTTATTACGGAGACCTGGGGGGAAACTTCCTCAGACCCTGACTTAGCTATGGCAGTCCCTGTGTGGTTTACTATGTTTAGACAGGACAGGGTGGGGAAAAGGGGCGGGGGGCTAGCTGTCATCTATAGAAATATTTGGAAAGGGACCTTCAACATGCAAAACAATGGGCCCACGTTAGAATCTTTGATATTCAATATTTTAATTAACAAACATTACTCTTTCAAGGGTATTTTACTTTATTGGCCCCCCGGTCCCCGGGCTGAGTTTGTGGATACCATTGGTAATTCATTATATCTCAGTCGTCTGACTTTACGCTCTTGGGCGATTTTAATCTCCATCTTGAAGATTTCTCAGACAGAGATGCTGCTCATTTTCTTGACATTACTAACAGTTTAGGCCTCCTTCAGCAGGTGAAAGGTAGCACCCACTCAGGAGGTCATTTTTTGGATGGACTGTTCACAAACAACAAGTCCTTGCATTGTCTTCCTTCATTACCGCTTATATGGTCTGATCATAAGGCAGTAATGTTCTCACTTCTTGTCCCAAACTCTCAGTCAGGGATTGGTAAACACAAACAGCTGAAAAGGGTCCGACCCTGGAACAGGCTTGTTACTGAGGATCTCAAGAGCTCCCTGGCACAGAACCCCCTGGTTTTCTCTGAGAATCCGTGTGAGGCAGCTGCAACGTTTGAGGTCCGACTAAAGAGCTCCATAGATCAGGTGCTTCCGGTCAAATCCTCCATTTGCCACAGATCAAGGCACTCTGAACCATGGTTCTCAGAACAACTTAGACCGGAAAGGCAAAAGTGTTGCCGTTTGGAAAGGAAGTGGAGACTGTCCAACGACACTAACATCAAGTTGGTCTATAAACAAGCCTTACTTGACTATACAAAGTTAGTACATAAGGAGAAAGCTTCTTATTTTACCAAAGCCATACTAACTGCAAAAAATTCATCCAAGGAACTTTTTTCCACAGTGAAAAAGCTAGCCAAATGCTCTGAGGAGACCATTTTACCATTGAACGAAACATTCTGCAGCTCCTTAGCCACATTCTTCCAAGACAAAGTGAAAGTGGTCTATAGTGCGTTCTCACAGAGTGCTGCCCTAGGGATGTCGTTCCCTCTAGGGACTCCTGGTACTGTTATGGTGGAAATGGAAATCTCTTCGGTATCTGCGGATAGGATTGATCCGCATGAACTTCTCTCCTTTCCCCTAGTAAAAACGGAGGAAGTCATTAATCTCATGATGTCCACCAAATCCAGGTCCCCCCTTGATCCCTGTCCACCCAAAATTTTTCATCTGCTGCAAGAGGTTCTTGCCCCACATTTGACGCTCATTTTTAATCAAATGTTTCTTTCCAGGATCTTTCCGGCTAATTGGAAACTGGCGTCCGTTCTCCCCCTCCTAAAGAAAGCTAATCTGGACGGAGCAGACCCTAATAATTATCGACCAATTTCTAGGCTCCCCCTGCCCGCTAAGATGGTGGAGAAAGCTATGAATATGGTTATCTCGGATTATCTGGAAAAGCATGCCTGCCTAGACATTTTCCAGTTTGGATTTAGGAAACAACACAGTACGGAACTGGCGCTGATTTCTGCTTCTGAAATGATTAGGCAGACCGTTGATGCAGGAGGCAATGCAGCACTGGTGCTGCTTGACCCCTCTGCAGCATTTGATACGGTTAACCATCAGAAGTTATTGCAAGCTCTGGAGGGTATTGATATCAGAGGAAAAGCACTTGCCCTCTTAAAATCATTCCTGTCAGGTCGGGAACAGTTTGTGGCTCTAGCTGAGCACAAGTCATGGAATTTCACGCTGCCATTTGGGGTACCACAGGGCTCGTCATTGAGCCCTACCCTTTTTAACGTCTATGTTGCCCCACTGGCAAGGCTAATTAGATCTTTGGGTTTCCCTGCTATTTCATACGCAGATGATACCCAGATTGTGGTTTCAGTGACTGGCTCTCCTGATGAAACAGCGGCTCAGTTTCACACATGTCTTCGCCAGGTGGGGGACTGGATGTCTGCTAACTGTCTGAAGCTAAATGCTAGCAAGACTGAGGTCTTACTTTTTGGCAAAAACACCAACTTCTGGGCCCCCGCGCTGTGGCCCCCTGAATTTGGCCCACTTCCCAATCCAAAAGATAAGGTAAAAAACTTGGGGTTGACATTTGACTCTATGCTCTCCTTTGAAGGTCATGTCGATCAGGTCACTTCCGTCTCCTTCTATACCTTGAAAATATTAAGAAGGATTCTTCCACTCATCCCAGTTGATTTGAGGAAACTAGTGGTTTCGGCGCTTGTACTGTCCAGAGCAGATTATTGTAATGGGCTTTTTATGAACCTCCGCAAAAACTGTCTCAACAAGTTGCAGATTGTGCAAAACGCCGCAGCGCGTCTGTTGCTAAACATCCCAAAATATAAATCGGTCGCTACGGCGCTCAAAGAGCTGCACTGGTTGCCAGTGAAAAGGCGGATAGAATTTAAGGCTCTCTGCATTGCGTTTAAAGCCACTTACGATGCGCGGCCAGTATTTTTTTAAAAGAACCTCCAGCCTTACGTTCCTGCCCGCCAGCTCCGCTCAGCACACTCTCACAACCTGGTAGTTCCCAGGTTTAAAAAGTGTGCTTGGGGGAAGAAGGAGCTTTTTGGTCAGTACGACCCGACTTTGGAACACACTTCCAGTACAGATCAAGAAAAAAAATCGCCTGCTGCCATTTAGGAAGGCTTTAAAGACGTGGCTTTTTAATCTTTGAGTTGTCTCCATCGTTCTTATCTCTTGTGTGCGGAGCTAGCGCCATGATACTTTTGGGTGAATGTTTTGCGCTCTATAAGTCTCTTTTTCATTTCATTTCATTTCGTTAATTGTCTTATTGCTATTTTGTAGCCATTTTATTCAAGTTGTTAAAGAAGTGGTGTTACATAAATTTATTTGTGACATTTTATTGTGATGTTATGTCTTTTTGTCTGTGCTTTTACGGATGCGAAAACTGAATAAAGTATTTTAAAAGGTAGACAACTCCATTGTTATCCAATGTGAGAGATAGGCCTTGCAGTAATGAAAAACTAATTTCTGAGTTTTTCACTACTAGGACATGTAAAACTAAGAAGTACATGTCCTACCTTTTAAATATACTGCACCCTGTGCTCTGGGTTGTCCAGGGGCCTACTCTAGGGGTTACTTATATGTATAAAAAGAGAAGGTTTGGGCCTGGCAAAAGGTTTCTTTTGCCAGGTCGAAATGGCAGTTTAAAAACTGCACACACAGACACTGTAATGGTAGCCCTGAGACATGTTTAAAGTGCTACTTAAGTGGGTGGCACAATTAATGCTGCAGGCCCACTAGTAGCATTTAATTTGCAGGCCCAATGTACCTATAGTACCACTTTACTATGGACTTATACATACATTAAATATGGCAGTTGGGGATAAGCCAATATTACCATGTTTATAGGAGAGGGCACTAGCACTTTAGCACTGGTGAGTGGCGGTAAAGTGCGCAGAGTCCTAAGGCCAGCAAAAACGAATTCACCAAAAAGTAGGAGAAAGGCATAGGGGCTTATTTACTAGCCCCTTGCGCCACCCGTACGTCACTTTTCCCATGTTAAAAATGACGCAAAAGTGGTGCAAGGGGCTTGTAAATCTGCCCCATAATGTTTAGGTATGGCCATGCAGGAAGGGCAAAGTCCAACACTTCTATTCCTCCCAGTATTTTCTAGACAAACCTTATATAATACTCCCAGCTGGTTTAACAGGGCCTCCAAATACTGTTGGTCTCCTGATGCTACGGGGTGAGCTCTAGATACCATAATGGACCCTATTGAAACACATCAACTGTGGCTTCTATGTATAGCGCTTAAATGTGTGGCTTAGTCTATTCTCAAACCCTCTGAAACATCCATGTTTATACACTCGATATGCCATGTGCGACGTTTTTTTGCCAAACTTCTCAAGCCATGTCTCATAAAGGTCAGTCTACAATCCCCATCCAATCAACCGTGCTCATGGAACGGCGCACAAGAACCAGACACAAATTGGAGCGCTTCCTAACCTCATCTGGGTTATGAAACAGTATAAAAATAGTGCAACCAGACCATCCAGAAAAGCACTTTAGGTCTCCCAAGCGAAATGCAAATTCTACATAAATACCACTATAATATGATACTAGCTTTTTTTTTAAACTCACTTATTTCCCTCTCTGTAACTGCTTTCTGTACTGTTTTGGTTCATGCTTTAGCAGCAGGCTACCCTTTCTAGGTATTTATCTTGATATACAAATGTATAGATCAAAATCAATCTTATCAAAAAATAGTTTCCCAAAACCAAATCTCCATGTCATAAATTCTCACAGCTCTGATATATTTTATGCTTTCCCTAAGTCTGTTCTTAAGTTGAAATGTATTAAACGCAGCCCTGCATCCCAATTTTAAAACCAAGCTGAATTTCCAGCTTAAATGTTATGCATTCCTGCATTTTAATTTTAAACTGCAACACCAATCTGAACTTCTTACATCTCACTTTGTGCAGGGTAGGCCAGCCTATTCTGTCATCCAAGTACCTATTTATATATTTGTTTATTCTATCCCTAAGTATATTCGAAATGTTCACGTCACAGTTTTAAATGCGTTTCCAAGCTTTCTGTTCAGTAAATAATTATTTCATAGTTCATTTCCCACTTTAGCTTTCATGCTGAATTTCTTTCGAGCTGAAAAATATGTAAAGGCAACTAAGCAGGTGTTTCAAAAGCGCAGTCTGACCTAATGCTACAAGTGGCATTAATGGGGGGCTGAGGGGGTGAGGGAGCAAGCATCAACTTCAGGGTGCTGGGCCTGGCTGGGCACCCCCTTGGCTACGGCCCTGTCTCTAGAGACATCCCACTGAATTATCGTGTTTTAAATGGTCCACTCAAATATATTGATTAAAAAGCATTGGTTTTAGAGGACTATCTTAAGAGAAAGTAAAGAGTTATTCAAACACTTCTGGGTCTGGTAATGCTCCCAGGAGCATTTTTCTCAGTCGTAGCAGCAAATTGTGTATGCACCCCTCTAACCGCACAGCAGTGAAAGGATTCCACTGTACTCGAGTCTACCATGTTTGTTGCCTTTGTCCCACAAGGTTTTTTTTTTCACCCACTGGGACAAAATGTGTTTTTTTTTAGAAATGTCTTTTTTAAAGCTATCGCCCAAAATATTTACACTTGTCTTTCGTCTCCCTGTCTTCTGTGAAGAAGTAATCGATTTTAATCAGAATGTCCATGTGTTTTATGCCTGTTACATCTTCACATTGATCACCAGTGTGTTTTTAATCCATACTTTTTTGAAGTACATACAGTCTACCGTGTGTAATCGATTAGATCTCTGTAAAAGATATTCCTTGAGTATCGTTCTCTGCCTAGAATTCCAGCACTGGCTGCCTTATAAGATTCTCCATAAATGCCCTGAAATGAAATAGATACATTTTGCACGGGTAACTTTTCATAAGTGCTTCGAACCAAGTAGCAACCATGACAGAAGGGCCTTTCATTGATGATTAGAGATGACCTGTGGAAATGAAGCGGATGAAGAGACCCAGTGTTTCTAAATGTACCTAGATACGGCTATTCTGGGAGGATAACCACAATTAATTGCTAAGCGTTTACTTACTGATCAATCTCTACCAGATGAAGACATGTCGGTGTTTGAGTCACAGTGTGGAGATTGTGATGTGATCTTATGCATATACACAATCATGAAACGCAATAAAAACACAAGCAAGACATTCATTTATGGGAATATGAAGAAAACTCTTTTCAGTTGCTATTTCGATTTGCACTTACCACCAACCGTTACAAATACAACTTTTTTGAGGATTATGAGAGAAGTACTTTGAAATGCAGACTGTTAGGGCCTGATTCACAAAGGTAAACTTTAGGCCTGGGCAGAGTTCGCAGAGTTCTGCTCCACGAAACTCCGCGAAGTGACGCAAAAACTCCGTGGAGATTTGCGAGTGGCAGAGTTTGGCAAGTAGCGCTGCTTGCACAGATTTTTAGCTCTGCGAGTTTGTCCCGCATTGTAAAATCAGCACGAACAGCCATGCAGGCAGCGCAAGAAGGCGCAGCTTCATTCTGCCATTCAAGTAGATGTTCTACTGGAGCGGCAGCATCCTCAACGCGAGCGGCAGATTTCTCAACGCGAGCGGTCGCTACCTAACACGAGCAGTCGCGATCTGCTGATACCGCTCGCATTGAGAAATCTGGCTGGGAGTAGTGCTAGTGCATTATTTTTTCTGACGAGTGCTCACCGACTTAACGTTGGTGAGCCGCTCGAGAGAAAAAACTCTGCTCTGCGCCACTTTATGGAGTTTTGCAGTAGTCCGTGCTCCGCACGGAAAGCAGAGTGCGCAAAACTCTGTGAACTCCGCCGGCGGAAACAAATTCTTCACCCACCCCCAGTCAACTTACACTTTTGTGTAAGTTTAAGATTGTTTGCTATTCACACAGGTATTTTACTCGTTGTATCTTTACGACTGCGGAGTCTTCACACAAAAAAAGATAGGACTGTGTGTCCTGTTCCAGGACTGTTCCAGGGGCCTGCTTTACACCCCTGCTTTATGCCATCACCATCCAGTGTCCTGCTTCCAGCCAATGATTTGATAGCCACCCAGATTTCAGTGACTGACAAGGATTGTGTCATGAGTTCCTTTTTTGTGCCTCATGCCAGGCTAGGGTGACAGTCTAAAAACCCATTGATCTCAGCTTTGGATGCTGCTTCCCTTGCAGTGCAAGGGCATAAGTAAAAACGCTCAAACAGGAAGGAATCTCAGGGGTTGTCCTGCATGGGGCCACCATTTCATTTTCAATCTCAAGAATCTAACAGGTTGTCCATGTGGGTTAACCACTCTAACAAGCGTCACATACGGGCACTGTCCTTTTCAATAATATCTAGCAACAGTATATTTATTTAAATATTAAACTTCATGGTCAGCTTCTTCTCTATAATCAAACTATCACCTTCCTTTTTGGCATTGCTGTTACATCAGACTTATGAGATGTAGTATATTCCCCTACAAGATCCTTACGCTTCTTTTACAGTCAACCAGGAGTGGTGTGTATTGATTTCAGTACCTCCCCTATTTCAAAATACAAAGGTCCTTCTGCCTTAAAGGCTTACTATAGTATTCCAGGGCTGACCACAGAGCCCATGTTCAAAGTAAAGTTCTCAGCAATATCCTGTATGACTTTCTCCTGAAATACTGCATCCAATAGGGTTATCAACAGGAACTTCTAGGAGCGGTGACTATTGGCCAGTGTGGGCAAGACCACCACCAGGGCTACTGGGGAATGGTCCGATAATGTGAAGAATCCCTGCATTGGACACCATGGTACATACATCACACAACAAAAGCCAGAAGTCAATCTGGGGCACAGCTTCATAAACCGATGATGACATGCATGTTCCCTGTCTCGCCACATTTCTTCTATCTAAGCTATTGTACCACATAATGCCCTGGAGGATTTCATCGGTTGCAGGGAGTGGCCTAATACTGGCTTGGGATCCATCCATTTTAGCATTGCAACTAGTTTAAAGTATCTACCTTGGATTACGGACCACTGGTCCATCCTCCGGCATGCTGCCATAATGTTATCAAAAAAGGCCAGATGTCAATATTCAAGCGATAGAAGTTTATAAGCGTCATATAGATGTTGCCAATGCTGGACTGGAATTTTAGGCCAGCTTGAAAGAGCCAATGTAGGGGCCAGTTGTCTTGGTGTCTTGTGCAGTGACGGGATCAAAGAACAGCCCACACACTTGTTCTGTCAAGCTGCCCCATCTAGCAGTGCCACACTGTCCGAAAGGGTAGCCAAAAACTGGCTATCTCCCACACGTCTATGAACTAAAAGATGACATCCTGCAGCATCAGTAGTGGAATAGATAGGTCTGAATTGTACTCCTCATTTAATCAATGAGGCCACATTCTAGAGTTAACGCTATGTGAGAAGAAATGTTGAAGTTTCTCCATCCTGTGATAAAGTTTTAAAGTGTTTCTCTCTGTCCCGCATGTCCATTCAGGTATGCCAACACCCTGCTATCTGTCATTAGATTGTACAGCCCTATGATGTTCCATGAAATTATTTGAATCTGGTTTAGACACATCGATCACGCATGCTCAGTGGTGTATATCGGTTCCATTACCTTTTGAAAGTGACTCATGCCTTCCACGCAACCTAAAAGCAGTGCATGTACCACCCAGATTCCTACTCTGGGTCTATTCCATTAACACCCTTCTCCACCCAGGCTGAGTATCCCACATTTTAGCGACATGATGATCCCTCCTCTGAACACTAAATGAATTCCAAAAGAATCACACTAACCAAGAGCCGCAAAGGCCTGAAATTCCAAAGAAACTATGCAATGCACACCTCGCTTGGGACTGCCTGTGTTGAACAGCCGTTGCCACCAGCCGATCGCCGATGGGCCCCCCTAACCACTCTTGTCAGGGCTGTGTAGACCAGCTCATACAATAGGTTGTGTGACATCTAACAGAGCAGATCAGTAGTCAGTAATTCACAAAATGGGTGTCAAAGATCACATAATCAGATTGTCTCACCTTTAAAGGCAAGGACATACCAGCAGGCCGCTTCTATGTCCCTTCTTCCATTCTAGCGCATCCTCAGTAGCACATGCAGGCATTGGCTCCAGGGTTTCCCTCATCCATTACATACCAACATCTCGCTCCAAGAAGAGCCCTCTCAGATCACCCATCCATGAACCCTGAACAAAGGTGTAGAATTCTAAACACACATCCATTGAAGCACAAACAGTGGTGATGAAGAGAAAATAAACACTATGTCAATAGCGCCTCTCTCTCTCCCTCTCTCTCCAGGTAACATCTTAGGTACTCACACCCAGGGGGATGGTGTCCTTGTAAATAATGCAGTAGGCTCTCATTGTCAAGGCTGGGCGCTGTGCGCGTCCAGGGATCATCCACACATATCTGGATCCCAAGAGGCTCTCACTCTCCTGTGGAGGCTGATCAGTAAAGATTATTTCAGGGAGATCAAGGTGCAATGAGTCCAGTTACCTTGGCTGAGACGCCAATGTTGTATCCTTTGTGTGAGTGGCCTTAAGAAGCTTTATTGCGGCTAAGGAATCTGTTCAGATATATGCTTTCTCTTTGTAACTGATTTTCATTCTGACCAGGTATAGTATAGCATAGTCAATGCAAAGCTGCTTTCTTTTTACAGGCAGAAAGGCTCTCTTTGCTTCTTGAACTGTGATTGTGAAATCTGCAAAGATCGATATTGACATGCCTTTACATCAAAAGTCTCTTTTTTCCCTAACAATACACAACACAGCTCCTTGATCCCGGTAGTTCAGGATCCTTGTGACAATAGGTTTTCTCTCTGCTTGTGTTTGTGGACTTCGGTTATCTTGGTTTGCCAATATTATTGTGACCTCTCCTCCAAGCCTCCATTTTTCGGATGCATCGACTTAATACTTTTTCCATCCTGAGGAGTTTTTCTACCCTGGCAGTGGAGTCATCTTCAATGTCCGACATACGTCTGTCACTATGTTCATGCATTCTGCTTGTTTGTTCATTCATTCTTTCATATTGTCCACATGTATTGTTAAAGGCCCAGTCTTGCTGTAAATTGTGTGCAAGCCTTTTTTTTGCATGTCTAACAAAAAGGTCTTGACATCTGTATCAGTTGTAGCCTCATCCTGCTCTTCCATTTCTGAATCTTGTTGGTCTTCACCTCCTTCTTGTGACCCTGATAGCTTTTGAAGGTCAAAGGGCAGTTTTTCCTGTTCAGGGTATTTTTTTCACATTGTGCTTAGACAATACAATGACAATGGAAGGCTCAGAAATAAATATAGAAGTTAACCAGTGCGGTAGTGGCTGGGGGCCACTAACAGCAATCGTCAATCCCATGTTGATGCCCTAACATGTCACCTGGCATTTAAAGGCTTAGTATTAAACATTATTAAGTCACACAGTGCTGCAGGAGAAGCAAGATCCAGCACAGCATTGTGGCAGCGGCTGCATGCACGCGATGGGGCACAGAATGTTCCCAGCACACCAACCAATGGAGATATCCCTCCCAGTCCTTACCAGGCTACTGATGTAGACATGGGGGAGCTAATAGACACAGGCATGGGCGTAGGAAGTGTGGGGGACGTGGGGATACATCCCCCCAGATTTTGGAGTGGGGGGGACACGGGGGACAAGGGTGGGGGGACGAGGGGACAAAAGAATTTCCCCTCTCCCTTCTGTTATTCGCAGGGCCATTAGCGCGCGAAAGCACGACCTAATGGCCCTGCACTTGACCTGCCTGGAGTCAAAGAGGCCACCCGCCCTCTACCTTTTGTTATGCTGCAGTAAGCCTCTGCGTTCTGGGAAGGGCAGAGAGGGAGAAAAAACCCTGTCTCTTTTCCTTCATGCCCAGAGAAGGCAAGGACTAAGGACAGTGTCCACTTCTCCTGATTTGCCTCAGGCAGCTGCCCTCCTCCCCTCTCTCTCTCTCTTTATTCCTCCATCTCTTTCTGTCTCTGTCTCGCTCCTCCTTACGTGCTGATTTCAAGAGACAGCTCTTACGAACTCTCTCTTGCCTCTCCTTTTCTTTATTTGTTCCACTGTGAAATTGATCCAAAAAAGGCGGAATACTTTGGCTGGAAATGTCCTCATTTTCTGACCGTTTTCTATTCCAAAGAAAAACCTCGGGACGGAGAGAAAAATAATTAAATACCTAAATAAAGCAATACAGAGTGGTCAGCAGACAGGCCAGATTGTTATTTACACCCACACACATTAGCGCCACTTTACAGAGTTTGCCAGTGAAAGCGCTACTTTCTTTTTATCTTCTTTCTTTGAACAACATAGTTTTCCCAGGGTGGGGAAGTGCACCATTCCTAAAGGGACTGCAATACCTGGTTGATGGGTGGAGTGGAAACGTTTAATATGATAGTTTTCAACTGTTTTAATTATTTTAGCTTATAAAATGTGTACTGCGGCTCTGTGTTCGGGGATGTGGTCTTTTTAAACCAAACTGCTT
Source organism: Calotriton arnoldi (assembly GCA_963921515.1). Taxonomy (NCBI): domain Eukaryota; kingdom Metazoa; phylum Chordata; class Amphibia; order Caudata; family Salamandridae; genus Calotriton; species Calotriton arnoldi. The sequence continues at coordinate 2,179,701 of CAWUFW010002046.1, forward strand.
ACATTTTGAAAGGATATAAGCAATGGACATTGAAACGGGTGCCTTCCTGGTCCTGTAGTCATGTCCTGAACTTTTCAGGCAAAATCACTTGCTGATTTCTGAATAATGAGTTTAAAACCGTTAAGGTAAACATGTTGTTCCTGCTTACATTTCACATGCTTTGCTTATTCTTGCATTCCCTATTGAGTGTTTGCTTTTTCCAGGGTGTTATTCATTTTTTTTCAGGCAGCATTTTACTGTGGTCTAGTGCATAATTTGAATTTAGTCGCAGAACAATTGAGTTGTAGCTGAAGGCAGTGCGAGTTTCTCTCAGTGGGGCAGTATGGTGTTCAGTGTGGGAGAGGATGTGGCACTCTGGCCAGAGCTCCCGAATTTGGAACTGGAGACCATGTTCAGCCTTCATGACCAGTCCACCAGACCACACTCCTGACAGAGCTCATTCCGATGCTACACCTTAGAAGGCCCGATAGACCTTAGAAGCCCTGGTGTCTTAGCACCCTCAGGTGGACCCTAACAGTGGCAAGTGTGAGTTAACCTTGAAGGCTTATCCACCACAATCCATACTGCAGGTCACCTCCAGTCTTGCGAGCAGGCATACGAAGAAGCACACCCTAGATCGACAGTGACTGTCACTGAGGTCACAAGACCCTTGAGGCCAGTCCACCTCACCCATTGGTACCTCCATTGGCCTTTTTCAGCAGTAGTAGTGCAACTTACCAGGGGTTGGCAATGTAGGATTTGCATGCACACCGAACTTAGGGGTGATTATAATGGCGGTGGGACCGCCACGTCACCCCGTCAGTGGCGGTCCCACCACCATCGGTGACTGCATCACCGCCCGCCATATTACAATGGTGGGTGGTTCCCTGGCGGTCGGAAAAACCAATCGCCACGCACCCGACTGGCTCCTTGAGCCCGCCAGTGTGGTGGAGGGGCTCGTGGTTCCTACAATGCTGGTGGGGCCTACCAGGCACCGCTGTAGGGATTACGATGTCCCTTACCCGCCAGCCTATACATGGCGGTTCAACCGCTATGGAAAAGCTGACGGAAAGGGACATTGGGGGCCCATAGCAGGCCCCTTTCCCCCAGCCCCCAGACATGGGACCTGGGGGACATCTATGATGCCCCCTACATAGCACTGCACCATGTGGCAGGCACCGCATTGTGCCTGCCACGTGGTGCAGTGATATATGTAACATGTCCCTTTTTTACATTGCGGCGGATGATGCAGCCAGCAGCACCTGCTGCAATGTAAAAGATAGTGTTAAGCGTAATGGGGCAACCCGGTGTCCCTCAGAACCTGGGTATACGTATACTAAAGAAAAATGGTTCTGTCGGGGTATCACTTAATTAGAACAAATAGTAACAACTTACTTGTAACTCAATTCAATAATGAAATAAATACAGATATAACACACACCAAAGATTTTTGAATCAAAATTATATTAGAAGAAAATCAAATAATAAAGTCTGTCGCAATTTATAATTTCAATTGCAATATGTGACTGTAGTGCAATAGTGACATGTGGTGAATGGTGATAAATACAATCTACTATATACAAAAACAAATGTGCAAAAAATGGGGAGGGGGAAGGGAAAAGATTTCATAAATGTCCTTGTTATTAACACATATGCTTAAATGATCCAATAACGAATGGGACTGTGATCATCAGCGTTGCGTGGACATATACAATACGCCGACGTTTCGACCCTGTATATCGCGCAAAAAGTGGAAGTGCATCTAGGCGGGTCTTCCTCAAGGCAGGAAAGGGGAGGAACGGTAACCCAAAAGTAGATTCCTGGGTGGCCTGTTAATGAATGAATTCTTAGTCAGGTATGGGTAGAAACTTAATTCCCAAGGAACTCCACCAGCCGGTTTGGAGCCTCAGAAGAAGCTATATTAGACTTCCACCCGTCGGTTGGAGTCGATTTAATGCCAGTCCGGTGTATTTCGTGATCTGGGAAACAAGCCTCCTTCTCTCCGTGGTTAATGTCGGAAATGATAGGCACTGCGAACGCCCCAGTGGCGGTCGCATTGTAATGCCTATCGTGGGGCCGCCGCCTTTGAAGGCCAGCGGTCCCATTCCCTGATTCGATGGCGGACGGACTGAAGTCCGCCTGCCATCGTAATCAGCCTCTAAGTTTGCAAACTTCATGGTCTCTACTTCATGAACAAACACTTTTAACATGTGCAGCCTGCTTTCGGGCCACTGGAGTTATGCAGCAATGGAGGCCAAAATTATGTTGCAGTGTTGACTAAATTATGGAACAATAAAAAAGCTACAGAGTAATGCAGTACATTTTATGATACTTTATTATCTTGACATATTTATACATACTAACAGCCTCTGCAAAGCTTTTGCCTCATTATTACCTGTGTAACATACAAATGCAGCAGTGGGAAAGGTGACCAGTCAACCTTTGCAAAGGGCCCTACACTTCACAGCAACATAAGTCACATTTCTTTTAGTAATTTTTGATCCGTTTGAGCTACAAAATTGTTTTGGGTGAAATCATTTGATTATGCAGCAGATGATGTATTATGTGGCAAATATGATACAGCCATAGTTAAGTGGAAAACATTTTTCCACTTAACTTAATTTTGCCCCAACATTGTAGTTGATCAATTTGTAAGTTCCCCAAACCCAAAAGTCGAGTTTGGGCAAAATTTGCATTTTTAAAAAGCAGTCCTACAACACAGGGCTACTTTTAAACTGACCTCAGGCTTCAGCAGTGCACACATGCAAGCGCAGAAAGGGCTGCTGGCCTCTAAACTGCCATGCCCTATTATATTCTAGGGACTTAAAGGTAGTTCTAATCCCCTGCCCTATTATGTACTAGGGCCTTATAGGAGAGGTCTTGCCAATCATAGGGGTACCCTAACCCATAGTACGCCCTAGTGTATGTAGGTGTTTTCACAGTATCTTTAAGTGTCTCTTTCAGAATAGCACTGGCCCTGGGCCTGTTTAGGCAGAGGCCAGGGTCAGTCTGAGTCAGGTACCACCAGTACCAGTCAGCAAAAAGTTGGGGAGTGCCCAGGGCACAGGATGGCTTTGCAACACTAGAGAAGCACAAACTCAGAACACCATGGTTGGGGGTTCTCTTTAATAATCAGAATTGATTTCTATCCTAATGGACCCATTTTCCAACATTAGGATAAGGAAAGACTGGGGAAAAATCATAATGTTCTAATCTATACCTTGAAGTTTTCATGCAGCTCTTTGATGACGGTTAATAGCTCACTGTTCAATTTTAGGATTTTAACTTATAAACTGCAAATACCAAAAGAATCTCTCAGACAAAAGCAGTAACTCACTGACCTATTTACATGATATGCATTTTGTGATCTGCGTGGTACACGTTCTTTGCAGCAGGCATATTACCCCACTGTGGCTACCTTACCATGAGTAAAAACTTCCACTAGACAAACCTCTGATCTCTCTCAATAAAGAACATTAATCACCAAAGTTATCTTCACATTTTTATTGTTGCCTGAAAATTGCTGGAGACCAGGAATGCAGCAGCAGGTACTTTTCAAACCATAATGCACTTGCAAACACGACGCCCCCACCCTAAGTCAGCGACCTCGGTTTGCTTGGTGCATGAAGATGCAAGATTCATATACATGTTTTTTAACATTTGGTCTGATTACTATATGGATGTAAATAACAATAAAGCATACATGCAAAACTGTGACTACATGCCTGCTTTTCTCAATATTTCACTTCGAAAGTATGTGATTGTATTTGTTTAACGGGCGGTGATTTGCATAGGGTCACTGGAAAGTCCACAAGGTTGTCCCTGTCCCCCCCAGAATTTTAGTGTCTCCTACGCCCCTGGACACAGGGGCTTATTTACAAGCCCATTGTGCCGCCAATGCGTCACTTTGGATGCACCGGAGGCGCAGTGTGCGGCTCCATATTTACAAGGCCACGTAAAGCCACCCTGTGTGGCTTTTCATGGCCTTGTAAATATGGCCCCCTTTCACGCATTACTCTGTGTGAAAAGGGTGTTCAACGGTTGTTGCTGTGGGTGTTCCCATGAAACATCCATGGAATCTGCAGCATTCCCAGATTTACATGGTTTTCTTAACCTGGGAATGCGTCAGATTCCTACGCCTCCCTAGGGGAGAGGTAAGGGAGGCGCAACGAGGAGAAATACCTGTATTTCTCCTTGTTTTTCCTTTTTCTATATATGCTGCATTCTGTAGCACACATAGAAAGAGAAAATCACCACTACAACGCAGACTCTCTTGCACCATGGTACAAGGGTGCCTGTACTGGCACAGGGCAGCACATCGTGCGGCTGTGTGGGGAAAAGGACAAGAAAGCTCTGTATCTTGTAGATACAGCACATTCCTACCCTTTTTTTTAAGGCAAGGCAGCCCAGCAAGAAGGCATGCTGCACTGCCATGCGTCAAAATATTGTAAATGAGGCCCTCAGGACTTAAATGACTGGAAACTCCCCACAAGCCCAGACAGCGGCCCACATGGATGTCTAGGCTGACAGGAATCTCATTAGAGGCAGCACATTTGGCTCAATAGTATCCACCAGTTTTTAGTACAGGGGGCCAGTCCGTGGTAAGGATTGTGGGCGCCCTAAACAACCGCCCTCTTGGCTGTCAGCTCTCTGATGTGCTCATGCCACCTTGCTTTTATCCATCCAAACACTCTCACAATCATGCAAGTATTTATCAGATAATTTTTCTAGCATACTCAATCATCGGTCATTCCATCATCTTCATGCATCCACCCATTCACATGCATGCACACGCCCACCCATCATAAATCTATCCACACATCTACCTACAAACTCATGCCTTTATCCATCAGTGATACCACCCACAAACTCATCTATCAATCAGTGGCGGCTCCTCCGCTTTAGCGGAGGAGCATTGCCTCACTACTTTTAAGCAGTGCCAAGTAGAAACCTAAAATGATAATAACTTAGAGTTATTATAATTTTATGCTTCGCGCCCTGCAGCTTTGCGTGTGGGTGGGCAGGTGGGTGGGGCTGCTCTTTTCTCAAAGCAGGGGAGGAGTGGTTTGCCCACTCCTAAGTGCGCAATGACTGTTTGGTCGACTCTCTCGGGCCGCCGAAACCAGTCATGCGCACTTTCCCCAGTCTCCATGCAGGTTGCATTACAGCCTGCATAGAGGACATGCCCACCCCTCCAGCCCCTGGCTGGCACCGAGTCACGGTGCTCAGACCAATCAAAACCCTGCATTGCAGCGTTGTGATTGGCTTAGGAGAGGGAGCCTGGTTGCCTGCTTCCTGCTCCTGAAGTCGGAGGCAGGATAGCAGGAGCAGAGACGTAGGACCCAGCCTCAAGGTAAGTTTATTTTTTTTTATTCCCCACGCGGGACCCCACCATGACCCCCAGTGACCCCCTGTGCCCACCCACCACCCGCAAGCCATGCTGGCCACCACTGCTATCAATTCATCCACATTTGCACCTCTAAGCCCAATCATCCATCCGTGTAGTGATAAAATGTTTTAATTGTCCTTCCACACTTATCATTTATACATCCACTCACAGTTGTTCATATCAATTCATCCACCCACTAATATATGCACCATTCACACACCGACCCACCAACTCATACATTCATCCTTTAAAGTAAATGGAAAATGTACGTAGCTACGTAAAAAGCATGCATCCACACACACTCATCGATCATTAATGCACCCGCGTTCAAGAATTAATCTATTCATCCATGGATAAACTTGTCCAATTTCACACATATTCCCACAAGCCCATCAATTGATCAACTTTTGCATTGTGCGCATAACCATCCACAGTCTTGTATTCACACATTAACAAACTCATGGACCATTCACACACAAACACATGCGTCCATCGACCTCTGTCTGGATTCATGCCTGTATGTTTGTTGTACATGGCTATACATGAGCCCCTATGCCACAAAGAAAGTTTGACTTATGCTGATGTTCCAGGTGAGAAGTTGTGTCAGGTATTCAGTGCCAGGGTGCTTTTGGAGCTGATTTTCTCAAACGCTTTTATCTCCCCAAATCAATTTTTTTACCCACTTTATCCCTCCTCCCTTAAGAAACGCAAAAGTGAGAAGTATCTGTTAGCTGGAAAAAGAGAAAACTAGTAGAGTGCAAAAGAGCGGTCAGACATATATGTAGAGTGGGGGCACCTACTGACTCACCCACCGACATTTATGACTTCACTCATCCTTTCAAACACATTCATCCATCTATTCACTCCCTCAGGTATATGCTGTTATTACCGTGACTTCTCCCATACTCATCTGCCACACCAAAACATTCATTTATCCATCCGCATCCAACATTTCACCCATCCTTTCACCCACACCAACGCAATGCATGAAATGGTTTCACACTGATGCGTTCATGTGTCCATTCACACCCATATATGAATTCATCCTTCTAATAGAAACACGCACACACATGCTCGCAAGTGCCCATGTGCACCCACTGACACTAAGGTATGCCACTGTCCACACCCAAGCATCCATCTATTCGCTTGTGCATCCTCAGATGCCCACGCATAATACCAGTTCCGGATTACCAAATAGGCAAAGTAGGCACTGTCTATGGGTCCCACGACAACAGATCAAAATAATATTGATTTGATCTTGAAAGAAAATTACAATCAAGCTGTCTTAAATATTGTTTCCAAAAGATAGAAAAAAATGAACCAACTCAAAGAAACGAAAACTTTGCATTGAAGACTCTATAGAGAGAATACTGTATTAATGTAACGTACCCATTAACAACTTAAAGTACATAAACCAGAGACATCAGATTCACATAACAGTTTGGGTAGTACTTACAATAAAATGTTGGAGAGTGGTGTTACTCCAAAATTGGTTATGCTGCACTCTGACATTTTTTAAAGGCAGGGATGCACCGTATTTACAAAAATACTGTGCACCCCTGTGCTTCCCCTAGCGCTGGCACAAAAAAGCTGACTAGCGCGAGTGCAGGCACCCTTGCACAATGTCGCAAGGGTGTCTGCACTGCAGAGCCGATTGTTTATGTGCAGAAAGGGACACCGTCCTGCACTTAAAGAATCTTTAAAGGTGAGTTGCTGTTTCTATGTGTGCTTCATAATGCAGCATACATGGAAAGAGCAGAAAACAAGGATAAATCAATAACTTTTCCTCGCATCGCCATTCTAAGAACAGGTATTCCCTGGTCTTAGTTTTTGGCGCTGCCCCATCCTTGGAAATATAGGGTACGTCAAAAAACAATGGGTGTTGCAGCTGAATGCTCACTTCAACACCCATTGCACGCTCCTTTCACGCTACGTGAAGCATAAAAAGGGGTCTTATTTACAAGACAAGGTCAAGCCACGTTAAGTGGCTTAACCCTGCTTTGTAAATAAGGAGAAGGGGATATCGCCATCAGAACATCACTAAAAGTTAAGTTCTGATGGCGATATACCCGTGTAAATATGCCCATTTGTCTCTTAAAAGCTCATCTTCCGGCAGCTGGCAGTTTGTAAAAAAAATCTAGTGCATTGGGTATTAGGAGATAATTTGCGAGGGGAGGCCCGACATTTCGACTGCCTAGGGGCCTACACAGAGTTTAATCCGGCAGTGCCTAATACCACTTAGTTCAGCTATGAGTCTGAGTGCTTCTATGCTGTTAGGTGTGATGTAGTTCAACAAGCATGGCATTTTAGTGTTCAGGGGTGCCTGTCTGTGTGTGTAGGCTACCTAGATGAGTACTGTCGTTGGCTCTAGGTGTGCTCTCTGTCTGGGTAAGGTTACCTCTCTGTGTAATGCCTGTTTTGGCATGGTTGCCTTGAGATTTACCTTACCTCTCTGTGGAATCCTTGTGTGAATACGTGCTTGTGTAATTTGTATCTGTGTGTAGATTTGCATGTATAAGTGTTGGCTCTATGTGCTTTTTTGCCTCAAAGTTTAGTATTGCTGTGCGCATTTCAAAGTTTGCTTTCAACACTGCACACAATACACAGGAATCTCACACTTCCTCTTCATATCTTAAAGTACTCACATTACTACCCATTTACGTTAGAGAACCAATCGTTTAGATACATATCGCCCGCTATTATCAAATCAAAATATTATGATCCACGCTTTCTGGAGCTAGTCACTTAAATTAACGAGGACATTTCACAGAAACCTTGTTTTAAATACATCTGCATAAAGCTCAAACTCAGAATTCATTAATAGGTGATACAAATGTAATTCAGTCTATCTGTTTTACATTTTGTGCACTTAACAATGTATGAGATTAATTTTTCTAGAATACTAGCTGATTTTTTTATCTTGAAAAGCAGCTGGTAAATCCTTGAGCTAAACATTATATTGGGCACATGCATAAAGCATAATACTTAATATGATGTACAAATTTAGAGGGCTAGAATAGTCCACACACCAAATAGTAAGATCCAATAAAATTTTTAGAATGACCAATAAATATGTGACTAATGCCCAATGAAAATCATTATATGGAATTTGCTTCTTTCATGTACATTGTGAAAATTCCGAAACGGTCAAGAAGGCCACCCTCAAATAAAATGATAATAAAACGGGTTTTAAATCTCAGGCCAGAAAAACCCTCATGCGCTGCGAAGCTCTCTCCAGCCCCAGCTGTGCCCAGAAGCAGGGAGATCGTGATGCGATGAGAGACGGCGGCGTTAAGGTAAGTTTATTAATTTTTGGTTTTTTATCCCTGAACCCCTCCCTCACCTACCTAACTCCCTCCCTCCTGCGGCTCACCACTTTGGCAGGGGACGGGCCGCTACTGGTCCCAGGTCCCCCTTGTCTTCATCCCATTCATCACTAATGAGGTTTTTCTACCTCACAAGAGAAAAAACAGGCAGAATGCTACATATAAGCCTCTCCCATAAGTCTGTAGCCTATAAAGGCTATACTTACCCAGCATTCCTCCTGTTTTTTCTGTCTCGCAGAACATGGATGAGGGGAAGGCATACTCAGCTGGGATTGGCCCACCAACAAGTTCAGTGGATTCCCGGGCTCCAGGTCAGCTTGGCGGGCCTTGGAAATGTCAGGTGTCTCTTCTCCGCTGCTGGGCTCTGCAGGAATGGCAGAGGAAATGGTCGGTGGTGATCTGGGGAAGCTGAGCATCTTGCAGAACAGCTTTTTGTGACACGGTATACAATTGCTTCCTATGGTTCCCGCGCATGCGCGAGGATTGGAAGTTCACAAATGCACGATGATGAGCTAGTCTAGACTCCGATTTCGAAGAAGGAGTCTTAAGGTGGCAAATCCAAGTAATTCCACATAGCAGTTTTTGTTACCTGTGGAACTGTGAGGCGTCGATCTGGGGGATCTGATGAGTGGCTGAATCACTTAATTAGAGAGACCTTGATGGAATTATCTCCTGTGGAAAAGATGCGGCAGGAGTCTTTAAGAGCCCGTTCTCCTGGGACCTCGGGTACAGAAGAGGATGTTCTTGGGCCAGAAGAACAAACAGGTAAATGCATAGGGAAGAAGGATTTGCCTGAACTGTTGACACATGTTAAAGACAACATGGGTTTCCAAGAGGAGGTGGTGCCTGCGACCTCATCTTCTGGATTACTGTGGCAAATCCAGATTGCCTCAGAGTTGGATTTTTCCAGAACATCCTTTTATTTTGGAAGTTCTAAAATGGGAATGGGAAGATCCAGACAAAATAATTTCGCCCTGTTTCATGGCTAAATTGTATCCTCTTAAAGACATGCATATACGTTTACCTGATTCTGTGCCTATTGATTCTTTTGTGGCCAGTTTGGTGGGCAGGACCTAGATGACAGAAGATGCTATTATTATAGACATGACATATATAAAGGTGGATTCTGCCCTCAGAAAGGTTTATTCTGGTTCTCACTTGGCGCTGAGAGCAAGGATTTATGGTTCTTATGTTTCTCACACCTTGCTGGCTGACATCAAGAAATTGTTCAATGCAGTAGATGAGTCTTCTGACTGCTCCACTTGCTGGATCATATTGAGAAACAAGTGGAATTTGTGTTGAACATTGTTTTCGATGTTGTATGTGCTTCTGCTTTGACTGGGGGTGCTTGTATCGCTGCTAGGCGTAACCGGGTTCTGAAAGACTAGCATACCTATGCTGCCCAAAAATCCTCTGCTTTAAGAATGCCTTTTCAGAGTTTGCAGCTGTTTGGCTCAGAGTTAGAAGAAAAACTCCATAAGTTAGTCAAAGAGAAGAAGCACTTCTCATCTTTGAAGCAGTCTGGCTAAGACAAGGTGAATATCCAGAAGCGACCCTTCTTTCATCAAACCGCTTGGCTGAAAATTCTATCCTAAGAAGGTGGGACAGAAGAAGCCTCAGTCTCCCCCTAAACGTTCCTGACTATATGAACCTTTCTTCAGGATTTTCAGTTGGAGGCAGACTTCTTCACTTCAGTGCAGCATGGGAGGCCTCTACCCCCGACAAATGGGTTCTCCGCACCACCAAGGAAGATTACAGGTTTGAGCTTGTAACTTCCACCTGGGATTCCGGAGTAAGGCCGACTCCATTGCCCAGGCTGAAGAAGAAGCAACAGGCTCTGGCTCAAGGGGTGGAGTCTCTGCTACTGCAACAAGTGATAGTGCAGGTGCCTCTTGCCGAAAGGGGTTAAGGGTGTTACTCAATCATTTTTCTGGTGAAGAAGTTTTTGGGAGGATTTCGGATGATCCTGAACCTGAAATCTCTGAACAAGTTTGTGCAGGCAGCGCCCTTCAAAATGGAGACTTTACAGCAGGTGATTCCTCTACTCATCAGCAACCATTTCATGTGTACTCTGAATCTCCAGGACACCTATTACCATGTGCCCATTCATCCCCTCGATCAGAAGTACCTGTGGTTTTGTATTCAGAACCAACATTTTCAATTTTGAGTCCTGCAGTTCGGCCTCAAGACAGATCCATGAGTCTTCTCGAAGGTGCTGTTTCCCCTCTTTGCCTTGTTTCACCTTCAGGGCACTTGCATCTACCAATATCTGGATGACTGGCAACTCCATTCTCCAAATACAGTCCCAGTTATGTCAGGAGCTCGAGGTGAGATACGCTAGCGCGGGTGAAGTTTGCAGAAGGTTCTGTGGCGCACTACAGAGTACACTTGAAAGTTGTCGTTAACATATTTATGTCTGGTGCTTTGAGGTGGAGAGATCACCCACTCCCCAGTTGGACGATCAAAATCACCTAGTTTGTACAAAAAATTGGTTTCCCCAGCACACGCTAATGTCAACATGTATTACATAAATAACAGATATCAACAATTCTTGTCCTTCTTTGTATTTGTTAGGTTTATTCTCATATGCTCTTGTTTAGTTCTTTTTTTTAACCGGTTGTAATTACGTCTCGGTTTCCCCAAATAGTTCCTTGTCTTTTTCTCCCCCAATCGTATTTGTATTATCCCTTATTATTTGTTGTCGGTTTTACCGATAATACAGATTCGATTGGGAGAGAAAAACTATCAAAGACAAGGAATTATTTGGGGAAACCGCGACAGAATTACAACCGGTTAAAAGATAACATTAAACATACCAACGAAACAGCCCTGAGGAAGTCGCGGCCACTTGCCATGGGCGACAAAACACGTGTTGGCTAAAAAGAGGCTAAAAAAAGAACTAAACAAGAACATATGAGAATAAACCTAACAAATACAAAGAAGGACAAGAATTGTTGATATCTATTATTTATGTAATACATGTTGAAATTAGCGTGTGCTGGGGAAACCAATTTTTTGTACAAAAATATTTCAGGAGCTCGAGGTGGTTTACCAGGGAGTCCAGAGGCATGGGTTACTCCTCAATACGAAGAAGTGCAGGATGGTCCCATCACAGGATATGATCTTCATTGGGGCCAGGTTTTGAACCAATGTCAACAAGGTCTTCCTTCCAGAATCCAAGATAGTGGTCGTGCAGTCCCTGCCTCTCCACGTATCCAACAGCCAGTTTCTTCTAGTGAAGTGTTGATTGAAACTCATGGGTCATTTGGCAGCAGTCATATTCACAGTTCCATGGGCCAGGTCCCATATGTGACCCTTTTGGACTCATCTGCATGCTTGGTGGCGCCCTGCTTTGGGGGACTGCAAGGTGCAGGTTCCAGAGTCACAAGACATTTGGCAGGATCTTCTTTAGTGGATGGATTCCTCCTATCTGGAAAAGGGTGTTTTTCTTTAACGCAACCCCTTCTGAAAAAGTTGACAACGGCTGCCAGCTTGTTTGGTTGCTGGGCTACTCTGGAGGGGCAATCACTTTAAGCCAGATGGTCCCTCTAAGACAGACACTCCTCCAATTGGAGGAAGCTCATGGCTGTGTTTCAGGCTCTCTTGGACTTTCAACAGGATCTGGAGCATTGCAATCTGGTGGTACAGCTGGACAATATGTTGGCAATGGCATATCTCAACAACCAGGGGGGATCAAGGTCCCATTCTTTGAATCAGGTTGCAGCCTTAATGTTGCAGTGGGCAAAGTATCACCTGGGGTCCCTTAATGCAGTACGCATCACAGGAGTGGAGAGCGTGGAGGCAGATTCCCTCAGCAAGGAATTTCCTTCCTCAGAGAAAATGTCCCTAACCAAAAATGTTTTTCTCCAGATTTTTGCCAGGTTTTTGGAAACTTGGGGGCATATTATCAAGAACGGCGTTAAAATTATCGCTGCTTTAGCGGCAGAAAACTGCCGCTAAAGCGGCGATAATGGGCTTGATAATATGACCTTGAAAATTCCAATAGAAGCCCATGTTGACACCAGAACATGGGCTTCTATTGGAATTCTCAAGGGCATATTATCAAGCCCATTATCGCCGCTTTAGCGGCAGTTTTCTGCCGCTAAAGCAGCGATAATTTTAACGCCGTTTCTTGATAATATGCCCCCAAGTCTGGATCTGGATTTGTGGATATTTCCATAATGATTTATATAGGGATGAATTACTCCCTGCCGTACATGATAATGCTATTGCAAGTCATCAAAGAGTTCCAAGACCAAACAGAGGAACTAGGCCAATGACCAAGTTCCTTTATAAGGTTATGAAACTTTGAGGTGACTTGCAATATTCTTATCATATAGAGCAGTGGGTACGTTAGCCCTTATAATACATGGACACACCATCACATTTCCCACAAACTACTTAGATCCTTTTTGGGTAGCTTTTATGTATTAAAGAAAGGACAGTTTTGCAAAGTTGAAGAATGAAAATAGAATCTCTAGTGCAAAAATAAACACATAAAGAAGCTGTTCGATAGTAGTTACTAAAAGACAATAGAAACAGTTTAATAAAAGTCGCTTTTTTTAAAAAAGATGCAGAAGCTTGGAAAGTGGAGAAACATGCAGAAAGGTCCTAACTTTTCTATAATTCCTTATGGAGTGCAAAAATAAATATGCTGCCATAAATATCTCCTTTCTGCTTGCTATTGTGGAATAGAAAAAAGAAAAGACACTCCATGACCAGACCTGACCTTTACCCTTGGTTACTAGCTCGGCACCAGGCATTGTGACATCGGAGCTCAACTGTAATAAGCTATTCTGAGATGCAACGAGGCTGTGGTGCAAGGTTATGTTCAATTGTCATCGAGGATCCAGTCAACGAGGGCTTGATATGCAACGTTCTTACTTGGGGATCCGTTGAGCAGTAAGGGTGATGCATTGGTTCTGAGTAGCTTCATGGCTGTGATGCGAAGTCTGTAGATGACGTCGAGGGTGCCTTGATGAGGGATGTCAGGGCCTGCACCGAGGATGTGTGGCGCAGCTGTGGTTCCTATGCGGTGACAAGCTGTGGTGGGATGCTGGTCTTTGCGGTGGACCTGATCCACGCGGTAGCGGCAAAGCGGCACCTCTGGGTTGTGCTTCTCAACAGAGGAGATGCTTCTGTTCTGCTGGATCCGCTGAGGCTGGCAGAGCACCTTAGGCCTACTTCCAAGGGTCCAGGACTGGGGTGGCACCACTTGGCAGGGTAGACTCAAAGACGGTACAGTCCAGGTGCAGGTGCAAGATTGTTGGGAGCCTATTGTGTCCCTGAGGCTTCAGATCAGGAGGCCAGTCAGCTGGACCTTGGAGTCACTCTGGGTGCTGGGTTCAAGAGATGCAGTCCAGTCTTCTCATCCAGGCAAGAGGGCCGCAGGCAGCAGGTCACCACAGCAAGGCAGCAGCCAGCAAGATACTAATCCAGCAGGGCAGCAGTCTGGCAGAGTAGCAGCCCTTCACCAGCTCAGTAGTCCTCCTTCCTGATAGAGTATCCACAGGTCCAGAAGTGTACTAAAGATTTGGTGTCAGAGTTCCCCTTTTTATACCCTGGTGTCCCGGTTCTGGAAGGTGGTAGACACTCCTAGACAGTGTCTTTGAAGTGCATTGAATTTCCTGCCTCCCCTGCCCTGGCTCGAAGCTGGCTGCAGTAACAATGTGGGGTCCAACAACCCTCTGTGTGAAGGAAGAGCATAGGCCATTCAGTTGTAAGTGGGGCTGTGCTCAGCTCCACCATCCCCCATCCTGACAACAGATGGCCCATTTAGGCACACCTAATCGCTCTATAATGTGTTGGGTAGAAATTCACAAAGTTTAACTTCCAGTTACACCCAGTCATGTGACTCACGACCCGCTACAAGCACAAAAGTACTAAGGGCAGGAAAATGCCAACTTACTAAAAGTGAAAATGCGGAAACCCAGAAGTGTATCCAGGAATACCAAGTGCACTACATACAAGTCACTTATAAAAGTGTACACAATTTTTTAAAGAAATTATTATTAATACTGCTATGATACAAATATCAACCGATCTTGAAAATATAAACCAAAAAGAATCAATGCATCCAATGTTTCAAAAAATTCATCAGGCATGAAGCGTAGTTCAATCTGCTTTATTCTTGGTGATTGCAGATGAAATTTAGTTCTTGAGGAAAATTAAAGGAGCTTGAAATCAGCAAAAAGGTTGACACCATGATATTTCCCAATGCATTTCGGGCTATAATAAGAGCCCTTCATCAGGGGAATCTGTAATGAATTAATGAGCTAAATTTACCACATCTTATAGCTGTTACAAAACCTTATCAAAGATAACAAAAATAACAACAGGGCTCAATAGAGGACAGGGCAAATGTACTACGTGCTCATAGAAAACAAATCTCAGAATATAACCTCATGCAGTACCCCGTGTTTAAAATGATGGAAGTGCTCAATTAGGATGACAAACATAATCTAAAATGCTCAATTCGGAAATAGAAATTGCGGCGTGAGTGTGTGTTCATGGTGCCACCCGGTGAGTGGTAACGTGCGAAGCAGAAAAAACAAATTAATTAAGTGGAAAGTTTAAGTCCCAACGTGCAATGCAAACAAAAGTGCACAAAGAGCTTTAGCCGAAGTGATTCTACACAGGTAAAACACTCAACTAATGATGATGAGGCATACCTCAAACGATTAAGTACAAAAACTCGACCCACACTACCGGTTGAACCGGCAGAAAAACAACTGAAAGAGAAGAGAAACCAATGAACTAACTCAACAAAAATTAACTCTGGAAATATCCTGAATCGGAGAGTCTCTTACCAAAGCGTGTAAATCTGAAGAATAACTCCAAGAGCTCAGATACAAGCAAACGTGAAAGACGCCAACAGCGAATGGTCCAACCACTGTAATAACAAAGCTTAATAAGCTGCCTGAACCGTGAACCAAATTACGCTAACAAAATGCTGGCTTAAAAGATATGCTCACTCACAAACACTCCCCAGAGCAAGTGGTTCTAACGAAGAGACTCCAACGCTGAAGTGCATCCAGAAGAGACTAACGCCGACAGCATGCGGTTATCTAAGCGTTATGTCACGTATTTCTTCAATCTCAGCCGGGACGTAACGTGCGTCCACAATAACCATAAAGATAGGACTACCGAGAGTATGATATTGGCCGACCAGAATTATTTGCGGCCCCGGAGAGTATGGTTGATATCTCAAGAAAGTCTTTAAAAATAGAGTGTATGATGTTTTTAGAAAACCAACGTTGGTTGAAAGAAAGAGCAAAAAAGACAGTTATGGTAAACCAAATAATGTTAACTACTCCAGGTATACAACCATATCTCAAACAAGTTGAGAGAAGTTTTGTTCGTATGCTTTTAACTCGCCTTCGCTTCGGTACTTTTTAAAGAATGCTCACGTTCCCTGAGGTTAATGATTGGTCGAGAAATTTACTCCCGTGTCCATGTGATGATTTATCATCTCAATCTACTATGCATATCCTTTTATTTTGTAAATTTTATGCGTTCCCTAGGAAGATGTTTTTATTACCAATCCTGAAGAGTATGAATTTGCGACAATGTAGGACAGCTTATTTGAAGCTGCAGTGCCTAGAAAATCAGTTGCATACAATGACCATTGTTGCTTTTCTAAAAGTGCTATTAGGTACAGGAATACAATGTAAAATAGTATTAGATCTCAAGTATTTTTATTCTGTTGGACATGTATATATAATGAGATTATTTTTATTGTGTAATTGACCGTGTGTATATGAACTGTGCTTTTATGATTTTTAATGACAAAAAATCGAATAAAGCTATATTTGATTTGATTTGAGTTAGATCATTGGTTTCTCTTCTCTTTCAGTCGTGTTTCCGCCGGTTCAACCGGTAGTGTGTGTCGAGTTTTTGTACTTCATTGTTTGAGGTATGCCTCATCCTCATTAGTTGAGTGTTTTACCTGTATAGAATCACTTCGGCTAAAGCTCTATGTGCACTTTTGTTTGCATTGCACGTTAGGACTTAAACTTTCCACTTAATTAATTTGTTTTTTCTGCTTAGCACGTTTCCACTCACCGGGTGGCACCATGAGCACACACACTCATGCCGCGATTTCTATTTCCGAATTGAGCATTTTAGATTACGTTTGTCATCCTAATTGAGCACTTCTATCATTTTAAACACGGGGTACTGCATGAGATTATATTCTGAGATTTCTTTTCTATGAGCACGTAGTATATTTGCCCTGTCCTCTATTGAGCCCTGTTGTTATTTTTGTTATCTTTGATAAGGTTTTGTAACAGCTATAAGATGGAGTAAATTTAGCTAATTAATTCATTACAGATTCCCCTGATGAAGGGCTCGTGTTATAGCCCGAAATGCATTGGGAAATATCATGGTGTCAACCTTTTTGCTGATTTCAAGCTCCTTTAATTTTCCTCAAGAACTAAATTTCATCTGCAATCACCAAGAATAAAGCAGATTGAACTACGTTTCACGCCTGATGAATTTCTTGAAACATTGGATGCCTTGATTCTTTTTGGTTTATATTTTCAAGAATGGTTGATATTTGTATCACAGCAGTATTATTAATAATTTCTTAAAACAATGTGTACACTTTTATAAGTGATTTGTATGTAGTGCACTTGGTATTCCTGGATACACTTCTGGGTTTCCGCATTTTTACTTTTGAAATAGGAGGCTGGCAGAGCCCTTAACTAGGTGCACACGTGATCTTGATTAATTTAGTAAACTTGATGATTTTGTTTGAACTAGTATAATTGAGTGCATTCCAGCTGCATATTGTTTTTGAACTTACTAAAAGTGGCATTTTCAAACAAGTAATGAAAAATTCAACTTTACCATTAAAGAGGGTTTATCATTACAATTCCATAGACACCAAACATGAAGGGTTTGCCTGTTCCTATTTGGAAATTACACTTATAAAATGTAATAAAGTAACTCCAATGTCATCCTGTGGGAGAGGTAGTGAAAAACGAATTTAGGAGATTTTCACTACCAGGAATATTTAAAACTGCATGTTCTACTTTTCTAATACATTGCACCCTGCCATCTGGGCTGTCCAGAGCCTACTCTAAGCATGACTTATATGTATTAAAAAGGAAGGTTTGGGACTGGCAAAGGGTTTATTTTTCCAGGTCAATATGGAAGTTTAAAACTGCACACACAGGCTCTGCAATGGCAGGCCTGAGACATGCTTACCAGGCTACTTAAGTGGGTGGCACAACCAGTGCTGCAGACCCACTAGTAGCATTTAATGTACAGGCATGCAGTACCACCTTTCTAGGGACTAACAAGGGCATCCCATGGGAGTTGCTGTGGGTTTTCGCACGCTATACGCATGGGTTTTGACACTTTCCCAGATTTACAAGGATCTGTAAACCTGGGAATGTGTCGAAACTGCGCGCCTCCCCAAGGGAGGCGTAACGAGGAGAAATAACTTCATTACTCCTCATTTTTTCCTCTTTCTATGCGTACTGTAGTTTGCAGCACACATAGAAAGAGGAAAATGTCTCCGTTGATTGTTTTTGTGCGGGAAGGTGTCCCTTCCTGCACAAAAATAATCATGGCAACAACGCAGACACCCTTGCACCATGGTGCAAGGGTGCCTGCGTTGGAGCTAGGCACCAATTTGTGCATTGATGCAGATGGAAAGGAAAGGAATGTGCCGTATTTCATTAATACAGCGCTTTCCTGCCCTTTCCATTCGATGCAGAGCAGCAGAGCAAGGAGACTTGCGGCGCTGCCCATGCCAAACAGTAGTAAATGAGACTCCAAGTGAGTAAAAGTAAGTCAAGAACGAGACTGAGTGAGTCAGAGTGACACTGAGTGAGGCAAAATGAGTGAGTATGAGTGAGTCATAATGAGATTGAGTGAATCATAATGAGTGGAACTATAAGAGACGAGGTGTGAATGAGTGCAATTGACTTAATCTAAGTGGGAATGAGTGAGACTCCATGACTCAGTGAGATCGTGTGAGACTGAATGCATCAGAGTGCGTGAACATGTGTGCAAGTGAGGAAGAACACTAAACGAAAGTGACTGAATGAGACTGATTGAAAATGAGTGAGAAAGTAAAACTTAGTGAAAGGAAGTGTGAGCGAATTCTCCAAACCCTCTGAGAAGAAGCCAGGACCGCACACTGCCACTGCAAATGCCTCATAACAGGAGGATCACCTTTTTCCTTTACAGTCTCCTTTTACAAATTATTTTAGAATGGAAATGTAGAGCACTTAGTTCAGTTTCGGTGTACCAGGACTACAAATTCTAAAAAACAATGGTTTGCTAAATGAAAGGATAGAAAAGGAAACCTGTATCCGTGATGAAATTGACTCGTTGGGTAAATTTACTCATATAATCAGCATTCAAAAAAGACGTTTTAAATATTGAAACAGCTTGTTCATGGTACTTCCTTACAACAGATGCTAATCATACTTAAACCAAGCCGCACAGGCAACTTTTCTGAGAGTACCATAATCGGAAATTTTAGCTCACTTAAGCGCAACCTCCATTTTTCCACCAAAGATGTTGTGGTTGGAGGGGTTTCCGACAGAGAATCCTCCATAGGGTTTGTCCTGGACAAGTGGCTGGCTCTGGCGCGTATTGGAGTATTAGTTCTTTCCCTACAGTAATGCTCATGGTCTTGGTTGGGCTTGCGATGACCCAGTGAAAGTGACTGCGTTAGTGGTCTGAGTTGTCTGCCAGGTGCACAGCAGTGGGGGTTTACCTAGCCTGTGTCAGCTGTGGTAATGCTGCCTGTTGTTCTGTCGTCTTTGAGGACCTCCTATGGGTTGGCATGACAAGTGAACAATCTTAGGGACACATTTGCAAGCATTTGCATGTGCGCTTGCGTGGTATAATATAAATGTGTACTGCACACACAGGCCTTTATATTGTACTTTTACATTTTGCATCATGTTGTGTCACATGAGTGTCTGGCCTAACTTGTATTCACTCTACCCTTGGTGATTTAGTCAACGTGTGCACACGTGCTTGTGGTACCTCATTAGGTCTGCGTTTCTGTATCCTGGGATTTTCTTAGCTGACTGAACCTCAAACTGACACTGTTTCAGCAGGTATGTTTGCTCTTAGTTCGCTCTAGCTAATTGCTAATATTTTGTTGTGATGGCTCTGCTGGCGTCACTTCCATCTTATGTAAATTGCTCATATAGTTAAAAATCTGACCTTCACATTGTGGAACGACATAGGACACCTGTTAACACTAAAGGCATTTGGTAACATCTATGTTAAATTCTACTTGTAGGTTGCCAAAAGAAGGCCTTGGCTGCTTCGAAGCAGCAATGTTGGACAGTTGATTTGGTGGATAAAAATTGTTCATAGTTTAGGCAAGGCAGAAATCGTTGGCTATCTCCCACACCAGCTAAACAACGCCATTTGTAAGAGTGATTTATAAAATCATCTTTTGAAACGGATCACAGTTGTACAATTAACTGTCTTAACCACACCGAGGACCTCCTTGAGGGGTTGCCAGAGGTCTCAGTTGCGACTCCAGCTTACCCCCTGCAGCCACATGCACTGCTTTTGTGATCCCTAGCCTCAGAGACGGCAAAATCAGTGTCAAGAACACAGGGGTGGCTCTGCATTGCTTATTTTCTGTCCATTCTATCAATTTGTCATCCTATTAATAGAAAATAATATTCTGTTATTCACTATTAGCATAATAAAAAATAGAGTACACTTAGCTGGAGTGTGATCTTTGGTGGCAGCTGTGGTTTTAAATGCATGTTGTGTACAAGCTTGCGGGTGAGTGTGTGTTTATGTGTGTGTGTGAGAGAGAGAGAGAGAGAGAGAGAGAGAGAGAGAGAATGTGTATGTGTGCACATGTTTTTCTGTATGTGTAACGATGTATGTGTAAGAGAAAGTGAGTGAGAGACAATGACAGGTAGTCAGCCAAATTGTGTGAGATTGAGTGTCACTATAAATATGAGCCAGTGAGAATGGATGAGTGAGATTAAGAGTGAATGCAATTGAGTGAGTGAGTGAGTGAGAATGAATAAGGACAATGAATAAGTGAGAGTGAGTGTGAGCAAGATAATAAGTGTGAGTGATTGAATGTGAGTGTGAGAAAAAATGTAATGTAATGCTTGTGAGTTTGTCATTGGCCCTGGCATACTCAAGGTAATTCTTGTTTTATAGGGACACCTAGGACAAAACACTGGTAAAGGCATACTTGCAAGAATTCTTAGCATGACAGACACAAGTGAAACAATACAGTGGGGTTATTCTTGGCATAAAGAGAAATGGTAAAATACTGGTAGTGGCATACTAGATGTAATTCATGGCCTAGAGGGCACCCTTTGAAAAATACTGGCATACTTTTTTTGTATTGCTTGGAATACAGTGCAAACAATTATCTTGGCATTAGGCACGCCCACCCTTTCATAAGTAAATATCAGATTCTTTGCCCCAGTGCCGCGACTCATCCTAATAAAAAATGTTGTCAATTTAGAATTCTCAATATGCAAACTCATTTGCGAGGCACTTATTTCAGCAGATTTCCCACTCCTAAGGTATGTGGCAATAAAGTGACAGTGGAGAAACAATACTAAAAAGATATAGCCAGGCAGATAGCAGCCTGCTTAAAAAGACATTGAACTGGCTCATAGCAGTATAAAACACATGATTAACATCCTTAGACCTAGTGTCCTGACTTTTTATATTCACATATTCTCGACTTTTCCGACTCAATCTTTAAATATGCCACAGTAAATGAGATAAATTGAACAATAAAGTGACAGTGCCATACCAACCATTACTAAAGTGACCTGAGCCAGGCAGGACTCATAGTGCCACCCTGTTGCAGAGTATGTAAGTGGAATAAAGTGACTTAGCTAATACTTGCGAACGGCAGCATCAAGTAATCCAGCACCCAGCCGGCACGTAAAGTGCATATGCAGTAAACATACATATTTAAAATATACAAAAATGATAGAAAGTCTAGACAAGAAATCCATGTCACTTTTCAATCACCCTGTCTTGCGCATCTTCCCCAGAAAACAGCCCCCAAATGTGTTTATAACAATGGAACTTATTCAAGTGGGCAAAATACCAATGTTCTTTTACACTAATTTTCCTTGTTTTCTTTAATCATTCCTCGAATGCAGGTTTCAATAGGGACTTCCAGTGACTGGTGATAATAGATGAGCCACCAGAACAGACATATAGAAAGTTGGGCGCCCTGTTCCTCAACCTGTGGGTGAATACTAAGGTCAAGCAGAATGGAACTGGGTGCGGGTTTGACCTAATAGCCGACCTGAAATTAAATGTATACAATAATCTGCAGCTAAAATTTAGAGATGACGTTACAGGTCATAAACATATGCCCCCAATCTTCCACTCCTTTACATCAGGGACATCTTCTTGTGGCTCTACAAAACATTCTACTGAGCCTTTCTGGGGTATAATATAACATCCCGGCATTAAAGAACATCATCCTATGAAAATTAGCCCCCCACAACAGCATAAATCCATAGTCAAAGTACTTTAACCAACTCTCAGCATTGATCTCAATCTGTGTACATTCCTGCCATTTAATCCAGATTTTAGGGGTGGCACAGGATTTATGCAGACGAAGCTCCTTATACCAGTAGCTCAAAGAATAATTCACATTCTCTGGCCGGAGAAGTTTCCTAACCAGCCCCACCAAGTGATAGACATTGCACAGTGGGAGACTATTGAGGACAGAGACCACCTGTCTATAGGAAAAACTCAAGATAGCTGCTTGTGCAGGGCTGCGGGAACAAACCTCAACCAGCGTCTTTACTCTATTCAAGGCCACAAAATCCCAATCTTATAAATATGAAGTTTTGCCCACTTCTTGATGACCGCTGGTTGAAAGCAGAGAGAAAGATGGGAGCAGTAAGACAGAGGGAGTTAGACCCAGCGGTTTTGAGCTGGCTACGATACATCGAAGCCAGTCAGAACCCACCGTTCCAAATAGAATGAGTATGATACACTTGTCCGATAACCTATGCTCATGCTCTGGTAGTTTGGCACTGATCAGTCAGGCTTATCCTCAGGGCTTGAGTGTAAAGCATTGGCACAACACCCACCCTCGCAACACACTGCATTTGCCACACCGTATGTATATAAACACTTGTCTTGGTATTACACTCACTGAAATCAAAATGGGATACAAATTGTGTACACTTTACAGTTATACGCAATTGTCAAACTTCTCTATTGAAATATCAACGAAACACACATTGCATGTAAACTTTACAGTTATTTGAAATTGTCAAACTTTCCAATCGCAGGAAGATCAAACAGTCAATAGTCTCTGAATACACCTTGTGACACAGCCCCTCAGTCTTTCAACTCTACCAGCCAACAATATACGTTGCCCCTGCTGGCGCCCTGTTGACTAGACAGTCGGAGCCCCCTATCAAGGAAAGAAACAGTTACTCAGTTTTGTCCATCCATATTAGACCATCAGGTGCCCGACAGCACCTGCACGAGGGCCGGATTGCTATCCCCCATAGACAAAAGGTTGAGACCCAGGAAGCTGGCATGCTCCCCGTCTGGAGAAATGTTTTCCCCTTAAGCGAAGGTGTGACCTGCCGTTGTCCCGGGAAAGGGAGCCAACAACCTCGGACAGAGGCTGCGATGTCAGGCACTGTCATCCTTCTCATCTGGAGGCTGAAGACAGTCTCATCCCCTGGCTCATGTTGCCCCAACAACTCTCAGACACCACACGATTTGGAGCCGAAGCAAGCACAGGTCCCCTCGGTTGCAAGCACGGGCCCCTCAGACTCTGCAAGCTTCCCCTGCACTCCTCTAACTCCTCACATCCCAGCACCTCAGATGGCTGCTGATCTTTGCGCACACACTCCTCTTGCACAGTAAGATGATGGTGTCCGTCAGGACGGTCCTTGTCCCAACCACAATCACTTCCACCTGTCTCTGCCGCACTCAGTGTGGTCCTTACCATCTTGTGGAGACAGTGAGATCCTTTGTGTCCCTGGGATCTCATGGACAGGCGTCTAGCTCACTAGCCCTCAGAGAGAACTTCTAGACCCAGGCCATGACAGTCGGCACTAGCTGCAGGCCAGCAATGTCCAAGCAAAATCCACCAAGTAATAGTCCCCTTCTTGGAGAACGACAAGCTCCAAGCCACCACAGGTCTGCAGTTAGTCCAGTTGCAGTCCTCCTGCACTAATGATTCCTCATGTCAATGTCCCAGTATCAAACCTGTGTTGTATGTTTCCAAATCCAAAAGTGTCTCTACTTTCGGAGGCTTAAGCCCAAGTAGTTATACCCACCATGGCTTTTAAAGATGCAATCAGTTCAAAAGGCCACCTTTGAAATGCACAGGCCCCCCTCTAAGTTTTATCCTGTCTGCCATCCTACCCTGGGAGGTTTCATCACAATATTTAGTGGCGCCTAGACCCTTCCTCTTGGAATGCAGGTGCCAATTCCACTCCCATGTAACCAGCCCAGAAAGGCCCTTCAGAGTCTGAAGAGTCAGAAGTCTGCAGTTTCCCATAAACCCCTAGTTTATGGCCCTATATCAGGAATGCACAGATGGAGCTAGCCCCTAGCACCCAGTTGTTAAATAGGAGATAGGCCGCCAGGCACACAGAGCCATGCACATCGAAATGCCCACTTTCCCAAAGTGACATTTCCATCACTGTAATGTCGAACCCACTACCACTGCCAGAGAGGATTCACCATTACAAACTCATTGATTCCAAACATGTTGCTATTCTGCCTGTAGGAAAGAATGCTAGACAGCCTTTCCCTACATCCCCTCATGCTAATCCAATGTGAGAAGCAGGCCCCATTGTACCGAAAACACCACCCGGTGTCAGTCATGACTCTTGCAGGTAACACATACACACATCTACCCAACTTCTTCACAACACCACACCCCGTCAACAGGGAGAACTTTGATATAGCAGGAGACATGCAGAACCTCGGCACACAGTTTTGTAAATGCCAAGTTGTCAAGTACACCAATTACGTTGCACAGGAGCAGAAAGATGCTAAATCCCAACTCCCCTAATCTCTTTCCCAGCCCAATGCCTGTTGATGCATCTCGTCTGAAGAAACCAACAGGGGGAAAGGGGTAGGGGATAAAGAAGAGAAATGAATAACCTTAATATTTCATGTAAATCGCATTAATAATATCTTATTCACTAACTTACTTCTCAATATTGCTTACCCTTGTCCTTGGTAGCTATTGCCTCTATTCTGATTAAAGCGATATTGGTTATTGCTTAATTACTGCCTTCCTATCTGATATATTCTCTTCTCTGCAGGCCTGCTTCAGGATGTATGCACCAGGAATCTGTGGCTGTCTAGTGCTACGGTAAGTTTTCTCCTCTGTCTTTTATATAAATATATGCACTATCACTGTTGGAAGTGGCCCTTTTTGCAGGGTTATCACCAAACTTTTTGCTTTTTCCTCCTATTTTTCCCTGACCTGTTTGTGTTGGTTTTAGGATTCTGGGCACTTTACCACTGCTAATCAGTGCTAAAGTGCATATGCTCTCTGTGTAAATTGTGTTATGGATTGGTGTTTCCATGATTGGATATTTGATTTACCTGTTAGCCCCTAGTAAAGTGCACTGCGTGTGCCAGGGCCGGTGAATCAAATGCTACCCGGGGGCCTGCAGCACTGGTTGTGCCACCCCCGTGAGTAGCCCTGAAAACGGTAACTCAGACCTGCCATCACAGAGTCTGCGCGCAGTTTGTAACTGCCATGTCGACTTGGCCAGTGCACACACTGGCCGGTCCCTAACCTTCCCTTTTCTTACTTGTTAGACATCCCTCAGGTAGGCCCAAGGTACCCCTGTGGGCAGGGTGCAATGTATGTGAAAGGTAGGACATGCCCTGGTGTGTGTGGCATGTCCTAATAGTGAATTACAGCCAATTTCGTTTTTCACTATTGCAAGGCTACCAGTTCCCCATAGGACAGAATGAGAGGTTTGTTTATAACATCTTATAAACATAACTGGCCCAGGGAATTCGGTAAGAAAATAAAATTTAGTATGCCTGAACTCAGAATCTAAAGATGCATCTTTTAGTGAAGGTGATTTTTACATTCTGTGTTTGAAAATACCACTTTTAGAAAGTGGGTATTTTCTTGCTCAGTCCTTCCGTGTGCCTCTGCTGGAATGTGGATTGCCTGTGTGGGTTTTGGATGACAGAAGGCTGGGGGACCGGGAGGGGCGCCAGATGGTCTAGGTAGGTCAGGAAAGGGCTGAAGAGACCTGAGCTGCAATGGGGGAAGGGGGAGGAGATTTCCTTGCACCTCAAAGGGCCTGCTCTGTCTCTGACAAATGCCGTCTCCACCTCCTGCCAGGAATTCACACCAGAGAAGGCAGAACTGGCCTGACCGGGCACAGGCCCTCTCTGCCTAAGAGATCAAAGCATTTTCGGACATAAATGCTGGGTCCCAGACCCCTGAACTTCAGAACTCATCTGGAACAAGAAGACTGCCAAGAAGAAGAGCCGGAGAAGCTGCGAAAAGGAACGACTGCTTTGCTGGGTGCATTGCTGGGCTGACCTGCAGTGGCTGCTTCTGTCTTGGGCAGTGAAAGGCCTGGACTGGACTTTCTGCAACCTAATTTGTGAGTCTCTCCAAGGGCTTGAGGTAGAGCTTGCCCCCTGTTCACGAAGTCTCAGGAACAGCAAAGACTTCAAGTTCTTCGACCCGCAGCACTGGGGACTGTGTGTTTTGTGCTGCCACCCGAAGAACACCAACTCAACGACGTCTACGATGCCACTGCCGACTCCGTGTCCTGAAGGCACCGCCGAAACACCGCACCGCAACCCTGGTCTCACCGACGACGCCTGTTGATGCCGCCACCGAGCTGCTGCTTGCACCGCGACCTGTGGGCACCGCACTCCGCACCGCCTCACTTCACGCCGAAGCTTGGGCACCGCAGAGAGAACCGCTGCAACACCGCAACGCAACCCTGGTCTCACCAACGACGCCTGTTGATGCCATCACCGAGCCGCTGCTCACACGGCAACCTGTGGGCACCGCACTCCGCACCGCCTTGCTTCACACTGAAGCTTTGGCACTGCAGAGGGCACCGCCGCAACGCCGCGACCCTGGTCTCACCGACAACGCCTGCTGACGACATCACTGAGCCGCTGCTCGCACCGCGACCTGTGGGCACCGCACTCTGCACCGCCTTGCTACACGGCGACGCCGTGGCCCTCCCGACGCTGCCACTTTCTGCCGAAATTGACACTGCTGCTTGCACCGTGGTTCGAGGGCACTGCTCGTAAGTCACACGATGCACCGCCCTCATCCCGCACCGCAGCCTTGGCCTGCCGGCGCCATCGACTCCAGTTCGTCAGCCGACAACAGCGCTTCAGCAACGACGGCGCCGCTGCTTGCACCGCGACCTGCTTGCACCGTGACGAGCACCGCCTTCATCTCGCACCGCGACCCTGGTCTCACCGACGACGTCATCTGACGCCGCCACCGAGCCGCTGCTCGCACCACGACCTGGGGGCACCGCACGCCGCTCTGCTGAGCTTCGCACCGCAGCACCCGACGCCTGTTGGCGCCAGCGCTCCTGATCCCATCAGAAAGGAGCTCGACCTGCAATGCGAGTGACTTCAAGGGCCCCATCACCCTGCATCTCTGAAAGGTACTGTTTGCGGGTCTTCCCGACACCGTAGCTGGCCTGCAACCCCGCGGTCAGCCAGAACTGTTTTTGGATTTGTGTGCTCACGACGCCGTGGTAGCCCGGACGGAGCTATCCACACAAGGAACTCTTTTTAATCAACGTATTTTTGAACTGTGAATTTTTAAGTATAGTATTGGGGATTTTTATCGTGTTTGGTCTTGTTTTAATCATATAAAAATATTGGATATTTTTCTAAACTGGTGTGGTGTCCTTTTGTAGTGCGTACACTGTATTACTGTCGGTTATGTGCAAATGCTTTACACAGTGCCTCTAAGATAAGCCTGGCTGCTCGTGCAAAGCTACCAAGGGGGTGAGCAGGGGTTATTTTAGACGTGTAACTCCCTTATCCTGACTAGAGTGGTGGTTTTTGCCTGGCTTTGGCCCACGCCCTAGCCTACCAAAAATCCCATTTCTAACAATCACCCTAAGATTGCTGGTACTACTCCTAATGTACATTAAATCTACTTTTCAATGTCGTAAGTGATTTCCCTCTTAACCACTTGGCAAGCACTGCCTTTCAAAGTATTCTCCAATGACGTTAAATCTCTAAGAGACATTCACTCTCAGATTTTACATGTACGCGCTTGAATGCTTCTGCAGGAATAACTCGCACTCAACACTTAATTTCTGTCAGCGCGTAACGAGAGGAACGCATCACTCGCAGATTCTACATGTGCACACACAAATGCCCAGCTGGAACAAAGCGCACTCGATAACTAAATCCTGTCAGCGTGTCATGAGAAGAAAGCATAACTCACTGTTTGTGCCTTGTACGCACTTGAATGTCCCAGTCGGCACTCAGCATATAAGCATGACTCAAAAAGCGTCTCAGCTCAAATACTCGCGCAAAAACAGTGTGTATACGGAAACACTATTCCAAGACGCGCCCGACTGAAACAAGTGTTTGAACTCGAGGCATGCGCATTACGAATTTCCTATTCCGTTATTCTAAATTCCTGCGCTATATGCAAACTCTGACTTGCGTTGCCAGGATACCAGGACTCAACAATACTGCGTAGGGAAAGCTGTTGCTTATCAGGTAAGCCTTATGTAACTTATTAGATCCCCACTCAACTAAAATCAAACAAGGTTAACAAATGCTTATCTCTACTGCTCAATTGTTTCTTTTCAAGTATGCTAGTTCTGTCTAGACACGCACCGCAAAACTAAACTGCGACGACCCAGGAAACGTCCAAAAATCTACCTTAACTAGCTAGCACGTCGAATAAAGGAAACAGCACAACCAGTACCTTCAAAATCCTCAGGTGAAGTGCGAGGCTTCTATTGCCTCAGCTGTCTAAGTTCTAACTCAGGCTTCACAGCTTCCTAAACAGTAGAGCGCTAACCCTAAACCCATCCTGACCTTTTGGCGGCCATTTTAGGATTCCTTCATGTGTGGCATCGAACTTTTGCCACTCCATTTCTCACTCTGCGTAATGCCCGATGTGCGATCACACTAACTGACCACTTCCTTCTAGTGTTTGTGGGCTGGGTTCTGACACAAGTCGAGTAACATTAACTTGTGCACACAGACCCCATCAGGATAAACCTGTGGCACAATAGATGAGCTACCTCAGTGGATAGCACAACCAGTACGGCAGGCCCATGGAGGCACATTTGAGATACAGGCCCTGGGTATAGGTCTTACCCCACGACAAGGATCTAACAACTAACTCGAATCAGCCAGTATGTTTTTGAAGAGCACAGTGCTTTGACATTGCACAGCAGTGCCAAATGCGCCCATGTCCTAAGGCTAGCATCCAGGGCAATGGAAACTGGGCAGGAAAAAAGCAAAATGTTGAATAAAAGCACCCTAGAATGGGCCATTTTAAACACAACCTCCTCCCAGCCGAAAGCGGGGGGAGGTTATTCAAAACCTTGACAAACTTCCCTGCTCCGAGCGATAGACCCTGGACAATGGCCCACCTCCCCTAGTGGAACCTGCCAGTCCTACGCCCCTTCCCAGAACCTCGTTGGATCCCTTCCACCTACTCCCAGGGTCCACTAAGCCTCCCCTAGGGACCACTCCAGGTGCAACCCAGTGCCCGTGTTAGCCCCGGGGGTCTGATTCCTGTCCCCGCCCCCAGGCAACCTTAGTTCTCCAGTAAGGAACACAGAAAAGGGTACTTACAGCCACCAGTGTCTAGAACCAGGCTCGGTCACATGGACCATGGGGACATTGTCGTCTTCTCTAAGTTAGCATGAGCACGCTGCAGATTGCCCACTGCTTTGCGCACGTTACTACAAGACTTTATTTTCGCAACTGTCTCTATTGCCATTTTCACATGAAAACCCATCGCTGTGTTCACACTCTGCAGGTTCCTGGGATTTTGTCTGAACTCCTTGGTTGCAAGCACAGGTTCTTTGGACCCTCCAAGCTTCCCCCACACTCCTTGAACTTCTCATGTCCCGGCACCTCAGATGGCTGCTGATCTTTGCGCACACACTCCTCTTGCACCGTGAGATGATGGTGTATGTCAGGACGGTCCTTGTCCCAACCATGATCACTTCCACCTGTCTCCGCAGCACCCAGTGCTGTGCTTACAATCTTGAGGAGACAGTGAGATCCTTTGTGTCCCTGTGATCTTGTGGACAGGAAGACAGCTCACCAGCCCTCAGAGAGTACGTTGAGACCCTGACCACGACAGTTGGCACTAGCTGCAGGCCAGCAATATCCAGGCAAAATCCACCAAGTGATAGTCCCCTTCTTGGAGCACGACAAGCTCCAAGCCCCGACAAGTCTGTGGATAGTCCAGTTGCAGTCCCTCCTGCCCTAATGATTCCTTCTGCCAATATCCCAGTATTGAACCAGCGTAGTATGGTTCCAAATCAAAAAGTGTCTCTACTTTCGGAAGCCGAAGCCCCAGGGGTTATACCCACCATGGCCTTTGAAGATATGATCAGTTTAAAAGGCCACCTTTGAAATGCACATGCCCTCTCTAAATATTGTCCTGCCTGCCATACTACCCTAGGAGGTTTGATCACAATCTTTAATGCGGCCTAGACCCTGCCTCTTGGAATGCAGGCGCCATTTCCACCCCCAAGTAACCATCACAGAAAGGACCTTCAGAGTCAAAGGTCTGCAGTTTCCCGTGAACCTCTAGTTTATGGCCCTCTATCAGGAATGCAAAGATGTGGCTATCCCCGTATCACCCATTTGTGAATTAGGAGACACTCTGCCAGGCATACAGAGCCATGCACATTGAGATGCCCACTTTCCCAAAGTGACATTTCCACCACCGTAATGATGAACCCACTATCACTACTGGAGAGGATTCACCATTACAAACTCATTAATACAAAACATCATACTATTGCTAATCTGCCCGTGGGAAATAATGCTAGATATCCTTTCCCTACAATCCCCTTATGCTAATCCAATGTGAGAAGCAGTCCCCATTGTACCGAACACACAACCCAGTGTCAGTCACAACTCTTGCAGGTAACACATAGCCGTCACCGTCAGCAGGGAGAACTCTGATAAAGCAGGAAGCATGCAGAACCTCGGCACACAGCTTTGTAAATGCCAAGTCGAGTAACAGTAACCCTTGCACACAGGCCCCACCAGGACAAACCTGTGGCACAATCGATGAGCTACCTCCGTGGATGGAGTGAGACCTCTGACTTCGGTCCCAGGATCGCACTCTCCCCGGCAGCTCCGCTGTGCTGTGTGCCGCCTGCCAGCCCCTCCGTGCAGGGTTCGAGTCCTCCCTGCCACTGGTTTCTCGGTTTTTTCCACATTGGGGCCTGAATTGTTCTTTATTTTCCCTGTGCACCGTTCCCTAACTGTATTTTATTTTCTGTCTGGTATTCCTTGTTTTTCCGCTGTTATTCACCGAGTGTCCTTGTCATTCTTCCCGCCGTTTTTCTCCCCGCTCCCGCGTCCACCCCTAACCCCTCCCCTTGACCCCCGCTCCCGCCCCTCAGCTACTCGCTCCCTCCCCTACAAAATGGCAGCCGCTGCACGGTCGCACAGCGGGTACGCCGCTGGCGCGCCAAAGGCGTGCCTAAGGCAAGCCCATCTGCGCCCGTCCATGACCCGACCGCGACCAGCGCCACGACCCCTGGCTCTCCACGGTCTCACCGCTACGACTCAGCCACCCTCCACGCACTCAACCCCAGAAGACACGCCGACTGCGCAAGAGCCTCGCCGATCACCACCCACGGACAATTCTTGTGCAGGCCCTGCGGCAAAACCTTCACCATCAACAGAGCCCCAGCGACCACCGAAGGAACTCCCGGCACACACCCCACCGAAACCCTGTCCTGCATCCTGCTCAATGTGCACTCCCTGCACCGACACACCATAGAAGTCTGGGACCTGCTCAACACCCTCTCGCCCGACGTCGCCTTCTTCATGGAGACCTGGACAAACACCATCTCCGGTCCCGACCTCGCCCCGCCGTCCTGGACGGCTACAAGATCCAGAGAAAGGACCGTCCTCACCGACCTGGAGGAGGACTTGCCATCGCACACAAAACCCACCTCCGCCTCTCCACATCCAGCACGAGTGACCCCCACTCCAGCACAGAACACCTCCACTTCCAGATCCAGACGAACACCAGAACCACGCTACGTGGCACCCTCATCTACAGACCACCAGGACCTCGCACCCACCACGCAGCAGCCATCGCCGAACTCGCTGCACCCCACGCCATCACCTCCACAGACTACATTCTGCTCGGTGACCTTAACTTCCACCTCGACAACGGCAACGACCCCGACTCCACTGCTCTCCGCGACAACCTCGCCAACCTAGGACTGAAACAGCTCGTCAACACACCCACTCACAGGGCGGGCCACACCCTCGACCCCATCTTCGCGGGAGGAACTAACATCCGTTTCCAGCACATCACCCAGCCCCTCTGGACTGACCACCACTGCGTCCACTTCACCTTCAACACCACCTCCGCACCCAAGCCTGCCCAACTCCCGCCACAACGGAACTGGAGCAGGGTCACAGAGGAACTCCTAAACACCACCCTCCACCAACACCCTCCCAGTGCCACGACAGACCCAAAAATTGCAGCCAGGGATTTTCATCGCTGGGTCTCCCACTGCGCCGACAAGCTCGCACCCCTCCGCCCCCCGCAAAACAACGCCTGCTGAAAGCCGCCTGGTTCACCACAGAGCTTCAAGAAGCCAGGCGCTCCTGCAGACGCCTGGAGAAGTCCTGGCGAAACCTGAAAACCACGGCAGCATGGAACAACCCCAAGAGCGCCCTGAAGGAATACCACCAGCGCATCAGAGACACCAAACGGACCTTCATAAGAGACAAAATTCAGACCAACACGACCAATGCCAAGGAACTGTTCAACGTCGTACAGCAGTTCGCGAAACCCACCTGCAAAGCCACGGACATCAAACCCTCCCAAGAACTCTGCGACAAACTCAGCTCCTACTTACATCTGAAGATCAAGGCTCCCCCCCTTCCTCTCCGAGCCCACGGAAATCAACTGCAGAGTCCCCCAGGGATCTTCACTCAGCCCCACGCTTTTCAACATCTACATGGCCCCCCTCGCCGCCATTGTCAGACATCATGGGCTCAGCATCGTATCCTATGCCGACGACACCCAGCTCATCCTCTCGCTCACAAAGAATCCCGAAGACACCAGACTCTGTTTCCAGGAGGGCATGAAGAACGTGGCAGCCTGGATGAACAGCAGCTGCCTGAAGCTAAACTCAGAGAAGACTGAGGTCTTAATCCTTGGCCCCTGCACCTCTGCCTGGGACAACACCTGG
Source organism: Calotriton arnoldi (assembly GCA_963921515.1). Classification (NCBI taxonomy): domain Eukaryota; kingdom Metazoa; phylum Chordata; class Amphibia; order Caudata; family Salamandridae; genus Calotriton; species Calotriton arnoldi. Next base: position 2,212,814 of record CAWUFW010002046.1, read on the forward strand.
TGGCCCTCAGTAGCCCACCCACCCCCACAGACCACGCTCGGAACCTCAGCATCATCCTGGACTCCTCCCTCTCCATGAACTGCCAGATCAACGCCGTCGCCTCCGCTAGTTTCAACTGCCTGCGCATCCTCCGTAAGACTTTCAAGTGGATCCCCCCGACTGCAGAAGGACCGTCACCCACGCACTCATCACCAGCAGACTAGACTACGGCAACGCCCTCTATGCCGGAATCATCAAAACTCTCATGCACAGGCTCCAGACCATCCAAAACGCCGCAGCCAGACTTGTCCTGGGAACACCACGCCAGGAGCACATGACCCAACACCTACAAGGCCTTCACTGGCTCCCCGTCGAGAAGAGGGTCACTTTCAAACTCCTCACCCACGCCTACAAATCCCTCCACAACATCGGACCCAAATACCTCAACGAGAGAGTATCCTTCCACATACCCAAGAGGGACCTCCGCTCCGCAGACAGCGCCCTGGCAGAGGTCCCCCGCATCCGCAGACACAGGACCGGTGGGAGAGCCTTCTCCCACATCGCAGCCAAAACCTGGAACACGCTCCCTGTGGACATCAGACGCTCCCCCACCCTGCACACGTTCAGGAAGGACCTCAAGACCTGGCTCTTCAACTGATCCGGAGCCGCCGCCCCCCCCCACCCCCAGCGCCTTGATACCCTCACGGCTGAGCAGCGCGCTATACAAAACCGCTGATTGATTGATTGATTGATTGATGGCACAACCAGTATAGCAGGCCCACGGAGGCATATTCTAGGCACAGGCCCCAGGTACAGGTCTTACCCCACGACAAGGGTCTTCCAACTAACTCGAATCATCCAATCATATATACACCACTCCTCAGTATGTACATGATGAGCACAGTGCTTTGACACTACACGTTAGTTCCAAATGCACCCACATCCTAAGGCTAGCAACCAGAGCAACGGAAAACAGGGAAGGAGAAAAGCAAAAAGTCGAGGGAAAGCACCATAGAAAGGGCCGTTTCCAACAAAGAGGTAGCAGCATGAACCATGGATATCTAACATGATGGCGTGTGGGATAGGATGGTGTGTGGACGGCTCCCATAACTTGTCACACACCAGTCTCTACCCCACCCTTCGCTGATCCAACTGTAAAAGGGAGACACAGATGCGGCGGTGATCTAGCTGCTGAATGAGCTGGGAAGGCAGGCTGTCTCAACTAGAGGCATGCTAAAACTTCCTACACTTGTTGAGAGAAAGGGTGGCTGGTTTCAGTGGGGAATAAGTGCTTCCATCATGCTATGATGTGAAGAGGCAAGCAGCTTGATGCAACAGGAATTGATGTGAGGTCAGCATGCTCCAAAACATTGGACGCAATCAGAGGATCGGTGACCGGTTTCTTTTGTCTTCCTCACCGGCCCACCAGTGGACCTGGGTGCCTTATTCAAGCCCCCTTACTTTCATTTACCATTCGGGGACACAAGCAGTATTGTATGTGGGCCTGACTCCTCCCTCGGGAAATCTTGTTTCTCGCATTAGAATCTTGACTAAGTTGAAAATGGAGTATGCTGCTGAAGGTGATTGGGGGAGGCCATAAATTAAGTAAAGCAACCCATGTAGGGAAGCGTTCACATCTGTGCCCTAAAAACTCGGGCTGATTTAATGCCGTGGCCTCAAGGAGGGTTTGGGGGACTACCCAGACCCTCAATTAGAACGCGGGCCTGGACTGGAGATGGCAGATTCTGAGTCTACATTGATGGGTTCTGTTGCACAGACTCAAGGGTCTGAATCTCCTTAATATCAGATATTAGGCCCGGTAGTGCCCTGATTGAGGAACAATCTCAAAGGGTGTAAATAGGGTGTAAATAGGAAGGGGCTGCTGCTGTATGGGGCCCCCAAGGAGGGGAGGCACTGACTGAAACAAAGCTGTTTCATAAGAAAAGGGAACCTGGAGCTGTGTCGGCTGACTCTACTAAGAGCGTTTCAGGTTTGACAGATGTGAGTAAGCTTACTTTTATTGAGTCAACTTCTGGTAATAAAGCCCCTGAGATTTTTCCCCTGTTTCTGAATAACAACAAGCCCAGTACACCCGGCTGCACATTGGTACCAGGGCCAGAACCATGCTCGGCATTCGCCTCCCCTGTACTCTTGTACTGAAATACCTCTACAGGCCAAACTGACTGTGAGTTCTGGTCTTCAGCAGGTAGGGAAACTTCCCATTAATTTTTGGATCCCGCTAATTTGAACCAAGGGGGGAGCCCATATCCATCGGAAGCTTAACAGCTACAACCCTGCCCCCGGCCATTCAAGGAACCTTAAGTGAGATTTTAGAGGAAATAAAATCATTAAAAATTGTGCAACATAAAACTGCCAACCAGGTTACCAACCCGTTGTTCAACCTGGAGGAGAAGGTCTCTCAAGCTCTTGACATGATCTTGAGAGACCGCTGATCTTGGGCAGGTCTTGTGCTGCTGCTGCGCAGGGGACTTCATCTCCCACACCGCAAAACGCCAGGAGGCACCAATGCGTTTTTCCGTGCCGGGAGGCACTAAAAGCAGATCCGGGCTTCCGCAGTGCGGGAGCCTGCTACCGCTGACCTTGGGCAGTCTTGTGCTGCCGCTCTCCTGGGAACTCCATCTCCCACACGCCAAGCGCCAGGAGGAGCCAACGCGTATTCCCGCGCCGGGATGCGCTAAAAGCAGATCCGGGCTTCCGCAGTGCAGTACGCGCGCAGGCGCGCCCGGGCCTGTCTGCACCCGTCAGAGCCCGGAGGAGGCTGGGCTGGGCCACCCCTCTGAATTTTACTATTGAAGGCACACGGTCCACGGATTGCCCCTCACACTAAAGGTACTGTGACTGACCCTGACTTTCATCAAGCTAAAAACAGATCTCTTAACAGCGACCAGCTAGCTTTTACCGTCCTTTTCCCCCACCTCGCCGCACCCCTGTAAAACTATGGGAAAAAGGAAAGTAATCGAGGGAGGGTTGGGAGGCACCCTGAGGAAAAAGACTAGGAAACGGACTCGGAATGCCAGCCCTGGGCTTGAGGGGGATGGGGAACGCGGAGGGAGCGTGATGGACCGAATAGAAACTATATTATCTGATTGCGAGGGCTTGCTCACGACACCTGTACCATCTACTAATACACCTGCTCCCTCCCCAAAGGCCCCCTCAACCTCCACATCTTCCATTGCTGCATCTGCCAACTTAGGTCCTGGCAGCATACCAAGCCTATTTAAAAAGGCAGCTAGCAAGAAACGGCTAGCGAAAGCCCCCGAAGACATCGAAGTGCTCCCTACCAGTTCCATGGGCAAGCATAATGAAGCTCAAGGTGGGATCTCAGCAGACCTACCCCTGAGCAATAGATTTGCACCCCTTGTGGAACAACTAGCTACTGCCCAGGATCCAGGGGTTTAGCATCTAGTGGGATGGGGCTCACCATTTTACCATGGTGACTCCAGGGTGGAGGATACTGTAACAACACCAACTAATTTGGAACTCCAGAGAGAAATTGTAACCCTAAGAGAATCAATAGGGGCTCTAACCACCCTCATTTCCAAACTATATCTTATTATAGAAGATTGCAGTAGCCCTGAGACACTACCACCCATGTGTCCCCCGAGTACAACCACGACTCTGAAAGCCAATCATCCCATTACACACAGCACACAAACAACACGTAATACCCCAATCACCAATCCTGTACCCTCGGCTGTAAACCCAGGCAACCGCAAAGGGGACCCTCGCAACATGCTTTCCCTGCTTGACTTATACCAAGAAGGCTCCTGGGGAAACACTAGGGGTAAGATTGGGCCTATGAGGGCCCTGGCGAAAGAACCATTCTATTCGACCACTGGCCACAGCGATGTACCTACACTTCTTAGGCTTCGCCCAATTCCCTCCAATGCTCCCCAGTCTACAATCTACATGATCAATGTACCCAAGGCTGATTGTAACTACAGACATGAATATGGTGAGGCCCTAAAGAACAAAGTCATCCACTGGATCAGGCATGTAAGGGGTTGCCGATCGGCGATAAGGGACGATATTGTGAGGACAAGAAGATGTGTCTTGAATAATAGCACTGTCGACGCATTAGAACTTATCCTCACAAGCAAAAACCTACTGCACAACCTAGTCGCCCTGGAAACTAGAACCTGCCCCCCGCGTGCCACCAATATTCAATTGAGATTAAACATCCCTTCCTCCGCAGTAACTTCCAAGGACGCAATGATGCCCCCAAGGACGCACCATCCTCGCCCCTATCACACAACGACTGACTATCCCCAGAGTCCCCACAGGAACGTGCGTGCCCTTCTAACATTGATTCCGACTCCATTCACACACTGATGTACACATCAGAGGGCCGCTCCTCCGAATATGAGCCTGAGTCATTCAGCACTTACCCTCCCTTGCATGCTGAACCTGCCTTGCAAATAGGAGACGACGCTCAGACCGTGGATAAATCCACACGTACTTGCTCGACCAACTATTTGGCCGAACCTGCTTTGCCACCTCCCACTGCCAACCCACCGTACCATTCAGACATAACGAAATTTAAAATAGCTTCGTGGAATGTGGCAGGCATAAAGGGTTTGGCTTTAGCTTATCAATCAGCATGAGATCTGTATTCTGCAGGAAACCTGGAGCTTGACTCCTTCTCTTATCCCAGGGTTTGTAACATTTCACAAACCGGCAATTCCCTCTAAACACGGCCGCCCTTCGGTGGGGCTTCTTATCCTGGTAAAAATTGCATCAAACTGTGCCGCAGAGGAGCTTCCCACCAACAACTGTGATATTCTTTGGGTTAGACTCAAAGGCCCACTTGGCAAGTGCATAGACATTTTTAACGTCTACGCAAGGAGTCCAAGAGCAGGTAGGTCACCAACCCTGCAGGCACTAGATGAAGTATTGGACGCAAAGCAGGCTGCCCACCTTTTAATTGTGGTTGGCGATTTTAATGTAACTTTTGAGCCCCTCGATTGGGAAGATATTCTAGAGGCCAACAAGGAGGATAACGTGGTCGGTTCCATCACTGGAGCTCCCTCCAATAAAGAAGTAGTCCCAAGCAGCCCTGCAGTTGAACTCCCTAACTCTTGCACATAGGTTACTGGCTGCAAATGGAAGGACTATTTCCGATAAAAGCGGGTGAATGACTTTTGTTGGGCCAAATGGGTCCAGCCGGATTGACTACATACTCGTGGACCTCACTCTATGGCCACTTGTAGTAAATATGACTATAACCCAGACCTGCGAAAGCGAACACAACCTCCTGAGCTTGACAACTGAGCACCCATGGGGCGAAAAGGTAAGGACAGCTCCCGCTCTTCTTACCACAAGGGAACTGACCCCCTCAAATGATAAACGTCGGCTCAAATGGTCCACAATCATGGCGGACGACCTCAAGCTCAGCACCATAAAACGTGATCTCGAGAACTTCCTGGGGGTGTTGCTATCCCGGCTAATGCGACCCGAGCACACCAGTAAGCTGCAGTGGTCTCCACTCCAAGTTTTTTAACCACTTGGCAAGAAACTTCATTGCTCACCCGCACAAGGCCAGGCCCAACCAGGTGAAACTCACCAAAACGACCTCATGGTTCACGAAGGAGTGTAGATTGCTAAGAAGACGGCTATCCCTAGCCCTAAGGTAAAGGGACATCCCGTCAATTCGGGAATTGAGGAGGCAATACAAACTGGCCCAATTATAGGCCAAGAGGGAATGGGATGAAAGGAGGTGGGAAGAACTCGGAGAGCCCATTTTGAACCCAGATGCCAGGATGTTCTGGGTACTAGTGGGCAAGGGTAACCACGAAAGATCTCCACCTATGGCTAACAACATCCCAGCCACTGTGTGGAAAGACCATTTTGGAGCCCTGTACTTGATCCTTATCAGTTGCGACAAGGAGCCAGCAGTGCCTGACTTACTCCAACTACCATACAATCTCTCATTTACTAGAGAGGAAATACTGGCCTCTCTGGATGCAATTGTACCCGCCAAAGCCCCCGGCCCGGATGGTATCCCAGGGGACCTATTTCGATGTGATAGGGAGAACTGGGCAACCTATATATTGACACTCTCCAATGACATTGCGGGAGGAGGGAAGATCCCAGAATCATGGAAGGGGGCTGAAGTGATCCCCATCTTTAAAAAGGGTGATAGGTCTACTCCTTCCAACCATCGACCAATTAGCCTGATCGATTGTGTTCAGAAGGTCTTTTGCCGTTCGCTCCTAGCTAAAATCTCAGATTGGATGGAAGAGAATGACATTCTCTCTTCCCTCCAAGCGGGCTTTCGACAGAAGACCGGCACAATCGACCAGGTCTTTCGCCTCCTTATGCTGTATTGGAAGGTGGTCTTGCTGGGCAAAGGGAGTCTATACATCACATTTATAGATCTTAAATCAGCATTTGATCTTGTTCCCAGGAACAACTTGTGGCGGGTGCTTTGGGAGATGGGTATGCCACCGGGTATCCTTGCACTTCTAATCAGACTCCACGAAGAGAACTTTGCCTGGGTTAGATGGGGTAGCCAGGGTCAGGTCACTGATCCCATTAAAGTACAGCGGGGGGTTCGTCAAGGTTGTGTCCTGGCTCCAACAATATTCTCACTATACATCAATCATGTTGCTGAGCTCCTATCTGCCCTCCCAGCAGACGCCCCCTCTTTAGCAAAGCAAAGAATCGCCTCTCTCCTATTCGCAGATGACACCCTCCTTGTCTCGAAGACTCCAATGGGCTTGCAAAAACTATTGAACCAAATCAAGCTCTTTTGCGATGGGCGGGGGCTTGAAATAAATACATCTAAAACTAAGCTTATGCTATTGAATCCCCACAAGCCCTTCAAGGAAAATCTGCTCTTAGATAACACCCCCCTGGAGACAGTAAGTTACTTTGATTACCTGGGAATTAAATTGTCGGAGGACATGGCCTGGAAGCACCATCTCAATAAGGCCCATCTCAAATTTTCCCAGGTAACTGGGGCCTTGCGCAAGGAACATTGTCTCTCCTACACTAAGCCAATTGCATCTGCACTGAATCTTTATAGTTGCAAGGCCGTGAGCAGTGCTCTTTACGGGGCAGAGCTGTGGGGTACGGCAAGAGTAAGTGACCTGACATCCCTGGAGAACAAGTTTCTCAAAAATCTGGCTTCTCTGCCGCAGAGCACTCCTCTTTCCCCACAAATGTTTGACATGGGTATCAAACCCATTAGTACCCTTGCGAAGCTTCGCCCTTTGCTGTTTTGGCAGCGGATCGTTACCACCCCGGAACTGTCGTCCTATGCTGCTGCTTTTGAGGAGGTCTGTGCCTTAGATACCATGAATAAAATAGGCTGGACTAAACATGTTAAAAGCCTTATGTCTAGCATAGGCCTCATAGGTCATAATATTGTCAGCCCACCATCCCATACTAGAAGACAGATCAAACTACTGTACTGGGAATGGGATGGGCAAAATGTATACAGAGTTGGCAGACAGGGCAGATTAACCGAGGAATTCAGTGACTTCAAAATCAGCTGCACCTTAGAAAGCTACCTTGATAAAATCAAAGTGCCGGCTGACAGGAAGCTATATATCCAATTTAGGTACGGCAGCATGCCAATCAATGCATTTACAAATTCATGGTCGGCCAATAGAGCATAGCCAAAGGGTTGCCCCAGTTGATCCTGTCCGCACGAATCCACTGGCCATTTCCTCTTTGCCTGTCCAGCATATGCAAAACCCAGGAGCAAATGTCTGTCCCCTGTTTGCAGGCAACTTGGTACCCGAGACTCCAAAGTGGCCCGGCACATACTGAGATCTGATACAAGACCTTTACTCGAGTGCGTAGCTGCGAAATTCTTAGGCCACTCTGGGGCGATCCGAAGGAGGGCACAGACAGCCTTGCGGCCTACTCCTGAGAGTTGCTGACATGATTATCTGTCTTAGTAAGCACATCTGCCACAAATGTCGTTAATTTTAAAATCCAAACAGTCATTCCTTTTTAACTCAAATTGCTTTCCCAACTGTTTTTACTGTGATGATTGGTGCTTTTAAAATTGATTTCAACCCAATTGTTTGTTGTCCGTGACTGTAATTTTAGCATCCAATGCATTTGCACTTTAGATTCGGGACTTTGCTAATTTGCACATTAATTTTTCATTGCCGATTAGAACCCGCAATGAAAATCACAATTTGTAAGAGATCTGTCATTTTTAAATCCCCCATTGCTTGCTATTACAACTTTTCTATGGAGTGCCACCTTTTAACTGTATTGTCTAAATCAATCATATGGATTGTTTGTCGTTACATTGGCATGTATGAAGTCTATTTCGAATCTCTGCTTCTTTTATGGTATTTTACCGAAATAAAGAGTTTGACTTGACTTGACATGATGGAAATGATGGAGCAACGTATCTCTGACTGCAAGAATAAAATAACTCAAATTGTGGGGTCAGTGCAGCAGTTGGAGAAGCAGCTAGGAATCTTGAAAATGAAGCAGGAGGAGTTGGAACACCACACACGGAGATACAATCTGCTCATAATCGGCATTCCAGAGCACAAGGAGGACACCATTTTTTAACAATCTCATTAAGAAATATGTTCTTCCAAATTATTCTGCAGATTTAACATTAGTGCGGGCACACTATGCATCCACCCAAATGACGGTGAACTCTAGATACCCTCGCACTTTTTTGCTGAATTTCGGAGATGTTCGGATCAAGTAGAAAATTCTAAGTAAGGCAATTCAGGCTAAAGAATTTGACAGAAATAAGCAGTTCTCGATTCATATCTTTTCTGATATGATTATGGATTCTGCCCGTCGAAGGAAGGATTTCAAGGCCATACTCCTCTCGTTTTGCCAAGCAGAGGCTCAGGCCACTGTCTTTCACCCAGCCAAATTGAAGGTTCTACATAATGGCCCGTTCCACTGGTTCACATCTGTTGATGATGCACAGGCGTTCTTAAAGTCTAAATTAGCTAAGGAATAGTCATGCTGATTTATTTGTTATAGCCTAATTTAACTTGCTTCTTTTGCAGGAGGGTTGGTGGGAGGTTTTGTGGGGGGGGGGCAGGGCAGCTGGGCACAGTACCAGGGTGCCAGGAGAGCTGAAGGGGCTCAGGGGCCATTACGGGAGAGGCCCATGAGGTGAGGGTGGACAGAGGTTAGATGTGGGGCCTGGGGGGCGGGGCTTCCAGACTAATGGGGTATCCTCAGTTGGAGGATGGTGATGGTATTGTTTTGAAGGGGCAAAAAATCTCCTTGGGTTTAGTAGTTGGGTACAGCCCAGACACATTTACACGGCCAAATAAAAGAAAATTGTTTAGTGCAGTAAAAAGAGGTTATGTATATGGAAAATAAAGGAAACAGATTTTGTTATAGTCTGTCATAACATGAATGGGTTAAATATTAGACGTAAACGAGACACAGTTTTATTTCAGTGTATTGCAATATGATCCATCTGTCATGCTTATACAAGATACACATTTTATTTGAGGGAAGGAGGGCAATAAACTTTGTTACCCAAGGGTTAGCTAGTGTTTCTTTTCCTCTGAAAATACTGGCATACTTGAGGAAATTCTTGGCATGTGAACACCAGCGGCAAAATGCCTGTAGTAGAACACAGGAGGTAATTCTTGGCATAAAGGTGGACAACCTGGCATATGGGACGGTGGGAACCATGACAAAATGCTGGCCCTGACATAGCGAGGTAATTTTTGATGTAAGGGCCACCTATGGATATAGATAGCATAAATAGCAAAATTCTGGCAGTGGCATATTTTATGTCATGTTTGATATAAGGAGACACCCATGGAATAGGGTGGCATCCATGAAAAATCGTCAACCGTCAACCCTGGCACAATGAAGGAGTTTTTGACATATGGTGGCACCCATTGCCCATTTCGAAAACATGAGGTAAACTCTTGAGGAACGTTTGGTTTCATTGGCTTAGCCCACCATGAGGAGATTTGAATATTTAATGAGTGCCCTTTCAATGCATATGTCATTTTAGCAAGTGTATGTGAAAATTGTGCCTTAAAATGCACTCCCCCCCATTATTTTCAAATTTTTCTCTAAAGGAGAACCCCTATAGACAAAGTCTGGCTCACTTGCTATGCACACTCACTACAGTTCAGGACAAGTAATATGGCACAGACCTTTCATAGATCAAGTCAGCACCATAATATAGGTGGTATCTAAAATAGACATTTGTCTGTGTTTTGTTGTTATACTCATAATGCAGTTGTTATGAAGCTTCAGAAAAGTACATTTTTGTTATGTTAGGGTCATGTGACAAACCTTCCTGGAAAAACCAAGGCCAAGAGTCATATGATGACTCTCTGTATAATCATTTGGGTCAAAGGGCTTGTGATGTCACTTCCGCTACCTCAGGCACTTTGGTGAATCGACTCCAATGAACCACACTAACTTTATCCACGAACACAGGATTTGAGGTCCAGTGGATTCAGCTGAAATTGGAACTTGTGGTCCTCTAGTAACAAACTTATCTCTGCAGTAAAAGCAATAGTCTACCAAGGGGCCTGGTGTTTCTGGCCACAGACAGGAAGTATGCCCATGTATCTTTCCTTTTTAAGCTGCATTTTTATTATTTTATGAGTTGGCTTTGTTGATTGTCAGTTCGATGATTTATCTCAATAATAACTCCCAAGAAGGCTCACTCTTTAATTTTAGTCATATTGGTGTTGACATTTTATTACATCTTAGTTTTGTTTTATTGCTTTGGGTTTCGGGCTAGGGTGCACATTAACCATTTGTTAAAGAAATGAAGCAACTATGTCTATTGCGTCTTCATTTTATGAGCTGGTACCACAAACACTGCAATATGTATGGTGGGCAGGAGTGGAGAGGGCGAAGATTTCCAAAAACAGGCTGATATTGAGCTATTTTAATGAATTCCTTGGTAGTTTCCATTATTGTCCTTTCAAGTTTCCCTTAAAGCATTGGTACTCGGTTGCTTTTCAATTGTTGTGAGATCCACCCCAAACTGGCCCCTCCTCATGCATTGTTCGCCACTCTCTGCCTTGGCCGCTGCAGCTCCTGGTGTGGCGGGTCACGGTGGACCCTAAATCTGTAGATGCAGGTGTAGTCAGGGTTCCCCCAGTTGCTGAGCACTCTCAAGCGGATATACTGGAAGGTGTTCATCTTGTTCTCCTAAATAGGGACCAGAAATGAAGCAAAATATAACATTAATGGCTATTATGGTGCTAGTGTAATGAAAGGCTATTCTGCAACAGATCAGGAGTCGAACCTCTGCACACTTTAATAGGGGATTCTGGAACTGGAGCTGGCTCTCTTTTTGCAGGAGTAGCATTGGTCGGGGAAGTCCAGGTCCATGTCAAAATGTCAAGATATCAACACAGGAAAAATGTACAGATATGGTCAGTGCTTAATCTGTAAAATGTAAATGTCAGGACCGGGATATTATTTCAGGAGGCCACCATGGTTGACCCTACCTCTGTCTCTGCCATTACTGCTATGAACTAGCCATCACACAATACAAGTGTGACATTTTGACTATTCCAGGTCACTTAAGGTTGTAAATATGGCCTGGACGTACTGCTTTTAATAATTTTTTTAAAGTATACTTTTCCACCAAGGAAGAAATCGGAGCTTTGCTCCAGCAAATGGCTGGAATAACTCCACTTCTAGGGTGGGAAGGGAAGAGGACCACTTCCAGACTTGGAATAGGGTGTATAGGTTAAGAATTTTCTCCATAGTGGAAAATTCTTTCTCACTAGAGAAAAAAGAAAAATGTGCAAGTGCACATTGGGTTCCATTTCGTGGGTTTCTGTAATTGTACATTATGTACTATTACGCAATGGGGTGCATTCAATACGGAATTCCCAGTATTATACCTGGAAATCTCTGAATGGGGAAGCTTCCCAGGCACACTACTGGGAATGTTTGTAAAGTCCAGCAATAGCAGTCAGAGGCTTATTTACAAGCCCATTGCGCCGCCGGTGCATCACTTTTTATGTGCTAAAAAGTGACGTACTGGCGGCGCAAGGGGCTTGTGAATAAGCCCCTCAGGGGCAGATTTACAAGAAAGTGAAGCATCTGTAGAGATGTGTCACTTTCCCTGCGCCACCCTGAGAAACCCTTGCGCCACCATGGATGCGCCGTATTTACAATACGGCGCACCATGGCGCAAGGATTGACAGATGCGTCAGAAATTCTGATGCATCTGTTGGGGCAAAAGTCACGCATTGCTGGAGTCGTGTCGCAAGCACGACGCAAATCCAGCAATGCATTTTGAGGCCTATTCCCACTACACTGCGTCACTCCTTATGCCTGCTTCAAGCAGGCGTAAGGTTTTGATGCAGTGGCATCCTAGAAGTGACGCTGTGAAATCTTGTAGATTTCATTGCATCACTTTTACGATGCTTTCCTGCGTGGGAATGCCCATTCTGCATACATTATACCTGACGCAGGTATAATGTGACCAGGGCTTTACAATGTGATGCATCTCCCTAGATGCGTCACGTTGTAAATTGGCTGCATTTTTTACGGTGCCGCTGGGTCACAAAAGTGACGCAACGGCAGCGCTAAAGTGTCGCAAGGGACTTGTAAATCTGCCCCTCAATCTGTACCATTTGCTGATGTTACTACAGATGCAGATTTAAAGCCTAAGGAATCTAAAGGAAATCACTCACATACAGGCTGACCAGAAGATCTGGCATGGATCCAGCCCTCTTGAACTAATATTGGGAAACTATAACCTGTTGATTTTTACTCTCAGCACAATATAAATAACATAATCAATTAAAGCGATTGCACCCGCAGTGGCCTAACAAATGCCTAAATATTCCATTTAGTTGATCGTTGTACTGTAAGGCATGCAAAGCAACTTGTAAAGCATTAAGGGAAGTTCCAATTTATTATTAATGTTCACTACTCAGACTCCTTCTGTTCTGCTATTAAGATGATTCCTCAAATTAAGAAAATGTCAAATTCGGTTAAAGAGTATGATGTAGTTATACAGAAAATGTTATTCCACTTATGTTTCATACCAAAATATTAAAAAGTAACAATAGCAAATCTCAATGAGTTGTGAGTAGTAATGTGGTGCTAGAGCTGTCACCAATGATACACGTAAGATACCATGGTGCCTATTTACGAGCGGATATGCGTCACTCTTGCACCACGCAAGCTGATGCAAGCGCGATGTAAGTCCTAAATGAGATTTATGAAGTCACGCAAGGCCACTCTGCATGGGCCTGAGTGGTTCCATAAATATGGAGTAAAGCAACGCAGTGCAAATTGCTGCGTTGTCTGACTCAGCCTGGGATGGCATTCCATGGGCGTTCCTTGGGTGTTCCCACGCAACTCCCATGTTTTTTTTGCCACATTCCCAGATTTATCAGTACTGATAAACCTGGGAATGTGCCAAAAAGATACACCTTCCCAGGAGTAACAAGGAGAAATATCTTTATTTTCCTCGTTACTACCTCTTTTTATGTGTGCTGCATTCTGCAGGACACATAGAAAGAGGACTATGCCTCTCAGGATTGTTTTCGAGCATGAAGGTGCCCCTTCCTTCACAAAAACCAGCAGATAAGAATGGTGTTGGAGTTTCTATATTATGTGAATACAGCATACTTCTTTGGTGTCTCTACAACTCTCATAGATAACCCCGCATCAGTCAGAATGGAAATGCCTACTACTAAACCATGAAGGAACCTGAATATCCCTCAAAGGAAACTAGACCCCAGTGTCAATATTAAAATAAAGATATAGTTGGACGCAGTAGGTTAACCACACCTTTGGACCTCCGTGTCTCTGCACGTACTGCACTAATGACAGTTATATTGGAGGGTGCCCTTTCAGAAATTCTGAAAGGGCACCCTCCCATATAACTGCAGCGGGTGCAGCGCAAACTGGTTCCCCTCCCACCTCTGGGCCCTGGTGCCACTGCACTGGCTGTTGTAATGGTAGCTTTGTCCCTGTCCTTTTGGATGTTGAACACCCACTCAGATTTTCTGATATTTCATTTGAGTGGACCCCAGTGAAATACCATTTTTGGGACCAAAAATATATGGTGGCTGGAAAAGAAGAATTGATGGAGTTACAATTTGTACCATGTAAAACAATTGCACAGCTACTGCGTTACATGTTATTTCACTGAGTCGTTCACTCACAAAAAATGACAATGATCCCAATATGGAAATGATGTTACTTTTCAATATACCTCCAGAGGAAAGGTTTGGACTGGTTCGCCTTCAGAGTTGTAGGTGAATTGCCCTAGAAATGTTCCATTTTCCTCAGCTTCCTCGTTCAGGCCCTGTAAGGTTGAGGATCACGGTTGTTAAACAGGATATACATGAAATAGTCAATGTTGATTTTAAACTCTGCAACGTGACTAAAATGGGGTTTCTCACCCACTATTAATTTTTTTTCACTCTCCTTAAAACGTTTTTTACCTTCCTTGCCATCAAATCATTTCCCACATCTTTCCATCCACAAACAAACCTGATCATCTAATCTTAGCCACCAGAGTTCTTTTTTAGCCTGTTCTTAGTCAGCGTTTGACCCAAATGTCCTTCATAGGCTAATTTGAAAAATTTGAACCACAGTCCAGTTGGTGGTACACACCTCTCACCTGTCATTAACACTCTGTCTCCACAAAGTGTCAATTCTTCCAAAATCCTCACAGAGGGCTTTACCGACAATGAATCTGCACTTTCTGTCAGCCCAAACAAACCATCCATTAAACTTCCTTTAATGTAAAACCAGAATTAATTTCTTGCTCCCACTCCTCAAGTGTAAATGCACTTGAACCATAGTTAATGGCATCCTGCACAGAAGCCACTGCCATCTCATTCCTACTGGCAACTACACAAGGTCCATCAACCAATTCCCAATCCAACAACATAAGAGAAAGTCAATCCGCTTGAGCATTCCTCCTTCCTTGCATATACTCTAAAGTATAGTGAAATACTTATAATCTGGCAGCCAATCTGTCCAATCTTGCAGAACCTTTCCCCGTGCCACTTGGGAGCAAAACTTTCATCTAAGGTTTGGGATCAATTCATAACGCAATCAGTGTTCCCCACAAATATGTGCAAAGTTGTTCTGCTCCCCAGGCCACTGCCTGGGCTTCTGTTCAGTGGCGGAATAATTCCTTTCTGAAGACATAAGAAATCAAGATGCAAATGCCACTGTGTTTTCTTTCCCAGAATGGAATTGAGATAGAACATCACCAATACTAGTGGCATTTGCATCCACAGTAAGAATAGATTTGAGTCTGATATTAAATGGCATTAAAATACCTGCATTACAGATTTCACAATTGGCCGACTCAAAACACTTTGTTGTTCTTCACCCCACAAAAAATGACTTCCTTTCCTCAATAACTTTATAAATCACTCAAGGGAACATTTACAAGCCCCTATCACCACCACAACGTCACTGAAAGTGACGTTGTGATGGGAATAGGAGCTTCGCCTTATTTACAAGGCAGCTTTAAGCCACTTAACAGGGCTTAACGCTGTCTTGTAAATATGACACCCTTTCACGCTGTATTTAGCGTGAAAGGGGAGGGCAGTGGGTGTTGCGGGTGGTGTTCCACTGTAACACCCATTGATTTTGATGCTGCCTCCTATTTACAAGGGCAGCGTAAATAGGAGGCAGTGCCAAAATTAAGCCCAGGGAAAACCTGGTCTTAAACAGGCGAAACAGGTTGAAATGCTTTATTCCACCTCGTTTTTGCTGTTTCCATGTATGCTGCCTTGTGCAGCACACATAGAAACAGCAAATTGCCTATGATTGTTTATGTGCAAGAAGGTCCCCCATCCTGCACATAAACAATCATTTAAAAAAAATGATGTTTTGCAACTTCTATGTGTGCTGCATTAAGCAGCACACATAGAAGTTACAAAACGGCATTTAAAGATTGTTTATGTGCAGGAAGGGAGACCTTCCTGCACACAAACAATCTTCCCCTCAACACAGGCACCCTTGCACTATGGTGCAAGGGGGCCTGCGTTGGTGCTAGGCAACTAAAGTTGGCGCCACTGCACGGGAAACGCAGGGCTGCACCATATCATAGTAAATATGGTGCCGCCTTGTATTTCTAAAGTGACAAAGCGTGTCGTTAGCCTTCTTAGCTTAACGACACGCTTCGCCACTTTATTGTAAATATGCCCCTCAGTTTTATCAGCAAATTCACAAATTTAGAATAGCATTCAATAATGTCTATTAAGTTAAAAAAAAAATAATGTCCATTAAGGACCTCAATTGATCGTTCTCAGCAGGTGAAGGTGCCAACTCAAGTTGATGGCATCTAAAAGACTTTGTTTAGGTTTTACACTTTCAGTTGATATGGTATAACCTAAATATTCAATTTGTTCTACTCAAAATTTGCTTTTATCTTGACGCAATGCTAGACCTGCCTCTGCCAGTTTGTGTAATGCTTGTTTCAAAACCAAATTATGTTCTTCAACTGTTTTACCAAAAACTAAAACATTGTCCCAAAAGTAGACATCATTGTGCATTCCTCTAAAAATATTTGTCATCATTCTTTGAAATACACTCGCCGCTGAGGTCAAACCAAAGGGCATACGAATGAACCGAAACGTACCCTCCATAGTGGTAAAAGCAGTAAGTGGTTTGGATTCATCATGTAAGTGAATATGATGATAAGCATTTTTCAATTCTAACTTTGAAAAAGACTTACCACCTTTCAAAGACAACACAAGGTCATTAATGTTTGGTAATGCAAAAGCTTCAACCACAATATTTTTATTCAAGGGCCCAAGGTCCCACAAAACCTTAACTGGCCAGTGCCTTCACTGTGATCATTACAGGGAAACCCAACTGGATGCTTCTACTGGCCCGAGGATACCTTCTTTAGGCATCTCATCCAATAGTTTTCTTACCTCATCACATACCACTAAAGGAACCCTTCTTACTTTTTGCTGAAACAACATGGCATCAGGATTGGATATCCAAGCTTTGAAGTCCAAGCTTCTCATTAAACATTCTTTGCCCCATTTATGATCTCAGTTATACTCTTATCTTCCACAACCATAATTTGATTAGTTGCTCTAGGATTGATTGTGATACGTAGATCAAATTGATGCATCCATCCCAAATTAGGCAGCCCATCTACAGCCAAATACACTTTACCTTTCACTTCACATTCCTCCAAAAATATAGTAGTTGACATATACCCTAAAATGTCAATAGTGTCTCCCTTGTATTCTTTTGGACAGATGTCTTTGGGGAGAAGAATGGCATGAGCCAATGTATATGGAACAATTTGTTGGGTATAATAGTGTGCATGGATCCAAAATCCACCATACGTTCTACCCATTCACCGTTTATGACAAACATGGGTCTGCACATTCTGCCCTTCTCAACACCAATATCTTCAGCACTCAAAACTCCATCTTCAGTATCCTCCCTGTGGCCTTCGTCACGCACCGCACCAACCCTGTTCTTACTACCCCCTTTGCACATGCATGCAAAATTGCCACATCCCCTACAGTCTTTGCTAATTGCAATGCATCCCTTCGATGCTGACTCATGATACATCCTGCCACATCCCAAGACGGCTAGGAACCTACTGACTGAACACTCTGGAATTCACCCAAGAATTCTAAATACATTGAGCTTAAACAATATAACCCATTTGAGTACAAACAATATAACACTATGCCATGTGTATACTTCATTAATGGCTTATAATGGCTGACAGTTGGGTACTAAGCATGGCTATTAATGGCTGACAGTTGGGCACTAAGCATGATTTATAATGGTTGGCGGTCGGACACTAAGCTTGGTTTATAATGTCTGACAGTTCGACACAAAGCATGGGTTAGAATGGCTGATGGTCGGGCATTAAGCATGGTGTATAATGGCTGATGGTTAGGCACTAAGCATGGTTTAAAATATCTTACTGTTGGGCACTAAGCATATACTTACTTTCTGAACAGCATGTGTGGCACTTGTAAAGAAGGGAAGGGGTCCTTCATCTCAGGAGCACCTAGTGCTTCTCAGAAGACTATGAAGGACTCGTTCTAGCCTCTTTACCTCATCCCTTCATCTGCTCTGTTAATTCTCTACTTTCTCGTTTCAAAAATTCCTTCTCTCCTTTCTATTTTTCACCCTCGGTCATTACTTTTCTAGTTGTCTTTGTTTCCTCCTTTCACTTTGACTTGCTGTGCTTCCTTCCATTTCTCTGTGTTACTTTTTTCTTTCTCCCTTCCTATTTACCTCCTCACTCTTCTTTGCTTCATATCCTCAAGCCCCATGCCTCTATTTTCTTCCTTAAGTTCTGCAGTGTAACATAGCAAGACAAAGGACTCATCTGAGATGATGACTATAGACTTTCCACACTTTGATTTCCTTCCTTTGTCCCTCGAGGGCTAAAACTCAAACCTGCGTCCAGTAGGAGCAACCAAAGATATCAAGAAACAAAGGAAGTCAAGAAGGAAGCCCAGGACAAGAAGGCATGTGGAAGTTGGGGAGGTGTGGAAAAAGCAGAGTATGGTGTTTAGCCACTTAAGTACTATGGCAAGATGGTGTCGTCATCAGCGCAGCCAATCCTAATGGTGCAGAGGACGAGTCTATCTCCTCCATAACACTCAAGAGGAGAGCTCCAGAAGCAGAAAAGGAGAGAGTGGAACAGAGTAGGAAAGTGTGAGTTTCATATTCTGCTACTACAGATAGACTATCCTCTCTCTAAAAGGCCATGTTACCACTGGGGGTAGGGTGCTGAGTCTCCTGCCACTTTGACACTATGTAGGGGTCCTGGCTTAAGGCAATACTTTAAGGATTTGTGGAAAAAAGAACGACTGGAGAGTAGCACTTCAGTACATAGCACCCATGACATCTTGGGTCATAGTGGGGGCATGGAACAAAAGGGTAGCAAAAATAATTTATAAGAAGCCCACATGTTTAGAAGTGTCCTGTGGATGCAGGTAGAGGAAAAACAAGCCTTAGAACACTAGTTTGAAGTGGCACCAAATGTATATCACAGGTTGTTCTCTCCATTTAAGATCTTTTTAAGATCCCTTCATTCCTTTTACATGCCTTCTTTCCATCCTGATGTGTGAATAGAACAGCAGTACCTGGGAATTAGATGGGTCTGCCTTATAAAACTGCCAAGCATTGACATCACTGCCCCCGGAAGAGAGTCCAACCGGCCTGATATCTAGGTCTTGTTAGGGTTGTCTGTCAGAAAATCACATACAGAAATATCATCTAACATAAATGTCCTGTTCTGAATATTATTTAAAAAACTTCATCCCATTAAGTGTACATTTTCTAATATTAACTCAAATTGTCTATTATTTAGCATACTATATTTATGTCTGACATATTCTGACAATTATAGAATGGTCCCACACCTCTATGGGGCACACCCTTTGATGTTATACTACACCTTTTTTTCTGCATTTGGTATTCTGCCTCTTATTTTGTGTTCAGTATTTGACTTACATAAATAGCGAAATCCTTGGGGGCACTAGTGATCTCCGCTAGACGGGGGATTTCCATGGCAATGTGGTGCAAGGTTACAGCGGCTGGCTGGATCTTTTCTGCCAGCTTCACCAGAATCTGGCCCTGAGCACTGGGGAAAGGCCAGCAGTTTCCAGGATGGACATCAGGCTCCAGAATGACATCGGGGTTTGACGTAAAGCTCCACAAAGCAAAGTTGTGCCAGCGCATCTGGGCCAGGTTCTTCTTGTAGCCTTCTGAGGTCCTGCTCCTCACAATGTTGGCGCGAGCAGATTTTAAGGCATAGTCGGCTATTCGAGTATAATTTTCATGCACTGTTTTCATGGCATCATTCACTATTCCTGTAACTTCCTGTGAAAATGAAAAATACATCCAAAGTTTTCAAATAGAAAGAAGACCTGTAAGTCACACACACCAAATAAGGCATCCAGGAGTGAGGTGGTAACTCCACATCTACATACCTTGAAGATGTATATCACCAAGGTTCACTTAGGTATAGAAATGTATAGAAACTTACCTTTTGATATTTTGTTACTTGATATTGTGGTAATAATATTCTCTCCGTTCGATATGTGGGATTCAATATTTCCAGACTACAGCATTTGACTGGCAATGGAGAAGAGATACACTACTAATATATGCCAATTTCATCCTGATATTGCACCATCTCTTCTGATACTTCTGTCTATCTCTACACAGAAAGGGTGTTGAAATGTCATAGACCGACTGCTGCCTGATGATAGTACTGCTCTTATGTCAACATAGCTCTGATGTAATGAATGAGCCTGTCATAATAGTAATGCGACTGTGCACGATTTAAAATCTCAGTACAATAAATACAATTATACAATTTTTAATTTAGCAACATTAAATAAACAGCATTATAATTTTCGATTAAATATTACAGGGTAAATTGATGAGCACAAAAGAAAAATGTCTGACTAGAATTAAAAGGAAGAGATAAATAAATAATCATAGTACCCGTTTAATGTTTATTTTGATTTAGTCAATGGTAATCATCTAAAAATATTACAAATATATAAAACAAATGTCCATATACACAAGTTGTTATTGTTAGGCTGATAAAGATTTTGAATCTGATGAGAGGCTTTCTGTGGTTGTCATGCTTTGCCAAGTATTTGCAATGTGTGCTTCTAAAACTTCACTACTGGGGGATGATGCAGTTGCTTTTGCTGGAGAACTTAATGCAACAGCTGATTGGATGGCTCTATTAGCCTCTTTGTTGAAGATCAATCACAGATATTTTTCTACACAAATCTGGCATTGCTGGGCAGAGGCAGGTTAGATAGTGTACGCTGTGGGCACAGAGGTGACACACAGGTTTTGCTTAGGAATCCCTCTGAAACAGTCCTTGAATTCTAGGAAAAAGATATACAGCAAATGATGAGCTTTTACAATTCTTTTACCTAGCCAAGTCCTAGTGTTATGTTTCGTATATAGGTCCTAATGTAGACCCGTTCATATATGCCATAATGTAGAAATACTCGTATATGCCCTATTATGGTCATACTCGTATATGAAAAAATCAATAGGGGAATGGATCACTTGTAACCACTTTACCAGGGTTTATTAGTTCGTGGTTCCGTCTTAAAAAACCCTCATATACGTACGTAACTGGATTTGGGAAAAAGGCGGTATATCTTGGTTCTCCGCCCATACGTAACGTAACAACATAGTCATGGGGTTTATTAGGTATGTTGACCTCCACCCGGAGGTTTAACCACTGGTATTCGCAGTAGTGTCCAGAAACAAAAACGTTAAAAAATGGTTGTGATAAGGTGATGTTAAAATTTTTCAAACATCCTCACTAAAGCGAAAACATTTTTTATTAGCAAGTGGGAGTTAAAGAAATGTAAATGGTGAGCGTGTGTTTTTTAGACCATGTTAGTATGTCTAAACACACTGAAAAAGTGTCCTTTTATTCGGTCGACATGTTTCTGCCCCGTATGCCCAGCCGGGTCTATGGGGCTTTCTTCAGGACCAGAAAGAGTTTATCAGTGCAACTACCATTTGTATTGCACTTCTCAGCGGGGTAATATTAGTCCGCTGTTTAACCCCACAAAAGAAACAGAGTAAGATTAGGCCCACTCGGAGGAGACGGGGCCACATGGCCAATACTAGTGGCTTACACACCGCATCCTGACATTGGAACAATGCCACAGCCAGAATTTCTCATACAACACAGTTTTAATTAAAATCTACAGAAACCTGACACAATTCGTCATGAGGACTTTAACAATCCAACCTGCACCAGGTGCAGCAAATAGTACTCCAGCTCAGGGTACAGGAAATAAAATTACTCCTCAAACATTACACGTGGTAATGGGCAAAATGCCCGCAAAACGCGAAAAAATCCCATTCTGGATAGCTCAGAAAATAACTCAGCTTGAGGCGGTATTCCCGAATACTACCACCTATGATAAACACAGAATTCTAACAATCTGCTTGCCCATGGGGATCACACCACAAGTAGAGGATTACACCTCTTGGGGTTCAGTCTTTGCTGCCATATATACCAGAACACATGGTATCCCATCCTTAGCAGTAGTGCCAGACGTATTGAGACAGATACAAAATGAGTACGGAGCAGAGCCTGCCCTAAATTTAGGGATGAAGTTACTAAACAACTTTGATCAGGTATCAGCCATAATACTAGCTAACATTAAGGGGGAAGCAGCTTCAGTGGCGATCCGCCAACGCCTAAGGGAGTTCGGTCCTATAGATCAACAACACGAACTACCCAAAATAATTGAAACTGCATATGCAGAACTAGGCAGAGACAGTCTAGGTGGGAAAGCACTAAAACCACAACAAGACATGATAGCTTCTAAACATTTACAGACACGCGTAAACGTACACGACTTAGGGGTCGATTCCGATTCGGGCCGGAAATTTCTCCGACCGAGCCGGACCCGGAGAGATTTCCGACCGAATCGGACCCGTGCAGTCCGACCGAACGAGTACGATGCGCACGTATGCCATCGGACCCGAGTCGGTCGGACTCCCATTGAAGTCAATGGGAGCCGGTCATACAACGCGTACGCGGGCTCCCATTGACTCAATGGGTGTGAGTCGGACAAGTGCGCCCCCTACAGCGGGTACGCGGCGAAGCGATTCGCGCCGTACACGCACAGGTAGGGGGGACCCATGGGTCCCCCTGTGTGCGATCGCGCGGCTATGCGTACAGGGGGTCCGACACGGACCCCCAAAGTACGGCTCCGACAGCCTCTCAAGCCGGAGTGCGCGGCTCGGTCGGACTGCTCGCGGCGCGCATCGTACTTACCCGGCCGGGGAACGTCTCCATTGCGCGGTGCGAGTCGAGTCCGAGCGAGTCGGTCGGTGCGGTTCGAGCAGGGAACGAGTCGGTCGGAGCGGTCAGGACGCCCGGACGAGTCGGTCGGCGACCCGCATCGTACTCCGCTCGGCCGGACCCGCGTGCACGATTCGGTCAGGAAACAGGGCTCCGAATCGGATCCGGTAAAGCCGAATCCGATTCGGAGCCCTACCGGCCGAGATCGGAATCGGCCCCTTAGTGATCCGAGTAATAGCGGGTCAATGCGGGTACACTTATTTAACTTTCAATGAAGGCGAAACGGTACCAATCGCATACAAATCACACCTGTACACAAACGCAGAGATGCGTTTCACTTCAACAGAAAAAATCCTGACAGCAGTGCAGACCGCTGTAGCAAGAGAAAGAGCTCTGGCTCAGGGTAAACGCATAATTGTCGTGACCCCAGTCCCAGCTTTAGAAGCTGTTACAAAAGCTAGCATTCCAAATGCGAAAGCCTTACATCCCAGATGGATACAATGGGCTAATTCTCTTACTGCAACAGATGTTGAATACAGATTTGATACAAGTTTAAAAACACAAGCATTTCTGCAATACAAACAAGAATATCCTCTACCAAATGAGATTTTGCCTCTAGATCAGTATGAATACATTATTTACACTGACAGATCTGCTCAACCAGCCATAGGGAGTAAGCAAGCTTACAGCGCGGCGTGTGCAATCGTTAAAGGTCGCATTTCCGATGGAAAGTTCCATCCCAGTAGCACTAAAATGCAATCTCTAGGAGACTGCATGGCTCAGTTAGCAGAATTAAAAGCACTGATACTGGCACTTGTAAATACGGAACACGAATTCCCCACACTAATTGTGTGTGATTCCTTTTACTGTGTACAGTCGTACAATGAATATTTACATCATTGGGAACAAAACAGGTTTAAAGACGCAAAAGGTGGCACAATTAAGCATAAAATGCTATGGGAACAGGTAGTGGAGTTGAGAAACGAACTACCAAAGGCTCACGTGATACATACACTGAGTCATCAGCGTGATGGCGTTCACGTTGAAGGGAATTCATTGGCTGATGAAGCCGCAAAGGGGGCTGTATGCACAGCGTCCGTAGCTGCAATCACTCGTTCAAAAACGAGAATAGGCGGCGAGATTTTGGTAGGTGTCAATGCTTCACGCAAGGGCAGCACAGCAGCACCTAAAAAATTTCCACTCAAGTACTCCTACAAGTTAGATGCACAAAACATTCCATATGCTCAGATTCCTGGAGTGGGGGATAGAGTAATACCAAATATGGATCGTAGGCAAGGCTTAATTGTGGCAGCACACGAAGGGATAGGTTCTGTACATAAGGGACTTAGGGAGACTGTTTCCTTGCTGAAACAACGCTACTGGTGGCCCGTGATGGGAAGGCAGATTAGAGACTATGTCTGGAACTGCAACATCTGCAAGCAGATGAAAGGGTCCACCACGACACGTCCAGTACAGATACCATTATTAGACAGCATTAGGTTGTCCGTTCATGTACTTCCAGCTCAAGTTTCCTCAAGGTCTGGCCTCAGCGCTCGGCTGACGCTCGAACTGTTATAAAAGATTTCCGAGTCTTTATCGGCACATATGCAGTTGGCACGTTACATTCTGAACGTGGCCCGGCGTTTAGCTCTCGGGCTTACAAAGAGACCATGGAAGGAATGGGCGTAGCATTGCGGTACTCCTCTCCGTTCCATCCTGAGGGAAATTCTGTTGTGGAGAGGAAAAACCGGGACTTAAAGCAATCTTTAACAGCTAGGGTATTAGGCAAAGGCGGTAGATGGGTCGATCACCTTTATGGGGTCCAACGAGCAATAAACAATCAGCCAAGAAACTCTCTAGGGGGTGTCACTCCTTACGCAGTCCTATTTGGGACAAGAATGTGGGTACCTGATCTTGATTGTGAAGGCGCAGTGGTGGATGAAAAACCCTTTGATATCCATTAGGCCTGGGCGGTAAATTCCGTTCCGCTCGCGGAATTTGGGTAATTTCGCGTTCCGCAGAGAACGCGGAATTGCCCAAAATTCTGCGATCCGCAGCTTCGCAGAATGTTTTGCTTGTTCGCGCTTTCAAAATGCGTGTTCGCGAGATATTTCTCCCCGAGCACGCAAACAGCGTTCGCGAACAGGAAAAAAGCATCGCGAACGGGCGGAACAAGCAATTCCGCGTGTTTGTGGAACTTTTGCGTGCTCGCGGAGATTTTTTACCATTTCGCGGAGCTTTGCGTAGCGCGACTACGCAAATTCCGTAATATCCATGATCGTTTGGCTGTTTTACAGGATCTAAATGAATTCAGGACACAACAAAGCAACGTCCACTTAAAACAGACCGCCACTGAGGAAGTCAAGGCAGTAACGGCAAGACCTGTCTGGATCCCAAAAGTCGGGGATCTGGTCAGAGAGAAGATTGCAGACAAGAAAGAATTTGGGCCATCCTACAGAAAGCCTGTACCGGTCCTAGCAATCCAAGGCACAAGAACTGTACTTCTGCCGCCTCTTGCCGGGAAAAAGGAGAAAAGATTTGTCTCAATTGACTTAATCAAACCACACTATGTGGCCGATACTAAACAGTAGGCCTCGTGGACTCCACAGTAGCAGACGCCCTCCTCTTGCTACAATCCAAGAAGTTCAAACAGAAAGACTCATCACGTTTGAAGAGCCACCTGTAAGGAATGAAGGACTAAGCAACAATGCTATGGAACTCGTTCCACTTCAACAAGAAGAAAATCAACTTAACAACCAAGTTGCAATCAGACCGACTACAGACGTCTACGTCAACATGCTTTGTCAAGAGCAAAATCCGATTTCAACAAATCCCGATCCAATTCCAACAATTGATCGAACTGCTTCTGGCTATTTCATGAACTTTGATACGTTTTCACTGGATCCAAGTGAGCCGGAAACGACGTCAGTCAAAAAATCACTCAAACAGAAACTCACTGACTTTTTGAACTTTTTTAGAAAGGCTTACCTGGTGTCACCTTGGATTGAACTATGGTATATCACTGGGATTTTATTTTTTCTTTTCTGGCTAGGTTTAATAATAACTTTTAGTATGCTTATTAATGGACGATACCTCCAGCAGAGCTCGACAGCCCAAAGAGTCATTTTGATTTTAAAACCACACCAGTCTTCAGATCGTGAACCAAGAGACTTGTCTTCAGTGAACATCACAGCAGTTCCTATACCGGACGGTATAGTATGGGACAAGATTGATTATGATATATTCGGTCTGACTGAACTTTTAAAGCTTAAACATGTATTTAAAATTTCTTTAAGTGATATCATTACCTCCAGTATATTTTCTGATGATTGGGACACTGAAACTGTGAATAATTTAATGTCTGATTTAGAAAGAACTGCAGCATTTCCGAACAATGAAATGTTAGAAGGTACTTCAGACTATGATACATTATACTGTTATCAACACTATGGTCATCATTTCTTGCACAAATCCATAACACAGAGAATTGTATTTGAATGCCATCAGTGGGAACACTGCCCAACACCTCCAAAAGGTAGTTCGCAAACTTTTGCAGAGAAATTCACATACTTTTCAGGGTTTAATACATCTGACCCGAAGTCATTTTATTACAAAGTGGCAACAACATTAGCACAGAAAATTATGTTGACTAACACCAAACAGATTTACTCTGCTTCCTTTATGGCCCAGTTGTCTACACAGGGTTTCGACCTATGGAAGGACACTATAGATTTAAAATCAATCTGGGGTTCTAGGGACTGGCAAGTCCAGGGAACAGAAGCGCTTTTTAGAGCATGCCTCATTCCGCAGCAGATGATA
This sequence comes from Calotriton arnoldi, assembly GCA_963921515.1. NCBI lineage: Eukaryota > Metazoa > Chordata > Amphibia > Caudata > Salamandridae > Calotriton > Calotriton arnoldi. Next base: position 2,239,407 of record CAWUFW010002046.1, read on the forward strand.
TTTCTAAATGACACTGTGCAACAGACTTCCTGTCTTGGACTAGCCAAGAACAAGGAAATGAACACACCTAGGTTTCCGACACCATCACACATTGGTGGGGGGCAGAATTCAACTACACATGGGGTAAGATTAGACGACATTCTCCAGTACACCAGGTCAGATCCCAATTGGACAGGATGGCTGATTTGGCCCATTGACACAAACACATGTCAACAGAGATTCCTAGGTACACCCGAGGGATTTAGTATCCATAGGCCAGATCCTCGCTATGTACAGAGACAACACCCGGGGGTAGTGACATCCTATAGTGTTGGGAAGTTGTGCCTTGATTGGCTAGAAACCTCAACACTCACAGAAGTAAAACATCACTTGACCTTACTCATACCTGATATAGACCTTAGGGAGTTCCTACTAGGCCCAAGGAAAACATGTCAGAAACGTTTCATATATGCTGGCATTTATGCCTACTATAATGAAAACTGGAAAATATCCCAACAGGAGGCCGCAGAAAGAATACGGGAAATAGACCGTATAAACTTAGAGAAGGCATTAGCTGTAGTGGATAATGGGTTAACAACTTTGACCTCCAGGATTTACTCCTTAGGCAACATTGTGTCTTCGGCAATCGACATATTAGAACAAAATCTGGCCTTGTTACAACACGGGCAATCCCAATTACGTTCTATTATGATGTTAAGCTGGACGCTGCAATCTTTGCGTGCAGGCTATGTGCCCTGGCGTTTTATAAACACCACGTCTCTGTTTTCAGAATACAATCTAACTGATAAACAGACAGAAATGGCACAAAGGGGAGCCAAATATACAATGCTGCGTATTGAGAAACTGCAAAGGTTACCTTTCACTGTAGCTGAATGGCTAATTCATGGCCAAATCACTCTGCCGGTCACTACGTTTCAGTTTCAGTATTGCCTTGAGCAAAGGCAGGCAGGCAAATATGAATGAATGGGTAAGGGGTACATTAAGGAAACTTGGGAGTTACCTTATAGATATCGATGCCGGAATGGGGATCGAGAAGTGTATCTGAGTGGTACAAACTGCAAGAACGCTTTAAGCGGTTCTCTCATGTGTCAGGATATTTCTCTACACGGAACATGTAGTGGTTCGGTAGCGAACTTATCTTGTCACATGTCAGGGACCCCAGCGGCCATGATCACGCCGGTTTTCCAGCTGCTCTCGAATGGGAGTTACTTAATGCTAAATGATCAGGGTTGCTGTGGGATGCTTCCGGGCGTCGCCTATCTGGTCATTGTTAACTCCAGGGTTACTTGCTGTATGCAAGTATTGTTTCCACCACTGAACACAGTCAGGGAGGCGCCGTTATGGCCTTCGTTGAATGTTTCCTTTATACAATTTGATACTTTGAGCAGACTGAAAGCCATGCTTTTACTGCAACCCGTGCCCTTAACCTCCGCTCGAGAAATCTTTGAACTTCAAGTTGCAAGGACCTCGACTGAGATACAAGCGCTTATACGTACAAACTGCCCCTTTCATTTAGCAGAAATGGTGGGTCGTATCTTTAACATGTCTGATACGAGCGGTATTGTACACCTATTTAAGACCATAGGGTCAGGACTATTAAGCACCTTTCAGACAGTCCTCGGAGTAATCCCAAATGTTATACACTCCGTATTGGGAAGCGTCTTTGGAGGTCTCCCGCTTATCCTGTTACTAATTGCAGGAGTCCTGATTGTAATATTACTGCTACGCAATGGACCGCCCCATTTCCGAGGAAATGGCGAACACGCTCATGGAACGGAAATATTGTGAACGCATGGTGCAGCTTCTGGGCATACCTTGCCTAAGAGAACTGAACGCCTCTTGGTTTCTATCATTTAGACCAGTCTGGGTGGACTGCATCTTACCTGTTCTTCGATGCCTGTTCTGCGGAGAAGAATGCACGTTGGATCTCTGTCTAACGTTTCCATCGGATACACCACTGGACCTAGATGCTATGCTGGCCCCCGAAAGGCCCATGCCCTGCGTTGTCCCCAGCGTCTTCCAATTCTGATGAATGCATTCCTTGAGAATCCACAGGTGCCATTTGCTCCTGCTGGGTTAAGTGGCTCCTCCACAGGCACCGAAGTAACAACTGCCGCACAAGCTGCCGCAGCAACGACTGTTGGCAGTGCCGAATTCCATCTATGTGCGATTGACGTTCTCTGTGAAGCGTTGGATTTGTCGTCTGCAGTAGCTAACACCGATAATGCTGTATCTCCCAGCCAGGACACTTAATCTTGGATTGGCTCATCGCGTCCTGGGAAAGAATTCGGCTTCTCCACTTCGTTTCATAAATAAACGAACAAAATTTGGAACATTTCCTAAATTGACACTTTCGCTTGGAAAAGCGTGGCAATCTTCAGCTTAATAGTGATGCAACTTTTATAAATGGGACAGACTTTTTCAAGTGGTAATTAAGAAATAGCAAATTTTTAACATTTTTCACATTTTTTTAACGTCTTTTTAAAAAAAAACATGTTTTAGCTGTTTTTAAGTGAATATTTTTAAATTGTCCAGATTTAAGTATGGTCATTGTCATCCAATTCGAAAGTGGAGTGGGTGTTATGTTTCGTATATAGGCCCTAATGTAGACCCGTTCATATATGCCATAATGTAGAAATACTCATATATGCCATATTATGGTCATACTCGTATATGCCCTATTATGGTCATACTCGTATATGCCCTATTATGGTCATACTCGTACATGCCCTATTATAGTCATGGCTCCTAATATAGGCATGTTCTTTCACCTACATTAGTTCCCTACAGTACACAACGAGCTCTGAGGGTTGAACGTTATCTAGTCTGTGGTTAGAACACTGCAAGGTCTTTCCAGAACACAGGCCTACAATGTACTCATAAATTAGGCATGAGCATTCACCAGCTACATCTCCCGCATAATATGTATGTACAAAGTTCACCCCTGACGTCTTCCTCATGTCTAACAAGGACCAATACAAACCATACTGAGGGATGAGACACTTTAGGGTATAAATACACCACATCTTGCCATGGTAAGATAGAGGGAACCGAGACTTCCATGCTGACACACTGACCAGAGATGCTGAGGCTCCTGCATGCAGTCGCTCCAGCTGACAGCGGTCTAACACAGCCCTTGCGGGGTGTCCAACTCGAGACCAGGACGGGGTCCCACACTCTCTCTATTCAGGTATGGGGGTTCGACTAAATGCTAGAGGGATCCTCTTAGGCTTTTAGACCTACACATATGCTAGGTACACTCAGGTACATCTAGTTAGGCATCGTAGGAGTACGCGCACTTCATAATGCTTTTTATATTCATGTATGTATTCATGGTTATTGCAATATGGTAGAACTGTTCTATCCTTTCACTTTGATCGTACTGCTGATAATATATCTCTGCTATTGTCTGCTGGTTGCTACAGCACATATATTTTACACTAGAATAACAACTGTTCAATAAATACTTAGTGAAACGCCCAGACTATTTATTCTGTGTAACTCTCTGAGACAAACCGAATAAGTAAGCACGAGTGACTGAGCGAAAGGTAGTACATTGTTTCACCGATTCTGAGGAACCAGGGTTGTCATGGTCTAAGGTTGCCAGGAACTAATCTCTCCCCAATAAGAGGAGATTCTAGTGGCACTGTGAGCTAGCTAATGCAAATCCGGTAACATATGCGGTGGGGGTGCACAGAGTCAGTCTAACACCAAGCCCACAGTTTATGTTATCCAAACGCGCAGGTCCTGCAGGGGTACTATAGGAACTACATGACACTAGGTGGTACAAATACACCTGACATTGCCACTTCATTAAAGTTGAAGATAGCCAAGACTGTAAAAGAAATCAGAAAGTGAAGTAAGCAGTGTTTAAACAACCTCCACTCTGAAGTGCTAGTGCATTTAAAACCTAAAATAAAAAGCACTGGCAAAGTTAACAGTATTTGCTGTGGCTGCAGAGCTATTTGCTGTATCAGTTCTTATTTTCTTTACAATATTTTCTTATTAGTCGATCATTCCAAGAAAATACTTCCACCTTCTTGGAATGGTAAACTAATTATAAAGTGTAGAAAAAGCATAACAAGACAGCTTTGAGTGCACATGTGTGCAGACGCACGGGTGGCGAACTTGTATTGTTTTTTGTTATATTTTTTCAAAAACATTCTAAGATTTCTGCTGAGTCATGCACATACATTCACATGCATACTCACTTTTGGTCCCATTTGAATGAGTAATGAAAATAATTTCCTGTGAGTACACCATATGCACAAGCGGGTATTTTAGAATATTGTTGACAAAGTATAGCAAAAACCATTATAAAATGACTCCCTAAGGGTGCATAAATGCATGTGCAGCTGTAGGAAACTGGATTACTGGTTGAGAGGGTTAAACCCTACTCAGGCAGCAACCACAATTGTTGTCAGGGTGGCACACAAGCAAACCCCAAATTAACAACCCTTTGGTAGCTTGGCAAAAAGCAGTCAGGCTTAAGTTAGAGGCAATGTGTAAAGTATTTATGCAGCACTCCAAACAGCATTCAGGTGAAAAAACAACACAAGAAAAATCCTACACCAATTTAGAGAAATGGAGTAATATGTAATAAATTATTTGACACCAAAATGACAAAAACCAAATAAGTAGAACAGGAGATATGCAATTTTAAATATTTAAGTGAAAATAGTGCCTAAAGGCATAATGCGCCAACTGTGGTTACTGGTCATGCCGGACCAGGACAGTCACAAGTTCAGGCCAATCGTGATGGAGCACACGCCGGACACAGGGACCAAGTTAGGCACGCTGAACAAAGTACTTTAAATCCAGGTTGTGGAGTATTGTGAGCTCCCACATGGAGAATGCTGATGGCTGCAGCTGCGATGTGAGGTCCAGAAGGATGCGTCACGCAGCAGTGATTCTGGGGAGCTGCGGGGGTTGCGATACAAGGTCCTGCATCTGAGATGCAGCAGTGGTTCAGAGGAGTTCTGGGGCTGTGATGTGAGGACCTGCGTTAAGGAGGTTCCAAAGAGCTGTGGGGTCCTGTGTTTGAGATGTGTTGAGCATCTGCAATTCCGCTGCATATCTGCAAGGTGATGCTTTGCACTGCGTCTGTTCTGCTTGGACCAGAGCTGGGCTGGCAGAGCATCTTGAGGCCCACTTTCGAGTGTCCAAGACTGGGGTGGCGCCAATTGTGGGTAAGACTCGAAGGAGACAGAGTCCAGGTGCTGAGTTCAAAGTGGTTGGAGCTTTTTCTGTCCCTGACTCTCTGATCAAGGGGTCAGTCAACTAGCCCTTGGAGTCACTCTGGTGGTCTTAGTTTCAAGATAAGGGTCCAGTCCTTTTCACTCGGGCAGACGGGCAGCAGAGCAGCATAGGAACAGGGCAGGAGCCCTTCTTGCAGCAGAGCAGCACAGTCACCCACAGGTCAAGAGGTGTATTGAAGAGCTGGGTCTGATAGTCCACTATGTATCTTAGGTGCCAGGTTTGAAGTTGGAGAAGTTTCTAGAGAATTCCACCCCCAGAGATGCTTGGAATTTCCTGCCTCCCTACTTTGGCCCCAGCTTGTCTGGGGGCAAAAAAGACTAGTATCAAACCCTTTGTGAGGGTACTAATGCAGAGTCTTTCTGATGTGCAAGTGTGGTAGGTGACAGCTCCACCCCCTATCAAGTCAGAGATGGCCCATCCTGCTATTGATGGAGCAGAGAAAATAAAAAAATTTAACCCCTAACAAATTTTATAAATAATTAATAAAATGTTCGTTGAAATGTATTAATCAACACTGTACGTGTGGGAAGGGTAACATGCAAATGTGTGTGCTAAATAATCTATTAATGGATGTCCGTGTGTCTAATTATAACGTAAAAATAAATGCGTACTAATTTAAAATAAATGCATGTTTTTGTGCTTCATAGAAATAAAACGTGTTGTTGCAAAAACAATAGTGATGGTAAGTAAGGAACAGCTTAAATGTTGCTTTCTGCTAGGTAATAACTAATTGGGGTACGTAGATGACGGGAGGGAAACGAAAAGGCTATTTTTCTCTATTTTAATTATGTTTTGTTTACTTCAAATTAGTGCTTCTAAAGTATAACCGAGTGGCGATATAAAATGGCTGCCAGTGGGTGATGTGCGCAGGCGCAAGGGAGACATGTGACACGGGAGAGAAGTCGGAGAAAAACTAACCTCGTGATGTTGCTGAGAGGCTAGGATGCGAGAAATGGTCAAGGCTGATGTGACCTAATTGAACTGATAGTGTGCCGTGGTGATCAGCAGAAGACCCGTGGGAAACCAGTTTAAGAGAAAGGACAATGACTGCGGAGTTCTCGAATGTATCGAAAGAAGTTACAAATGTACTGATCGAAGCGGATGGAAACATGTCTTGAACGTGTGGGAAAGGAAATGATCCAAGGACCATTGGATCCAAGAGAACTTGATTAAAAGAATGAATAAGATGACATGCATGGACCAATGAAAGAAAAGCGTGTTATTAATGTTGCAACAATTAGTTAGCAAAGTTAGAATTAGGGTATAAGAGGGCCTACTCTTAGTGGGAGGGGTTCATGTCAGTCGCTGTCACAGTCAGGAGCGGAGTTGGAGAGTCGTGTTGGTGTTGGTGGCTTCCAGTGCTGGGTGGTCCTGATCGATCCCTTACTGAGCGGGAGATGCTGAAAGACTGTTAGATGAGACGGGTTGCAGGTAGCTGATGCTGACGAGCTGAAGTTTCTGTTGCTGTCTTAATTTTCCAGTTGAGTATGAGAATCAGGTTATTTCTAATTCTTAAACTTAGGTTAGAAATCATTAGGCTAAATTAGGAAAGTAGGCAGGTAATTAGGGTTTTGCTTCATGACAAAAATTTCCTTTCTGAAATAAATTGATTATGCTTAATAAATATTTGAATTAATAATGAATGAATAATTGAATAAAAGTTTAAAATTCTATCTCATGCTTTTAAAATTATATAAAATTTAAAGATTCTTTAAACCAAATGACTCAGTGGTTATTTTCCTAAATGATTGTGACATCAGTAATTGGTTATTGTGATTTAGCTGGTCTTAATCACTATGAACTAATTTCTTACATGAATGATTCATCGACAAAACAATGAGCAGGAATATCTTAGGAAATAGCTAAAAGAAAGCGATAAGTTAAGGTAATAAGATATCCCGGCTCCTTCCAGCGGTACATAAATGGTGTTTTCCATTTTGTTCTCATGCTTCTCCTAGGAAAACAGAATTTCGTAAAGATATAAAGGAAATCCAGGTGTGTGCGTGTGTGTTAGGCGATGTTTATGGGCCCCATCGTCATGTGGATGTGAGAAAATATAGTTTGCCCCTGGATGACCTATAAGTAACCTAGGAGGAGAATAGTTTTTATTGTACGCGCTGCATCAGATTTCTTGGTAGCAGAGTTATGGTTTTCTATAGATTAGTTTAGTGATTATTGTTTATTGATTATTGATTATTTTTATGACTAACACTATATGTTGAGTCGTGTTATGTTATATGTGAGTTTTCACGCTTCTGGGATGTAGGAAGTGGAACACGTGTGGCAAGAGAAGTCACATGGAATTTGGTACATGGTCTGAATTCATTTTTGGTAATAACACAGGTTGTGTTATGTTAGGGATTTTCTGTACGAAAAGTGTGTAATTGAGATAGCAAATCACGTTTACTTGTGAAACTTTGGCCTTAATTCTCAGGAGCCTAGTCTCCACATGTGTCTTATCCCCAGAGAAACGAGTAAATTGTTTGCTTGAAAGAAGGGTAAGGTAGAGGGAAGTGCTACTTTATCGGCGAGAGTAAAAATAATTCTGTGGTAGGGTAGAGGTAAGCGCTGCCTACTGGAAATACAGGATTCTTGTGTAAAAGGACAAAGCTGTCACTTTTGTTTAGCGAATCAGACTATGGAATTGTTTTAATTGTTGTAACTAACGGAGAAAAACAGCGAAAAGAAAATTGCCGATAAATTTTGTAAAGGAGGGGTAAAAGAGCAGAAGTGACGTAGAACAGTGCAGCGCTAGGATTGGATAGTGCGCCAGTCACGTGAACCCAGAGCAGGAGTGACGTAGAAAAGTGCCGCGCTAGGATTGGTTGGTTCGCGGACGGAGGGAATTGTTCTGATTGGTACGTTAGTGTGAGTCGCGCTGTAATTGGTTGAAGTTCCGTACACAGAACAGCGTTAGCGTAAAGAGAAAAACAAAACAAATAGAAAACATGCCGTATTACGAGTATGAAAGGGAGAGAACGTCATGGACGACAAAATTAAAGAATTTCTTTAAGAAAGACAAAAAGGTTGTGACTAGAGAGGGACAAGTAATTCCTCCGCCGAAATCAGCAGCTTCACATATGATGCTGAAATATGGATATCATACGTGCATATGGTTGGAAAACTGGGCAAAGTATACGAAGAATGATGGTGCTTTAGCTTTCCCTGAGAATGGTTCATTTAGTGTAGCGGTTTTGCGAAATTTGCGAGAAAAGATGACAAATCTAGAACCTAGACCTAGACCGACACAGTTTGAAGCGTTGACGGAATGGGAGGATGAGATGTATGAGCGAGAGAGATTCAGAGGTTTTAGGGATCATGAGTTTATGCCTGGAAGGATGTGGGGAATAAATCATGAAGACAGAATAAAACGATGGAGATGTGCTAACATGACAGGAGGTTTGTTTCCAGCTTTTACAGTTGAGGAAGGGACTAAGAAAAAACGGACTGAGAAAAAGAAACATATAGAGAGGGAAAAATATATGCATGAGAGCGAAACGGATGATGAATTGCTGGAAGATATTTTAAATAGAAATCCACCTCCGTATCAGCAGAGTTCTACAGTGGTGACACCAAATGCGCCGCTAATAGAGACTATGCGAAATAAAAGTCCGGAAAAGAGAATTGAAATAAATAGGTCACAAGAACAAATGAGAACTTCACAAAATGAAGGAATAGAAAGTGACAATGCCAGCGAATTAGCAAGAACAACCAAAGAACTAACTGAAAAGATTAGAGAATTAACGAAAAATATGGAAGCAGTTACTGTACCTGTAACAATAGGTCCAGTGATACCAGTTTTTGAGAATCAGAAAATTGATGAAAGATCTTTGGTGATTCCCATGAGTTCACAATTTCAGAGAGAAAAAGAAAGAATGGAACAAAGTGCAAATACAAGTAATTTGGCTAGTACTTACAGACCAAGTCCACCTACAAATTTGACGGTGAATGAGTGCAATGGTAGGAAAATGCATATGGTAACAGAATCTGCAACAGAAACCCCTGAAAAGAGTGGTAATTGGGTAGAACTAAATAATACACCCATAGGTCCGACTCCTGATGAGTTAAATGAGTGGATGAAGGCATTTAAAATAAAAGAACCAGAAGAAAAACCATTAGACGTAATTAGATTAAAAATCGACATGGAAGAATTAATTCTAGGAACGATTGGTACCGAAAAGATAAAAAATTACCAGGATGATGAAATAATGTTTCTGTGCAAAAGTATTACATGGAGGGCAAAGAATTTACATGACAAACTAGAAGAAGTAGCCAGTGAAATTGGAATAGACTTTGCGAAAGTGAAAACGTTGCAGAAACCATATAGAGTAGACTTTTGTGAAAAGGATATTGAAAATTTGAACACGGCAGGAAGGCTGACACAGATAAAAGAGTTAATTGTGTTGTTGAGAAAATGGGGTGATGTGGATAGATGGAAGGTTAGATGGACGAAGAAGAATGAGAAAACTACAGACAAAGGTTCATTGGCTTTTATGATAACTGAAAAAGAATCTGTTGCTAAAGAATACCCCATGAGAGAAACTCCAGGTGGTAGTTACGTGCATGTTCCCTGGACTAGGCAGGACATACTGTCATTTACCAATGACTTTCCAAAGCTAAGAGAGAAGCCAGTTGAGTGGTATCGACAAGTAGAGAGGTTTGTAAAGGTCTCAAAAGTGTTGTGGATAGATTTAGATGGATTATTTGACATAGTGGTACCAACAGATTTGTGGTCAGAATGTAAGATTACAGTTGACTGGCCAACTACAGAATATCCAAGAGATCCTAAGACAGGAGCTCCAGGTCCTGATGTGATGAAGAAGTACGATAAGGTGATTACCTTTTTGAAGAATAAGATTCCTCCTAAAGAGACAGATTGGGTAAAAATCGATAGAACTACACAAGAAAGTAAGGAGTCTGTACATGCATATTATGAGCGATTGTTGTTGGTTTTCAAGCAGTATAGTGGTTATGAGGAGTTGAGTGAAAAGGACATGAGTCATTTTGTATACCGATTTGTGTTTGGCCTGAAACAAGAAATAAGTGATATGATTAAGCAACACATGATAAACTGGCAGAATGGAAGTGTAGATGAGGTGCTGAGGTATGCTAAGTATTGTAGTGATGAAATAGAGAGTAAACAGCGTAAGTTGAAAGAGAAGGCAATGTGGGCACAGGTGAAGGTGGCAGAAAAACAAGAAGCTCAATTGGACAATAATAATGGAAATGAAACAGGACAGAATAAAATGCGACCTAACATAGGTAAAGGAAAGGGTCAAGTGAGTCTAGAAGAGGCAAAGAAGAAATGGCCATGTCATAATTGCGGAAAATTAGGGCATTGGAGAAACGAGTGTAAGTTCCCACCTAAACCTAATCCGGAAAATCAATCATTAACTCCACAGGTGCAGAATGAGGTAGTTGTTCAACAAAGTCAGGTGCCGCAACCACCACTTCCCAACACTGTTAACCAGCAAAGATACAGTACAGAAACAGGATTCTACGGAGGAGAGCAGGTAACACAGTTGCCGCGAGCAGCTAACATTTCTCAGTATTGGTTGCGTCAGAGTGAGGATGACCCGGATGAAAGATTCTGACGGTGCCCAGGAGAGGGGAAAGAGTGCGTACTTGGCGCAACTCTAGAGGTAGATCAGTCTGGTCCCTTTGTGGATGGAGAAGTGAATGGTGCAAATGTAACATTCCTTGTCGATACTGGAGCTACCCGTTCTACTGTTAGATCAGTGGAAATTCCAAACCTTCCTCTCTCAGGTGAATACATCCAAGTAGTAGGAGTAGCCAATCAGCAGATTAAAACCCCACTTACTGAATTGGTGGAAGTAAAAATTGGTTCTTTTAGCAAAATGCATAAATTTGTAGTGTGCGATTGTAGTCCTGTAAATCTTTTGGGTCGTGACCTCTTGTGCAAGATGAATTGCACAATTTATTGTACGCCAGATGGAATTGGATTTCAGACCTCAGATGAAGATGTCTTGTATAAAGTAACTTTGATGAATCAGGAACCTGAAATGAATGGTTTGTTTCCTGCATTTGATGCAGAAAAACTTCCAGAAGAACTGAAAAGTGCAGTAAAAGAAAGTGTGTGGGATTTTACAGGAGAAGACATTGGATTAATGAAAGAAGTTGATCCCGTAAAAGTAACAGTAAAAGAAGGAACAACTTACCCGAATACGCCACAGTACAAATTAACTCCAGAAATAATTGAAGGAATAACTCCTGTAATAAATAAAATGATTGAACAGGGAATTCTAAAAGAAATAATGAGCAGTCCATGTAATTCACCTATTATGGGACTGAAAAAGCCAAATGGAACATACAGAATAGTACAGGATTTGAGAAAGATCAACAAAATAGTTGTGCCCTGTTGTCCAATAGTGCCAAACCCTGCAGTAATTCTATATCAAATTCCACATGAAGCTGAGTGGTACACTGTGATAGATTTGTGTCACGCATTTTTCTCTATTCCTTTGCATCCAGATAGCCAGCCATTATTTGCGTTCCGGTTCGGAGAGCGTATTTTGGCATGGTGCCGAATTCCTCAGGGGTATACAGAAAGCCCCTCAATCTTTAATCAGATTCTAAAGAAATCTCTGGAAGATTTGAAAATGCCAGAAAAGTCAGTGATGGTGCAGTATATCGATGACCTGTTGGTGGCATCGAAAACAAAAGAAGCATGTGTAAGTGATACAATTGCTTTACTGAACCATCTAGAGAAAAGAGGACATAAAGTGTCTCCTTCAAAATTGCAGTTTTGTCAGAAAGAAGTCCAGTATTTAGGGCATAAAATTGAGAAAGGAGTGCGAAAGATAGCGACAGAAAGAGTAAGAATGATTCAAGGAATGAGAGCACCAATGACGCAAAGAGAGGTAAGAATGTTTCTGGGAATGGTTGGATATTGCCGACAATGGATAAGTGGTTTCTCTTTGATTGCAAAACCATTACAAAAATTGACCAAGAAAGATGTAAAAGACCCTTTTGAGTTAAACAATGAAGAAATGAAATCTTTCAAAGAATTGAAAAAGAAATTGTGTGAGGCACCTGCATTAGGCATGCCTGATTATGAGAAGGATTTTGAGTTGTACTGCAGTGAAAGAGATGGATGTGCGTTTTCAGTACTGGTACAAAAACATGGAACAATGAAAAGACCAATTGCTTATTTTTCAGCTGTTTTAGATCCTATAGCAAAAGCATTGCCCGGATGTCTGAAAGCAGTTGCTGCTACTTGTGTAAGTCTGGAACAAAGTGAAGGTATAGTGATGGGGTATCCACTGAGAGTATATGTTCCCCATTCAGTAGAAATTCTTTTGACAAGAACAAAAACACAGTACATGACACATAGTCGGCTGACTAAGTACGAAAAAGTCATCTTGAGTGCTGAAAATGTGACCATAGATAGATGCATGAATGTGAATCCTTCAACATCATTGCCAGATGAGGAGAGTATAATTGAACAAGACGAAGTAGATCATGATTGTCTGAACGTGCTGGAATATTGCACGAAACCAAGAGCTGACATAAAAGATGAACCGTTAAAGGAATCTGATTATGTCATGTTTGTAGATGGTTCATGTTTGAGAACAAAAGAAGGAGTTTTAAGCGCAGCTTACGCAGTGTGCACAGTGGCAACTGTGATGGAAGCGTCTTGTCTGAAAGGAATAAGGTCTGCACAAGTTGCGGAACTGATTGCTTTGATTCAAGCATGTAAATTAGGAAGAAATGTACGAGTCACGATTGTGACCGATAGCCAATATGGTTTCGGTATCGTACATGACTTCGGTCAGATTTGGTCACAAAGAGGTTTCTTGACGTCTGCAGGAACACCTATCAGAAATGGAGATTTTGTTAAAAAGCTGCTTGAGGCGATACAGTTGCCTAAACAAATCGCTGTAGTGAAGTGCAAGGCGCATAAGAAAAACGAAGATTACATAGCCGTCGGCAATAATTATGCCGATGAGATAGCCAAATATTGTGCAGAGAACATGGTGTCCATGAACAAAAATAGAGAAAGGGAGCATGTCTCTTCTCCTTTGCTTTTTACTAATACTGTCGAGACATGGGATGAAGTAAGACAGTTACAAGAAACTGCAAGTGATGAGGAAAAAGATTACTGGATAAAAGCAGGATGTAGAAGACAGGAAAATAATGGTGTGTGGGTATACAGAGACGAAAGACCAGTTATGCCTGATAGCATGATTGCAGACATGGCACGGATGTACCATGGACAAGCTCATATTGGGAGAGATGCAATGATCAGACTTTTTAGACAAACCTGGTATAACCCAAAATTCAGAGCCATTGCTGAAAGTCTTTGTCAAAGATGTCTTATTTGTCAGCAGTTTAACCCAGGAAGAAAAACAGTAGTGAGTCTAGGAACAATAGGACGAGAAGGAGGTCCATTCACCAGAATGCAGTTAGACTTTATAGAAATGCCCCCTAGTAACAGACTAAAATATGTTCTAGTGGTCGTCTGTTTGTTCTCTCGTTGGGTGGAGGCATACCCCACTAGAAGGAATGATGGAACAACAGTGGCAAAACTTATGCTGCGAGAGTTCATTCCAAGGTATGGTTTCCCAGTCACGGTTGAGACAGATAGAGGAACACATTTTCAAAATGAGTTGATCCAATTGATTTGCGAAGCATTGAGTATTAAACAAAAACTACATTGTGCTTACAGACCAGAGGCTTCTGGGGTAGTGGAGCAGATTAATGGAACAATTAAAAACAGATTAGGAAAAATGTGTCAAGCTACAGGACTCAAATGGCCAGATGCACTGCCTCTTGTTCTGATGACCATCAGAAGCATCCCTGAAAAGAAAACTGGACTTAGTCCTCATGAGATGATCATGGGACGAGCAATGAGACAAGCACACGTACCTGTCAACAAGTTATTGACTATAACTGATGATCTAGTACTGGATTATTGCAAGGGACTGGCTGATGTGGTGCGTTCTGTGTTTCATCAGGTTGGACCGGATGCGACCACTCTTGAAAGAAAACCAGCCCACGACTTGAATCCAGGAGACTGGGTCCGTATAAAAATCCACAGGAGAAGAAACTGTCTAGTTCCTCGCTGGGACGAACCACGACAGGTAATCCTAGTGACAACGACTGCAGTCAAGTGTGCAGGAGTGAAGAACTGGGTCCATGCCAGCCACACAATCAGAGTTCAAGAACCTACTGATCGACATGTGAGTCGACGTCTGGAGGTGTGGGATAAAAGTTTAACAGCTGGGACAACAAGGATAAGAGAAAGGGTGCCAGAACTTGAAGATCGACCTGAAAGTCGACATCTGGAAACCCCAACGGCAAACACCTCTAGAGAAGAAGAGGAAGAAGAAGAAGAAGAAAGAAATTCAGAAATTCCAGAACCTGAAGATCGACCTGTAAGTCGACATCTGGAAACATCTGACACAAGTTCAGGATCTGATGATTCAGTTGCAAACTGTGAAGAATTCCGAAGGAGAACTTGGGGTTATAAACCAATTAGAGAAGAAAATGAGCAAGAAAATGATCTAGATGAACAACCAAGTACAAGTTATGGTGGAAATCCTTCAGAAATAATATTAATAGATGAAGTAGGGAAAGAAGTACACAAAAAGTTAGAGAATCGAGAAGAACCCCGAGGAGCAATAGGGACAGATAGAGAAACAGAAGAACAGGGAAATTTAGAAGCAGAAAGGGAGGAAAACACCAAATCGGAAGAACACCGAGGAGGGACAGTAATAAGGGAACACAAGAAGGAGAAGACAGATCCACCAGTAGGAGATGACGAGATCATAAGTTTCAAAATAAGAGACAATAGTGAAACAGTTGAAACAGAAACTGAAGAAAGTGGAGAAGAGGAGAAGGCAAAAACTGAATCAAGAAAAAGAAATTGGAAATCAGAAAGAGAAGAAAAAGAAGGTGAAGCCAAAAGGCCAAGAAAAGGAGATAATTGGCCCAACAGCTATATAAGAAAATTGAGATATAGAATAATAAGAGCAGGAGACGAAAGTGCTGAACAAGTGAATGAAATAACAAGTCAAAAGGGACAAGAAAAACCCAGTGGAAAAAGATTACAAAAGTCCAAAAGAACAAAGAAAGTGAATGCAAAGTATAAGTCACCTGAGTGGCTGTATATTGCACTGACAGATTACAAAGAAGAAGAAAACACTCACGAGAACCAAAGACTAAGAAGTCGAATGGGAAAAGGTGAGATGCAACAAACCTGAAGTGAAGACTTATAGTGCTTCTGCCGGACATGACAATTTTACTGGATGTGACAAATCACCGGATGTGACAACGAAAGAATTCTGGAGAGAATTAAAAGAAAGTACCAAGCAAAGACTTTTTGAAAGCAGAGTGGCATCTAAGTCATTTCTGAGGTGTAGTGACACAATTTTCTGAAACTTAACAAATAGAAAAAGAAAAATGGAAAATACTAGGGATAGAAGAGATAAATGTGAGTTTATAAAAAGATGGTGCAAAATGTGCTGCTTTTGTACAGGGTTATTAATGACCATATGGATAGTTTTAGCAATCACAATTCCTATTAGTTTAGCTGTAATAGAAGCAAAGAATGATACTAAACCAGAAAAAGAAACTAATATTAAAGAACCAGTTATTTTAAGAAGTAGTGCAGAGTTACATAAGGATAAGTCAGTAACAGACTTTTCTAAAAATGTTTTTACAAAATTGTTGTACGAATATGTAGAGACAATGGATGTGAGAGATTGTTATGTTTGTATGCAGTTGCCTGCATCAGTGTCAGAAGGTGTGACTTATCATCACCTACCTCTAACTTATGGAATAACATGTAGTGTAATAGCAAGTTTATTTTATAAAACAGGTAGATTAGAATCTTATTATACTGACATAGATAAGATTTTTGCAAACATTCCAGTAGTACCAGAACTTAACAAAGTAAAACCAGCAAAAGTTTTAGGAGAATTCTTTTTAGAACATAGAAAATTAACGTTAGAAGAAATAGTTAGTAACAACCTAACCTGTGAGTTAAAGAAAGAAGAAAAAGTATTTTTAGAAATGGTTGAAGAAAGAAGAATGAAATTTCAAAAAGAAGCAATAAAAGAGGAAGGAACACATCTATGGACGTTTGAGGAAGGAAATCATGAAGGGAAAAAGATAAATGCAGCAATGACATTAGATTGGCCGCAAACAGGAAAGTTGTGTATTAGGAGAAATAAGACAGTCTATGACAATTACTTTGTAGGTTCCAGTATCTGCCATGACAATTATCAAATTCTGGGAGGTTGGGGATTCAAAGGTGGAAAAGATCCAATATTTCCAGGTATCTATTATATTTGTGGGAATAGAGCTTATTACAGGTTACCGGACCATTGGTATGGAACTTGCTATGTAGGCCTGGTCTTTCCAAAAATCTTTCATATGGACAGAGAAGAAAAGGGAACATACAAGATGATTAATAGCTTTACACGTAGAAAGAGGGAAAGTTTTTCAGAAATTGTAGGTGATATTTTTGGAGCATTAATACCAGCAGTGGGAATATCTTTGAATGCATTTAAAATTCGGAAGTTATCCACAGTAGTAGATCGTTTGTCTACAGATACTGCGGGAGGGTTCTTAATGGTAAATACCGAAATGGTTGCCATGAGAGCTATGGTGATGCAAAATCGGCTTGCCCTTGATATTCTTTTGGCAAAAGAGGGTGGAGTCTGTGGAATGTTGAAAGTCCAACATTGTTGTACTTACATTCCTGATAAAAGTGAAAATATACAGAAGTATATTACAAATATTACAAATTTGCACAAAGAACTAGTTCCACTGGAGGTTGAAAATGTTTTGGGAAAACTTGGTAGAGGGTTTTCTTCAGTAGCAAATTGGTTGACCAGAATGAGTAGACTAATGATAGGGAAAGTTATAATAATAGCAACTGTAGTAATACTGTTAGCCATGGTGTTGAAAATAGTAATAACGTGTATAAAAAGAAAAGTAAGACAAAATAAGATAAAAAGAAATAACAGAATAATGAAAGAGAGAGAGAGAGAAATGGGTGAAATTGAGTTGGAGAAAATGAAAGAAAACATGTATAAGGAGACAAAAAGACAAGATGAAGAAGAAACAGATGTGTAAATAACAAAAAGCAAAGGATAAAAGACATACTGCCTGAAAAGAAGTATAACTTGGGTTTTATGTGGTGATTTAAAAATCACCAAAGGGGGAGTTGATGGAGCAGAGAAAATAAATTTTTTAACCCCTAACAAATTTTATAAATAATTAATAAAATGTTCGTTTAAATGTATTAATCAACACTGTACGTGTGGGAAGGGTAACATGCAAATGTGTGTGCTAAATAATCTATTAATGGATGTCCGTGTGTCTAATTATAACGTAAAAATAAATGCGTACTAATTTAAAATAAATGCATGTTTTTGTGCTTCATAGAAATAAAACGTGTTGTTGCAAAAACAATAGTGATGGTAAGTAAGGAACAGCTTAAATGTTGCTTTCTGCTAGGTAATAACTAATTGGGGTACGTAGATGACGGGAGGGAAACGAAAAGGCTATTTTTCTCTATTTTAATTATGTTTTGTTTACTTCAAATTAGTGCTTCTAAAGTATAACCGAGTGGCGATATAAAATGGCTGCCAGTGGGTGATGTGCGCAGGCGCAAGGGAGACATGTGACACGGGAGAGAAGTCGGAGAAAAACTAACCTCGTGATGTTGCTGAGAGGCTAGGATGCGAGAAATGGTCAAGGCTGATGTGACCTAATTGAACTGATAGTGTGCCGTGGTGATCAGCAGAAGACCCGTGGGAAACCAGTTTAAGAGAAAGGACAATGACTGCGGAGTTCTCGAATGTATCGAAAGAAGTTACAAATGTACTGATCGAAGCGGATGGAAACATGTCTTGAACGTGTGGGAAAGGAAATGATCCAAGGACCATTGGATCCAAGAGAACTTGATTAAAAGAATGAATAAGATGACATGCATGGACCAATGAAAGAAAAGCGTGTTATTAATGTTGCAACAATTAGTTA
This sequence comes from Calotriton arnoldi, assembly GCA_963921515.1. Lineage (NCBI taxonomy): Eukaryota > Metazoa > Chordata > Amphibia > Caudata > Salamandridae > Calotriton > Calotriton arnoldi. Next base: position 2,257,680 of record CAWUFW010002046.1, read on the forward strand.
GCAAAGTTAGAATTAGGGTATAAGAGGGCCTACTCTTAGTGGGAGGGGGTCAGTCGCTGTCACAGTCAGGAGCGGAGTTGGAGAGTCGTGTTGGTGTTGGTGGCTTCCAGTGCTGGGTGGTCCTGATCGATCCCTTACTGAGCGGGAGATGCTGAAAGACTGTTAGATGAGACGGGTTGCAGGTAGCTGATGCTGACGAGCTGAAGTTTCTGTTGCTGTCTTAATTTTTCAGTTGAGTATGAGAATCAGGTTATTTCTAATTCTTAAACTTAGGTTAGAAATCATTAGGCTAAATTAGGAAAGTAGGCAGGTAATTAGGGTTTTGCTTCATGACAAAAATTTCCTTTCTGAAATAAATTGATTATGCTTAATAAATATTTGAATTAATAATGAATGAATAATTGAATAAAAGTTTAAAATTCTTTCTCATGCTTTTAAAATTATATAAAATTTAAAGATTCTTTAAACCAAATGACTCAGTGGTTATTTTCCTAAATGATTGTGACATCAGTAATTGGTTATTGTGATTTAGCTGGTCTTAATCACTATGAACTAATTTCTTACATGAATGATTCATCGACAAAACAATGAGCAGGAATATCTTAGGAAATAGCTAAAAGAAAGCGATAAGTTAAGGTAATAAGATATCCCGGCTCCTCCCAGCGGTACATAAATGGTGTTTTCCATTTTGTTCTCATGCTTCTCCTAGGAAAACAGAATTTCGTAAAGATATAAAGGAAATCCAGGTGTGTGCGTGTGTGTTAGGCGATGTTTATGGGCCCCATCGTCATGTGGATGTGAGAAAATATAGTTTGCCCCTGGATGACCTATAAGTAACCTAGGAGGAGAATAGTTTTTATTGTACGCGCTGCATCACTATCATCTATTCCCCCTTTGTCTCACTGTATGGGAGCAATACACAAAGACCAACTGCCAGCTACACCTAGTCACGTGACCCAGGATACAGGCTGCAGGCACCAAGAGATTAGGAGAAGAAAATGGCAGCTTTCTAGAAGTGGCATTTTCAGATTTCTGACTCAAAATCCAACTTTACCATTAAAGAGGGTTTTAAAGTACAATTCTTTAGAGACAAAGCTCGGCATTCCTACATTCTCTCAATTGAAAGTTATCACTAATTAAATGCAATAAGGCAACCCAATGTTATCCTATGGGAGAGGCAGGCCTTGCAATAGTGAAAAACGAATTTAAGATTTTTCACTACCATGACATGTAACAGTTAAACGTACATGTACAACGTTTGAAATACACTGCACCCTGCCCTATGGGCTTTTTAGGGCCTACGCTAGGGGTGACTTATATGTATTAAAAAGAAAGAGTTGGACCTGGCAAAAGATTTACTTTACGAGGTTGAAATGGCAGTTTAAAACTGCACACACAGACTGCAATGGCAGACCTGACACATGTTTACAAGGCTACGTAAGTGTGTTGTGCAATAAGTGCTGCAGCCCCACTAGCAGAATTTAATTTACAGGCCCTGAGTACAGATAGTACCCCTGTATTAAGGACTTAAAAGTAAATTAAAAGTGCCAATTTGGTGTAAATCAATGTGACTATGTTTAAAGGAGAGAGCACAAGCGCTTTAGCACTTGTTAGCAGTGGTAAAGTGCGCAGAGTCCTAAGGCCAGCAAAATCGAAGTCAGCAAAAACAGGAAGATAGAAGGCAAAAGTTGGGGGGAAAAAACCATGCCCAGGATGTCAGGTCCAACAGTGGCTCTCTTTGAATGTTTTTCAAAAAGTTTTGTATATCATAGAATAGATCAACAAACAAAGAGAACAAGCTCAAAATGTAGCTTTTATCAACCCAAAAATGTCTCTCTTGCAGGGAACCCATTTGGTTTTTATAAACCCAATGGGTTCCTTGGAGAGGAGACATTTATTCTGATGACCTTTGCTATTGGGTTGATAAAAGCTACATTTTGAGCTCAGTTCTCTTTGTTGGTTGATTCATTGTTAGGGGAGACGAACGAGCCCCTTTGTTCCCTCCTCTCTGAACGAGCCCCTTTGTTCCCTCCTCTCTCCCCCTCAATTGTTAAGATATCATAGAATAGAACCTCATTCAAAGAGTAATGTTGACAGATGTGCCCCCGTGGACTGCGACATACTGCCAGAAGCAGTAAACAGCATAGTAGCAGTGTGTTAAGCTGCAAGCCTCTCGCACAAAAATAAAAAATACATCAGAAAATGAAAAAATGATGTTTCCTCCAAAAAGAAAGTGGAGGGAGACTCTAACCCCGGAGGGGAGCACTTAATATGCCTCTGTGGAACACAAACAACATGCTGAAAAACAGTGCTGTGATCTTACTGAAAGAAAACAGAGTAGCTTTGAGGCATTCTGTAGTGAGTTATCACTATCTTCTTTTGTGTGTCACGTCATGGTTGGGACTTGGTGTCGAACGGCAGGTTTCAAACAACTCCCAATATTGCATTCTCTATTTTGATAAAGGATCACACTGTAGACACTTTTAGTGGCTTGAAACATGAGCCAGTAGCATGCAGGCAATCTTGTACTTGACTCAATTTTAAAGGAGATAACTGAACACAATTGCAATGCCCGAGTTGTTAAAAATATGCAGAGCTGCCAAGTGGCCCCATTTTTGTAAAGCACCCTCAACCAGTCCTGGCATTTGAGCTGACAATGCATTGCATTGTGCAAATTTGCATTTAACAACGTAAGGATGGGGTTAAAAAATTCCAGCATGCAATGATGCAAAGTGATTTTGGCTAAAAAGGTCAGATTGACTGGAGGTGTCTCACGTTATACGGAGCCAATTTCTAGATAATATAGTAAAAGAAAAAGCAAATATTCACTATAGAAATGACTTTTGCCTATATTTGTTAGAGGGTGTGCCCTTAACACTCGCTACAGTTTCAGCTTCCATACAATATTTAACATTTTATTGAATATTGTTAGAAAATAATTTTGTCTCGGGGTGTCAGAGAGCTGACAGCCACGATGGTCAAAGTTTAGAAATGTTCCGAGCTCTGGCCCAAAATCTTTCACAATCCGCATCTCAGCTTGACCCCATGTACCAAAAGACTGCTCAACCTATTGTGCTACCTCATTGGAAACCCTTCTGGCCCACCATGGCGCCTGGTTCAGGAGGGCTGTCCTGCTGCAGTCTTGCATCCTGGCACGACGAAGTGGTGTCATGCCCCACAGGACCCTGATTGCACCGGAACAGGACTGAGTGGAGGCAGCAAGTGGTACACCAGAGGATTCACCTAATATCCGCAAGTGGTAGGGTCCTCGCCTCGTGGGAGGAACAACTGGCTGGAAAGGTGCTGGTGAGAGTGAAAAAGTGGGGAGGTGCCAGTTGAGAAGACTGAGGGGTATATTCACAAGAACGTGTGATAACTACCGCAGGATTAGCGTAACGCAATTTTCAATAACGCAGCCTATCACAGGAAAATAACCCCGTGTCAACGTGGAATTCACAACAAGGCGGTAGCATGCGATAGCCTGCAGCGAAACCGCGGACAAAGTCCGCCATACAATCACCACGATGGAGATAAAAACACAAACCACAACACCAAAAACACGCGATGGGCCAAAGCGCGATGAGGAAACCAGCGACAAGCAGCGCCAGGCCTGCAACACACACCTGGCAGGCGTCAGAAACCTCCATAAAAGCAGGAAAAAAAATCCACACACAAACTGACCAACACACAAGCACCATGGAGGCAGCCCGGAGCAGGCGCAGAGGACCAGCGCAAACTCACAAGCACCCCGGACGACCAGCCTGGGACCTCGGGGACAGGGAAGGGCAAGGACAAGAAGACCAGGAAGACCAAGTTCAGTCCGCAGGCGAACAGGATCATAGTCACGGAGGTGATGGAAAACCATCAACAACTCTTTGTCACCTCCAACGTGTCATTGGGCACCAAATATGGAAAATGGCGGGACATCGTCGACAAGGTAAATGCCGTCGGAGAGCACAAGCGGACAATGGACGAGGTCAAGAGGCGATGGAATGACATCAAGCGGAAGACCAAGGATAAACTCTCCGTCAACCTGAAGGCAGCAACGCAGACCGGAGGTGGGGGCCCAGTGCCACAGCTGGAGCTGGATGACATGGAGGAGCTGGTGTCGACAGTCATCAGTGTGGAGACTGTGGCCGGAGTCGGGGGACCGGACACTGCTCGACAGGACACACCACAACCGCAACAGGGTGAATGACCACCAGGTACTGGGGGGACGGGGGGAGATGGCCACAATGGCACACATGCACAAGCAAGCAGGGCACAGTGCACACCCACAATCACTCTGGGTCCTCGCCCAGACCCACAGACTGTCACAATGTACAATGCCATGCTGTCTGAATGTCAACCTGTACCATGCGGCTACATACATGTGGACACATTGTAATACACCATCTCCCCATCACATCGCAGGGGCATTGTCAACACCTCCGGCAGAGCAGTCACAGCCACTCTTCACTGATGACGAGGAGGAGGACAACACCAGCATCGACATCCAAACCATCCAAGACCTCATTGACCACCTCCGCAACTCACCTCCAGGATCAGGGCAGCCCAGCTACATCCATGAGACCCCACCCACCAGCCAAACCGCCCAGCAGGAGGCACCCACAGCCCCGACACCCTCCCAAGACCCCCAGGAACAACAAATGGCCTTCTAACGCCGTGTGCTGGAGGGCCAGAGGGAGACGGCCGAGCAGGTGTGGGCGGGGTTCGAGCTCATGGCTAACAAACTGGACGCCATCCTTGGGTGTCTATGTCCGCCCCATGGTCTCCAGCGAGCCCTGACTGACATCTCTGGAGTCATGACGCGGAGGGAAGAATACCTGTCCGCTCACAGTGGCCCCAGCGATGCCAGCCTTGAGCTGGCACACATGCGGAGGCTCATGGAGGACATGGTGCGGATGGAGGCGGAAAGGATGGCAGCCGCCGCTGCACATCAGCGAAATGTAGCTGGGATCTACCGTGCCCTGCATGTCCTCGTCATGGCATTGCTGCCACAAGGCGTGGTGATGATGAATGCTGCTGCCCCCACACCATCCACATCTCCGCCCCCTGGTGTGTCAGTGCCTCCTAGTGCGGCAGGCGTATCCACTCCGGCACCTGATGTGTCACTGCCACACAGTGCGGCCGACAATCCTCCTCCGGCACCTGATGAGTCAGTGGCACACAGTGCCGCAGCCGGCACTGCAACACCTACAGGTGGGGCAGGGCACACACCCGGGGATGAGGACGTGGATGGGACTGTGGTCAGGAGGGCCAGGCACTAGCATCCATTACCACCACCTTGCCTGTTTCTGCTTGGTGCCGCACATGGCCTCAAGACCTACCACTGACCCCCGATACACTCCGAGGCACTCACCTTGGACAACGACATGGACTGCCACATCCTGTTTGACGACCAATGACACGGTGGACAGACTGCAGACTGTACCCTTCCTCATCCGCAGTACAGGTCATCCCGGGATGGACACTGGCTGGCCCTCCACGGGCCCATATTGTGTGGTGTGCTTGGCATTGCCCTGTACCGCACCAGCTGCATGACTGCACTGGATGTGCAAATAACCATCCAGTGACGCACTGCTGTGTAATGTCTTATGTCATTCCTGTGTGGTTGTGTGGATGAATGTGGGGACAGTGCCTTCCCTTGCTTCAATGATGTTCATCCTGTGGGATGCCAGTAAGGGGGTGCGACATTGCATCTTGTGTAGCGGGTTCCGTAAACACTGCAGCAGGGACACACGCATCAGTCACTTCCTTGTCCGGACATGGACTGGATCACGCCCAGAGCCCACGAGTCATTGTTGCAAGCCCTGCGCTGGTCCGGCGTACGGCAGGCCAGTCCACTCCGCTTACGCCCCGAGGGGGGGCCCTCATTGCTACCCGTCGCAGCCGTACTCGCTGGTGGTGTGCATGTCACTGGTCTAGTCATCAGCATGTCACAGCCACTCCCTGAGGGCAGGTTTTCACACACACTACACCCATCCGGCACAGGCATCACAGGCCATGTAATATACAGGAAGATAGCAGTGGTTTTATGAGAAAAGCCAGCACCTCTGTTAGTTTGCAAAATGTACAATACAAAATGTCCTTCGGCGTGCTCAATGTCAACACCGTGCCATCACAGTGTCACTATGTACATAGAGAAACTCTCCAAATACAATAACCATAACAACAAAGACAGAGCACCGCACAAACAAGTATTAACTGACTAACACTAGTCAGTGATCAGTTTAATTCCAAACAAAACACCAATTGTAATGATCAATATACATTTCTCTTGATCTCCAATGAAATTGACACGTAGGTATAGAAGAAGAACAGCCGACACGTGTTTCGTCGTGGGACGACTTTCTCAAGGCTTAGGTCCATAAAGTGTCCCTTTACTTGTCGCGGACGTGACCTAGAAGCTGACACTTTGCTACACCGTAGATCACGTCTCTAAAGATACTGTTTGTACTGGGAGGTCTTGACTTGTGGACTCCCTTTCGTCTACCTAAACGAATTACGGGCTCACCGTTCATATAACAAATTGTTTTTACCGTTCATTGAGACATATGATTATATATTGGTATTGCCCTGCACCCATGACATCTTCAGATTCAGAAGAATGGCTTGCTCTCGCTGATTGTGTGCACGCACAAATTTATGGACCTAAGCCTTGAGAAAGTCGTCCCACGACGAAACACGTGTCAGCTGTTCTTCTTCTATACCTACGTGTCAATTTCATTGGAGATCAAGAGGAATGTATATTGATCATTACAATTGGTGTTTTGTTTGGAATTAAACTGATCACTGACTAGTGTTAGTCAGTTAATACTTGTTTCTGCTGTGCTCTGTCTTTGTCACAGGCCATGTGACTGCGCCAATATAAGGGTCCGACGACGTCACAGTCCCCTCTTCCGGTGGTGACTGGATGACGGACGCCCCACGGTTCGCACTCATATAGGGCCCATGAGTTGCTGCGCACAGGGTTAGTGGCATCCGAGGCCTTGAGTACAGCACGGGCCTACCGCCACGTGGCGCAGACTGGGGTTGCACAGGGTTAGTGGCATCCGAGGCCTTGCGGATGGCACGGGCCTACCGCCACGTGGCGCAGACTGGGGTTGCACAGGGTTAGTGGCATCCGAGGCCTTGCGGACGGCACGGGCCTACCGCCACGTGGCGCAGACTGGGGTTGCACAGGGTTAGTGGCACCAGAGGCCTTGCAGACGGCACAGGCACCCCGCCACGGGACGGTGACTTTGGGTGCACTGAGTCAGTGGCACCTTGAGCTGCTGAGTGGGTGTGCAACCTGTGATGATGCCCCGTCCCGGCGGTCCGGACGGCTCAGGTTTTGTGTGCCCTGCTGGACCGCAGTGTAGGCGAGAGCCAGCGCACAGCGCGGGCCTACCGCCACGTGGCGTCGCTTCCGGGATCCCAGAGTTGGTGGCACCCATTGGGCTGAGCGGGTGTGCAGCCTGCGATGGTGCCGGATGCACTGGTATGTCCTCTGCCATGGAGTAATCAAGACCCAGCACCAAACGTGAGACCTGGTGGCCTGCGGAGCGGGACTGCATGATGTGGAGGGTGCCATGTCCGTGGGCCCCGGGCTTGTGGCTTGCAGCGGCACGTTGTGGGACCTCCTGTCTATGCGCCGGTGGTGGGAGGTGAGCATTGAGGCCTGGGTGTGCATGGGCGGGCATGCTCCAATGGGCGGCCGGAGGGGTTGGGGTGCCTCGGCCTGGATGTGCATGGGTGGGCAGGCGATGTTGTCTTGTGCAAGTGTGTGTACTGTGCCAGTCATGTGTCTGGGCTCTGTTTCAGCTGACGACTCTGACTCAGATGTGTGACCTGGTGAACTGCCCTACATACCGGCACGTGGTTGGAGACACACCGGTGGCAGCAGGTGAGCAGTGTAGCCTGGGTGCGCAGGGGCGGCACTGTCTCTCTCTCTCTCCCTCTCTTCCTCTCTCTCTCCCTCCCTCTCTTCCTCTCTCCCTATCTCTCCTCTTCTCTATCCCTCTCGCTCTCTCTCTTCCTCTCTCTCTCCTCTTATCTCTCTCTCTCTCTCTCTCTCTCTCCCTCTCTTCCTCTCTCTCTCCCTCCCTCTCTTCCTCTCTCTCTCCTTCGCTCTCTGTCTGTCCTTTGATGTGCGCAGGACACACCTTCTCATCATGTTTTTTGTCTTACAGGCTGTGACCTACGTATTGTCCGGAGGGGAGCGACCATGTGTCTTCATTTCATTACGGTGTTCATTTTAATAAAGTTTCATTTGTTGCTTCGAAAGTGAATGTGTGCTGGTCATTTCTGTGACGACACATCCATGTCACCAGTTGTGATTGTGCGGCATCAAGCGGAATATTTTGTACATGTTTAGGTGTGGCTGATGTGGCATGTCTTTGGTCGGGGGGGTACCAGGGATGGGTGGTCCTGGGGTGGTGGCGGTGGGTGTTGTGGCCCTCTTGGGTGTCCGGGCCGCATGATGTGTGGCTCCATGGCATCTGTTGCCCTTCGGATGTGGCCCTGGGCTGTGCTCCCTTTTGTGGTGCTGGCTGCCGTCCGAGTTTACACCAGCTCAGAGCAGGTGTAGATTTCCTGGTGCTAACGCGCCTTATCGCCTGTTTTGTGTTTTTATCGCGGATGTGGCTGGTCGTTGTGAATGTTGAGGTGTGATGTTGTCTTAACTTTAGTCACGGGAACGCCTACTCTGCATCTCATTAGCGATATTTGCGAGGGTCCTCTGTGGCGATGTTTTTTGCGGCTGCTATCGCGGGTAAACTGGTGCTGTGGGCTGTTAACACCGGCTTGTGAATGGAGGGGTAAATTTATCACGACTTTGGCTGCGATAAAGTGCCGTTAATTCGGCGATGGCTCCTTGTGAATATGCCCCTGAGTGGATACAAGTACGGCCTCAGTGAGGGTGCATGGGGAGATGTGCCCTATTCTGTTGCCTGGCAAGCTGTACCAGACGGTGCGAGCAGTGGCTTGCATCATCAGTGAATCTGAGTCGGGCGGCGAGACAAATGGATGGTAGTGCTTTCGTTGGTCCCTTCCACGCAGGAGTGACCCGTTTTGACATCAGCCCTAGAAAAGAGCAGAAGACTTGTGGGACAGAAATCCAGTGTACAATGTATGCTGCTGCTCAAACCTGCCTTACTACTGGGTGATTTGTCTTGACAGCCGCATGCATGAATGGCAGAGATTGGAAGCTATTAGTGTGCATGGAGGCCCACCTTCACCACAGGTGGTTGGATTGGACAGAAGCCTCCTATTGGTTAGTGAACTGCGGGATGTGCATGCTTGGGCCTTTGCATGTCTTCGCTCCTCACTGACTCTCTGCTGGATTGAATGTTGATGTCCTGTAAGTAGTTAAACAAAGTTATAGAGGAACTGCGGAGCAAAGTATGAGGCCTCAGTAAATGAGGATAGCAGATAGGGTCAACAACTACATTGCCCTGTCTACCCCTGGCCCTCAGCCGACAAATAGTAGGCATCATAATGGGTAAACATGACCAGAAACAGGCAAACCTGTCTTTTGAAAGTTTTAAAGATCACATAGTTGAGCTGAAGACTGGAGAGGAAGACCAAAAGGAGGCCTTGGTGTGGGACATATAGGCCACATGAAGGTTCGCATGAAACAACAGGTCACATGCACAGACATGGCTAAGAGGTATATCTCCAGCATTAGTGGAAACAGTTTCAGAATAGAGAAAGTACTGGAAGTGATCTGTGCTAAAACTGAGGACATGGAGGCGTGATCACGGTGCAATAATAAACCCATAGCAGGAATACCAAAGTCCATGAGCGTAGGCAGAATGGAAACATATGTGGAGAAGCTCGTCATCGAAGTATTAGAGAGGCCCAGTCTCTTTATTGTGCAGTGGGCAGATCGACGATTGGCCCCTCGTCGAGTCACTGGGTCTCCCCAAGCCGAAAGCACGTATTCTGAACTACAAGGAGTGAAATGCCATGTTGCATATAACTAGGGGGAAAAGTGGCTAACAATTGTAATTGTATTTCCCCATTGTGAACGAAAAAGCAAGAAGAACCTTCCTGAATGTAAAGTAAAGGCTTCAATATATCTGCCTCAACCAGGCTGAACATCAATATTAAGCACAAGGTGCATATATTCAGAGATCCCAAAGCAGCAATGACGTTTCTTAAAACTACCATTGTGAGAGACGCAGTACTGAGGTCAGACCCTCTGTAACTGGACTCTCCATTGCACCTTGATGACACCGACTGACCATGGGGTGTTGAGGCCCTTCAGATCTGGGTCACCTCCTAATATTTTGAAGTATGCATTCGCCTCGTGCACCCTTATGATATCCATCCTGGAGACTGAAAGTTGCTTTCTAACAACTGTATAGGCGTTGTAAACTGAGTGCTGACTGAGGAACATATAACCAGAAATTCAGTTTTTTCATTGCATTACAGCTAATATTTGCATAGATGCGCTTACAATGCTCCACCTCTACCTACCTCTTCCACCCTCCCCGACCCCCTCCTCGTTCCCTCCTCCCGGAATGAGGTTGAGCCTAAGACACTGTGCACGCATCGAGGCTATCTCAGGACTTCCCCACCTCAAGGACGCTCAGCACACTGGGTCCTCTGAACATTTATGTTGGCCTATGCCGTTCTAATGTGATTTCTGCTTAAACCTTCTGTAAAGCACTCCGATACCCTCGGGTCTGGCCAGCGCTATATAAAACTTCTTAATAAAATAATAAATTAATAAAATAGGTTCTTACACTTGTGTTTTGAGACAATGAGACAATGAATGTGGGATTTGGGTAGATTTCCAATGGATTGAGATGTTTGGACTGTGTGGGGAAAGTTGGGGACCCTGGGGTGACTTTTCATGAGTGCTACAGAAGATATGTTGGAGAGCAGTGAGATCCTTGAGACTGAGAGCGAGAATAGTGTCATGACGGGTGGCATGAGTTAATGCATCTGTTGTGTGCATTGCTAACCATAACCGATGAATTTCAGTGGTTTGACAAGACTAAGCCAGAACCATAGCTCACTTTTAGCTGTGTTTTTCAGTGAATTTTGTTGCTTTTTATGATTTTCATAATTTTCAAACCCTGCTGTGCAGTTCGGCCTTGCCCGAAAGGAAGGAGAGCAGCTACTATTGGTGCAGCAGGTGCAGTGCCACTGGGGCTAGAGCTTTGAGTGAACCATTCAACCTTAATATTTGCTGTATTTTAATACCCCAACAGCAGACACAGGGGCCATTTTCCTGGCTTTCACAAGCCATGCTACACAGGGGTTGGGCGCATGTCTGCCCTGTGGCCAGACCTTGCAACTAAATTGCAGGGAGGTTTGGCACAGGGCCTGGTTTGTGGTCAGGCCTTGCACCCTACCTCCTGACTTTCATGAAAAGCCAGAAACTCATTTTAGTGTTTAGCTCTGCTTGTTCTTTTTTTTTTACACTGCATACATCTTGAGAGTTGGCTCCGTCTCAAGAGTCAGGAATACAATGGTGGTCGAATCTGCACTTAAAAGTGCCACGGACAAGCTCAAGAGTACTCTCTGACTGGAGGGCAATGCGCCGAAAAGCACACTTACCTCAAGAGGGGCTTATATTTTTCAGTCGTTTAGGTACTCCTCACCACTGTGCTGGGGTTGGTCACCTTTTGGGATTGTCAACCCCCCATGGCTGACTTGCAGGGACAAATTATTCAGCCCTAACCCAGCCACTCACATTGTGTAAAAATTCAAAATGTGATTGCCAGAATTAGCTCATAAGTTTAAACTGCAATGATGCACAAAAGTGTTTAACCTTTTAAATCCTGCCAGTATCTTTTTAAAATGTGAATATTTCAAATACTACTGTACAGTTTTACACCAAATTTAAAAAAGCACACTTTCTGAATAAAGCTCGACTTTCATACCAAGTTTTGTGTAAAGCATTTCAGGGGCATATTCTCAAGCCCCCATCGCCACCCATTGTTGTGGCGATAGGGACTTAGCCCTATTCACAAGGCAGCGTTAAGCCACGTTAAGTGGCTTAACGCGGGTTAACGCTGCCTTGTGAATAGGGCTCCCTTCGCGCTGTTTTTAGCATGAAGGGGGCGTGCAGTGGGTGTTGCGGTGGGCGTTCCACCGCAACACCCATTGAGTTTGACGCTACCTCCTATTCACAAGGGCAGCGTAAATAGGAGGTAGCGCCAAACTTAAGACGAGGAAAAATCTGGTCTTAAGGTGGCGAAATGAGGAGAAATGCTTTTCTGCTTTTTCCATGTGTGCTGCCTTGTGCAGCACACATGGAAAAAGCAAAATGCCATGGTTTGTTCATGTACAGGAAGGTGTCCCTTCCTGTACATTAACAAACCTTTTTTTAAAATGCCGTTTTGTAACTTTCATGTGCGCTGCACGAAGCAGCACACATGTAAGTTACAAACTGGCATTTTCGGTTTGTTTATGTGAAGGAAGGGGCACCTTCCTGTACATAAACAAACCTCCCTGCACGCAGACACCCTTGCACTCTGGTGCAAGGGTGCCTGCGTTGGCGCTAAGTTGTGAAACTTAGCGCCATCGAAGGGGGAAACGCGAGGCTGCACCATATCCTTGAGAATAGGGTGCAGCGTCGCGTTTCCGAAGTGGCGGAGAGAGGCGTTAAGCCAAGAAGGCTAGCGCCTCTCTCCGCCACTTCCTTGAGAATATGGCCCTCAGTGTTTTTTGCCTTCCCCTCTGAGACCGAAAATGGAAAATTATATACTTTTTCACCCCCCCTCAACTTTTTTTTATGGATTGTTCATCACGTAACTTGCTAAGCCAAAAACCTAGCTGCCTGAGTTAGTAGATTGGAAAGTTTTGTGCAAATCCACCCATGGGGGTCAAAAGTTATAGGCAAATCAAAAAATGCCTTTACAATGGAAAGGGTGGCTGAACCATGCTTACGCATTAATTGTATTTGTAATTTATATAGCGCTTACTACCCCTGACGAGGCATCGTAGTGTTTTTTGGAGAGTAGCACGCTACTCCGGAACCCAAAAAGGATTACTGGTGAATTAGTATGGGGAAATATGAATTCATTTGAGTGGTGGACATGTGAGTCTGTTAGTTGGATTGAAAACTAATGTTGATAGACAGCAGACAAAGAGATGGATGGATAGACATTTTTTAATCAAAGGTCTTACCTGACAACAGACCTAAAATGCACCTGCAAAGGTTATTTAAAGCAATATGTTCACTTCCATCCTGAATGACAACAAGTGCTTGCCACAAAGTTGTATACACCTTTTGAGTTCTCAAGATTAGGCAAGAGGCAACACTTCTAAAAGGTCAGATAAGGTAGCTGTCTTGCGACGCCATGTAGTCACAGTGCAAAGTTACGTTAGAAGCTCCACCTGATGGGGCAGATTTACAATTAACTAACGCAGCACGGCGCAGCAAGTCATTTTGCTGCGCCATGCTGCGTTAGTTTGGAAAGCACAGGGATGCGACATATTTACAAGAATATGTTGCATCCTTGTGCTTCCCCCTGCGCTGGCGCACAAACTGCAGCCATGCGCCGGTGCAGGCACCCTTGCACCATGGTGCAAGGATGCCTGCGTCGTGGGGAGATTGTTTTTGTGCAGGAAGGGGAACCTTCCTGCACAAAAACAATCACTACAACCATTTTCCTCTTTCAATGCGTGCATGCAGCACGCATTGAAAGAGGAAAAAACGAGGAGAAATGAAAACATTTCTCCTCGGTGCGCCTCCCTACGCCACCTCTAGGGTGGCGTAGCTTTCAAACGCATCTCCAGAGTTACGATTTCTCGTAATTCTGGAGATGTGTCTTGTTCCATGGGTGTTGCTGTGGGAACACCCACAGCAACACCCATGGAACGCTCCTTCACCGCAAAGTGCTGCGTGTGAAGGGGCCGTATTTACAAGGAGAGGAAAAGTCACGCAGGGTGGCTTTTCCTCTCCTTGTAAATATGGAGCAGCCCCCTGCGCCACCAGTACGTCACAAAAAGTGACGTACTGGTGGCGCAGGGGGCTTGTAAATCTGCCCCGATCTTTTTAAGAACACGGGGATCAGCAGACAATTTCTATTTTTCTTCAGTGTTGAGAATCCCTGCGGTGTTCCTGTATTCAGTTTCTGGTCAATATTTAGGATTAAGATATACTCTTTCGTTATATTGTATGTCATTGTTGGCCAAACGAAACCAGACGCTTTAAGGAGAAAACGTAAATGTCAAAGAACACTTCCTTTCTACCTTAAACTCTTGTCGAAAGACCTATTCAGTATACAGCATGTGAGACTGTAATGGAAGGAGGTATGAGGTAAATTCACCTGCTCGGTCAGTTCTCCCTTCTCCCGTTTATGCTGAATGACTTGTTTCACAGCGCTGCGGGCTGCGCCTTGAGCCAGCTGCATAATGTTCCGCATCTCTGCCTTCAGTCCTTCAACCGCATCCTGGACAGGCTTGATTTGTTTGTACAGGACCAAGTAGTCATTCCTTAAACAGAGTGACGGTAAAAAAAACATCAAAAAATGAAGGTGAGCAGCATATTTTCTTCCTCCCATTTGGAGGCTTCAATAAATGGAAATCATGAGAGCTTGGGGTCACCCTAGTTATTAATCCTGAGCTACACGCTCTCTAGGTAACCAACCTAGTTCCTGTACAGTTGGCAGGGCCAATGACATTTTGCAACGGAAGATCAAATTATGTGGCAAAAAAAGGCAAATAATGCTGTGCGAGGCGGCACATTCTGTGCAGTATTATTTCAATTTGTGCCGTTTTTTTAACACATATTTATAGTCTTTGCGATCAGTTTAACACTTGACTAGAACAATCAGCAAGCAAAATGTGACCAGATAGCCTTTGCAAACGCTTGAGCAGGAAACATTTCTGTATTGAAATCTGCAAATTATGCAGCACATAATGGATTATGTGGCAAATGTGGTCAACCCACAATGGTACTGAAAATGCCAGGGTCTCAGAATTGCATAACTCCAGGGGCAGATTTACAAGCCCCTTGCGTCATTTTTGCGCCGCCGTTGCGTCACTTTTTGTGACGCAGCAGCAGCGTAAAAATGCGGCCCATTTACAACGTGACACATCTAGGGAGATGCGTCACGTTGTAAAGCCCTGCGTCACATTATACCTGCGTCAGGTATAATGTATGCAGGGTGGGCGTTCCAACGCAAAAAAGCCTCGTAGAAGTGACGCAGGGAAATCTACAAGATTTCACTGCGCCACTTCTAGGACACCACTGCGTCAAATTCTTACGCCTGCTTGAAGCAGGCGTAAGGAGTGACGCAGCACAATGAGGATAGGCCTCCCCCTGCATTGCTGGAGTTGCGTCGTGCTTGCGACACGACTCCAGCAATGCGTGACTTTTGCGTCAACAGATGCGTCAGAAACGCATCTGTCAATCCTTGCGCCATGGTGCGCCGTATTGTAAATACGGCGCATCCATAGTGGCGCAAGGGTTTCTTGGGGTGGCGCAGGGAAAGTGACGCATCTTTACAGATGCGTCACTTTCCTGTAAATCTGCCCCCCAGTATTCTGGGCCATATGTTAGCAACCTAACTTATTTGAAGGCAGCTTGAATATGATTCTGGCAGGATGCTTATAAAGTTAGTTGGAGTACTGCTTCTACAGTAGTTTCTAGAAATATTACCCCTGTCCCACACAGAGTTCCTCCGCATAACACTGAATAAACCCTTAACACATCTCTAGTCATGATTGGGCTTGCTGTATCAATTTGACACAGCCACCAGAATTATACTGCCGGGGAGCATCAAATTATGCAACAAGGAAAGGCACATTTTGCGGCATAATGTGGCACATTTTTTGATACTTCATTACACATGGTAATTTGGGCAAATATTTCATCTCATTAGCACCAGTTGAAAAATCAAATACAGAAATAAGCAACTGAAAAATGACCAGCTAGCATTTTCGAAGGGCATTCTGCGAACACGTCGCCATGTTTTTAGTAACATTTGGTCCATTTGAGCTAGAAACAATTTTGCTTTGTTGAAATCTGCAGATTAGTCAGTAGATGAAGGATTATGTGGCAAGTGCGGCAAATCCAAAATAATGCAAAAAAGCTGCAGCCGCACAATCGCATAATTCCAGCATCCCTGTACTTTGGTAAATAGGGGGCCATCTTAAATTCATTTAATTGCTTCTGCTACTGTCATTTCTCTGGATATTGTAACAGAGGAATTGCAACTAGGGTATCTGTCAGATAGTCTGAATGTTAGATCAAAAAGTATAGGTCATAAAACCATTAGAGTTTGTAAAATATTTAAACAATATGCCTCTAAAGAAAACGCCAGATGACATGCGACAGCTACAATTTCATTCATGTAAATTAATACTTGACGTTAAATGTTCCAGCATAACAATGCTTATAATTCACTTTTTAAAATGAAATTAACTGGTATTTGTTGTCACCAGAGCTCCATTTTCAGCATTGTGCTGATTCTCGAGGCCATCCTCGCAAACGTTTTAAATCCAAGAATGGCCTGGCAAAAAGTCTCAGTGAATAGAATGTTTTTTAAGCAGAAAACAACAGGGACTAGAACTAAACGCCAGAGTAGCTGCTGTGTTGTCGATACTGGTGTACTCATTTTTTTCTACCAAAATCGAGATAATTGTGTAAATACTTTTATAATTACCTATTTGGAGAACAAATTTAAATCCAGCATTTGACTATTCTGTAAACGCATAATTTATGGGTAATATTTGAATTTTATAATTTAAAACTTAACAACATGTTCAAAAACAAAGGGGCATATTTACAAGCCCCTATCGCCACCACAGCGTCATTTTTTTAGACGTTGGGGTGGCGATAGTGGCTTCGCCTTATTCACAAGGTAGTGTTAAGCCCCTTAACATGGCTTAAAGCTGCCTTGAAAATAAGGCACCCTTTCCTGTTATACTTAGCGTGAAAGGGGAGGGCAATGGGTGTTGCGGTGGGCGCGACACTCCTTGATTTTGATGCTGCCCCATATTTACAATGGTGGCGTAAATATGGGGCAGCACCAAAATTAAGACCAGGGAAAACCTGGTCTTACCCTGACGAAACGAGGAGACATTTTTTATTTCTCCTCGTTTTTGCTGTTTCCATGTGTGCTGCATTGTGCAGCACACATGGAAACAGCAGCAAAATGCCATTGATTGATTATGTGCAAGGAGGTGTCCCTTCCTGCACATAAACAATCATGAAAAAAAATGATGTTTTGCAACTTCTATGTGTGCTGCATTAAGCAGCACACATAGAAGTTACAAAACACCATTTAAATATTGTTTATTCGCAGGAAGGGGGACCTTCCTGCACATAAACAATCTTCTCCTGCATGCAGACACCCTTGCACTATGGTGCAGCCCTGCCTTTCAGAATTGGCGGAGTGCGACGTTAAGCCAAGAGGGCTAACGCTGCACTCCGTCACTTCCTTTTTTTTTTTTTTTTTTTATATTTTTATTGTCAGCAAGGGAACGACATTACAAATTATCTTTAAGGTATCTTATACCGTACCACCAATACAATATAAAAAGGGAAAAAAAAAAAAAACAGAACCACATTAGAGGTACATCCCGAGCCATGTATAAACATTCCTGAGACAGTGCAGTACCGGTAATACCGTAAATAATAATTATAATAAACTTGAATCTATATTCCTACTTCCAGGAGTTTTCTCTTCAGATTCTATATTACGTGTTCGCTCCATCTGATCTATTGGCTTTATGTATCTAATGCCAAATGCCCCCATATAGCCTCCAATTTTGTCAAAGAGCGAGTTCCTCTTGCCCTAGCTAAAGCTTTCTCCATTTCGTAAGTTTCCCTTACTATGACCCACCATTCGCCTGTAGTAGGAGGTTTAGAGGAAATCCAATCCCTGGCGATGGTAAGTCGGGCAGCAACTAGTAAAATTGCGATAAGCATCTTCAAGCCTTGACTCTCTTCTTTGTAACCCAGCATAATTTCTATAACTGTAGGGGGGGGGGAATCTACCCCTAGTCGTTCCCTCATCACCAGACCTATCTTCTGCCAGAAGGGTTTTAGCTCTGGGCAAGTAGCAAACATATGTACTAGGCCTGCAGCATATATCCCACATTTGGGGCATTTTTTCTGATCTCCTCTTTGACCCTCCTGAGCCCAATTAGCAATCTTCTCTGGGGTGTAGAAAAGCATACAAATTGTGCAGAATTGCTGTAGTCTTAAGTTAACAGAGTGAATTGACCCTTCTATAGTTCCTAATGCCTGAGTGATGGTTATAAGAGTATCATTTATCCCCAAGATCTTAGTCCATCGTGCAGCAAGCTTTTCACACCCATTCTGCGTAAAATTACTGAGACAATGATACATAGTACTAATTATTGATTTAGATTTTTCCGCATGCAAACAGTCCCATATCTCCGAACTAGACACTGCCGTTAAGGCTAGATGTTTCACAAAGTAGTCCCTGATTTGAAGATACTTAAAAAACATTTGGCCAGGAAGATTGTAGAGAAGCTGCAGGTTCTCAAATGTGCTAAAGCCATTACAGTCATACAGATCGCTCAAGTTTTGAATCCCATGCCTAGCCCAACGCCTACTAACAGTGCCTTGAAATACCGCCGGTAGCATGGGGTTACCCCATAGTTTGGAGCTTGTCATAAAAGAACGACAGAGTACAATTAGCAGACATAGCACACCATATATACACACTATCTATAATAGTCTTAAACCTAACCCTTTTGAAATAGTTGGGTCCTTTAGTTTTATATAGGAACATTCGACATTCAGATCCCAACACCAACCGGTGAGAAAAGTTTTGATTTTCGGGATCTAGAAGGCTACGGAGACGTCCTACAAATGCTGCCCAAAAATAAATTTTAAAATCCGGAAATCCAAGCCCCCCCTGATTATACGGGAGTTTCAGTAAATCTATTGCCCGTTGTGCTTTTTTGTACCCCCAAATAAAGCTGCCTAACGCACCTTCTAACTTCCTAAAAAAAACATTAGAGACAAGGAGAGGAAATTACCGGAATACAAATAAAAACTTTGGGAGTATCTTCATTTTTATAATGTTGCACCTCCCTAGTATTCCAATTGGGAGTTTGTGCCAACTCTTCAGTCGCTTAGCTGTGGCTTCTAACAGGGGCTCATAATTCAGCGTAGGTATACGCTCAATCTGCGCTGAGATACGCATCCCAAGGTATGTAGCTACTGAGCACACACCTGCTATGGGTCTGTCAGGCCGAAAGTTAAGGATCACTTGTGTCTTTTTAACATTCAACTTATAGCCTGACAGAAGGCCAAATTTGCTTGCTTTCTCTTCAATAAGGCTTATAGCTGTTGCTGGGTCAGTAGTAAAAACAGCAATATCGTCCGCGTAAGCAGTTACCTTAAGCTGGCTGGCTCCTGATATCAGTGGAGCAATTCGTATATTAGAGTGTAATGCCTGAATAAATGGCTCAATATATAGAGCAAACAGCAGGGGGGAAAGAGGGCATCTCTGTCTGGTACCACTTAATATAGGGAAAGATGGTGATTGTAGGCCTGCATAGAGCAGTTTTGCCTGAGGTTTGTAATACAGAGCCTGTACCCATTGGCTGAATTTCCCTCTAAACCCAAGGGCTGCAAGTGTGGCCCATAAGTAGTCCCAGACCACTCTGCCAAAAGCCATTTCGGCGTCTAAAAGGACCATGCCTAAGTTTATTGCTGACTTTTTAGCTAGGTCGAAGGCCCCCACTGCAGTGTTAGCATGCGCAGTAGTATCCCTTCCCTGAATAAAATCATGCTGCTGACTGGATACTAACCCAGGCATTATTGGGGCGAGACGAGTAGCCAAGATTTTAGCAAAACTTTTTACATCTGAATTAATAAGGGAGATCAGCCGATAAGAGCCGCACTACTCTGGAAGTTTGTCTTTAAAAAAAAAAAAAACTATATTTGACATATTCCAGGTTTCTGGGATCCTGCGGCTAGAGCCGATATGTTGTATAACCGCCCCCATGGGCGAGACTATAAGGCTTTTAAAGGTTTTATACAACTCGGCAGGTATAGAATCCTTGCCTGCAGCCTTCCCAGAGGGAAGAGAAGATATTGCCTCAATTATTTCATCATCCGAAATTTCCTCCTCCAATAAAGCCAAATCTCCCTCACTCAGGACCGGTTGGCAGCAACCTTAGAGGTACTGCTGTACATCATCCTGCTCTGGTACTGTGGGATGTGCATATAATTTCTGATAAAACCTGGAAAATTGATCCACAATTGCCTGCGGACATGTATGTAAAATATCATTTGTCCCTTTCATAGCCTTTATCTTGGTTTTAGCCCTGTTGTCTGCTACTTGATGAGCAAGCACCTTCCCGATTTGCTCCCCATATTCATATTGTAAGACCCTGTGCTTATTATATTTCACAGCAGTTTTCTCCCTTAATGACCGACTCATAGCTGCCCTTGCATCTACCAGAGAGATATACAGTTGGTCTTGGTCACCACCCCTTCGCTGAACCGCTTCTGCATGCTGAATTTCAGTAGCAAGCAATGCTTGAGTAGCTACTCTGCCCAGGGTTTCCAGCTCTTTATTCTGCTGGCAGATGTATTGCTGGGTGACCCCTCTTATAAACGCCTTCATAGTGTCCCAGATGACTAAAAGAGAAGCCGTCCCCATGTTATCCATTAAGGAGTCCTCTAGTTGTTTATTAATAATAGCTAAATACCTACTGTCTGTAAGCAAGTAGCGTGGAAATGAAAAGGATCTAACTGTCTTACGACCGGCTTCGACCTGAAAGGACAGTAGTATAGGATTATGGTCGGAGGTAATCCTAGGACACACTTCCATAGCTGCAGAATCTAATATATTCTCCAAGACCCATGCCATGTCGATTCTAGAAAATTGCCTGTGCGGGGCAGAGTAGTATGTATATCCTGGGACAGTTGGACGAAGGTGGCGCAAGCATCCCTTATGCTATGCAGCCGCCCCATTTCTAATATTGCAGACCTCACTTTCCCCATTCTAGAGGTAGCAGCTCTGTTCGTTGAGTCAATGGAATAATCCATAGCACCGTTGAAGTCCCCCATGATCAGGCACGTGTCCTGCCAACCTAGCAGCTCAATATTTAAGAAATCGAAGATAGTGGAATCGTCTGCATTAGGACCATATACTGCACAAAACATATTTACTTCCCCTTATCTCAAGATGCGCTAATGCCCACCTTCCCCGTTGGTCAGCCAGTCTTAATGGTTCTGTATTCAAATTTCTTGTCTACTAATATGGCTGTGCCCCTTAAAGAAGCGCTCTGAGTTGTGCATACAACTGTCTAGTACCCCAAATGTTTGCAAAAACCCCAGCTAAATGTGTCTCTGTAAGTAAGACAATCTGAGGTCTATACATTTTCAACTCTTTCCGAACAAGTTGTCTCTTGATTCCACTACTTAGGCCCAAAACATTCCAGGCCATACACCCAGTCTGCAACATGGTAGATGTTATTCATATCTCTGAGACTCCTAAATAATATAGGGGCCTATTAGCAATAACCGGCGATAATTATCGCTAAGCGCAGTTAGCGCTAGGATAATTATCGCCGGCTATCGCAGGTTTCTATCGCGGAGATAGCGTGCTATCAGCAACGCTTATCTCCAAAGCGATAGAAACCTGGAGAACTAGTGTGAATATCGCTTGAAAACAAGCGATATTCACACTGTGACCAGTGTTAGCTTGGCGATAGGGCGAGGGGATTTAGCCATGTAATCCACCTCCCATTGGATTACATGGCTAAGTCAGGGTGAGACCAGGCGTTAACAAACCAGCGCTAAACGTGTTTAGCGCTGGTTCGATAATCACCTCCCTGCCTCGCTAATAGGCGATAGCGACCTTAGCGACTGTTTCCAGTCGCTTTTAGGTTGGGAACGCCTACTTTGTATGCCATTAGCGATAAATATCGCTGGCATGCAAAGCGGCACCCAACCCGGTCGCTATCGCCTAAAGCTGTCGCTAACAGCAGTTAGCGACAGCTTGCTAATAGGGCGTCTGTATTATCGCCGCTTTAGCGGGAAAAAGTCCCGCTAAAGCGGCGATCGAGCCCTTGATAATATGCCCCATAGTCTCATTGCCTCACCTCCTATTGTGCCTATTCGCTTTATTTTGAGTACTGTACTCCCTATTGCAATCTACTACCTCCTGTACAAGACAGGGTGGTCGTCAAGAGGGGTGGGTGGCTTGGGTGGGATGGAGGGGGGAGGCAGAAGAAAATGTCAGCGGGGGAGCACAGAAACACTCACACTCTGTCACTTCCATTGTAAATATGCCCCAAAGTGTGTCAGCATATGATGTCTCTAATGCTTATAATTACCCATATTGCATGCATAGGACACTATTCAGCTATAGATTCACTAAAATAATTGATCAGCATATTGAAGATGGCAGCAATGTAGTCTAAGATCTAAGATGCTATCCTTTGGCCCTGGAAACTTGATTCTAATCTTGGCTTTGTCACTTTGGTAAATATTAAGTGATTTAGGGCAAATCATTCAGGGCCTGATTTAGATCTTGGCGGATGGGTTACTCCATCATAATGGTGACGGATATCCCGTCCGCCGAAATATAAATCCTATTATATCCTATGGGATTTATATTTTGGTGGATGGGATATCCATCACTGTTGTGAACGAGTAACCCGTCTGCCAAGATCTAAATCAGGCCCTTAGTCTCCCTGGGCCTCAACTTTCTAAAAATGTGAAGTGTAAAAAATTAGATAGATAAAACCCAACTTAACATAGACAATCTCAAATTTACTCTTAACCCCTTCGCTGCTAGGCCTTTTCCCCCCTGTGCTAAGCCTTTTTTGGCTATTTGGGGTAGTGCGCACTTAGGCCCCTGTAACTTTTTGACCACATAAGGTATCCACGCCAAATTTGCGTCCTTTTCTTCCAACATCATAGGGATTCTAAAGGTACCCAGGGTTTGTGGATTCCCCTGGAGGGGTCCCAGAAATTAGTCAAAATACAGCTAAATTTTGTTTTTTTGGGAAAAATGGGAAAAAAGGGTTGCAAATGAAAGCGTCTGGGTTTTTCCCTGCAAATGGTATCCAAAAAGCGTTTGTGGGGCTGAAATCACCATTTTCCCAGCTTTTAGGGAATGACAGACTTTTGTCAGAAAACCAACATTTTTTACACAGTTTTGGCATTTTTCTGGGACATAGCCTATTTTTGCTATTTTTTGTGCTTTCAACCTCCTTCCACTTAATGGTAGAAATGGGTATAAAAGCAATAATGGATCCTGGAAAGCTATACATTTTTGGAAAGTAGACAAAATTCTGAATTCAGCAAGGGGTCATTTGTGTAGATCCATCAAGGTTTCTTTATAGAAACTAACAGTTAAATATAGGAAAAATTGAAAATTAGTTGAAAAAAACAGCCTTTTGTGTCAACGTTTTCACCTGTAACTTCTTCTAATTATGACAGCTCTTTGAAAGCAATATACCGTTACATCCGCTGGACCTTACTGGTTGTGGGGATATATAGGACTTGTAGGTTCACCAAGCACCCGACGAACCCAGAGTAAAAAACTGAGCAGCAATTTGCAATGGCTTTTTATTATGTACCGGCTATATAGCAATTATTGTGGGAAAATGTATACATGGAAAAATTGGTATGAACGACACCTATGTATTTCTGAAATGGGAACAAGTTATAGAGTTTAGAAACAGTAGATATTTGCACATTTTTGAAATTGGGAATACTCATACTAGCATGAGAATTATCGGTCATTTTTCAAAATTACTTTTTTTTACACAATGTCTTTCATTTGGAAGGCAGAAATGCATCGAAAGTCAATAGGTAATAGCAGTTGCTTTACAAATCTGAATTACCCTAAGTCTCCCGATAAAAATGGTACCTCACTTGTGTGGGTAGGCATAGTCCCCACGACAGGAAATGGCTCAAAACCCAACGTGAACACACCACATTTTCTCAATGAAAAATTACCCTTTTTTGCAAAGTGCCTAGCTGTAGTTTTTGAACCCTAGCTCTCCCGGCACCTAGGGAAACCTAGCAAACCTATACATTTTTGAAAACTAGACACCCAGGGAATTCAGGATGGGGTGACTTGACTGCCTCCCACTAGGTTCTGTTACCCAGAATCCCTTGCAAACCTAAAAATTGTCCAAAAAACACATTTTCCCCACATTTCTGTGCTGGAAAGTTCTGGAATCTGCGTGGAGCCACAAATTTCTACCCACCCCGTGTTCCCCAAAGTCTTCCGAGAAAAATGGTACCTCACTTGTGTGGGTTGGCCTAGTGCCCGCGACAGGAAACGGTGCAAAACGCAACATGGACACACCTCAATTTCGCAGTGAAAAATGACCCTTTTTGGCAAAGTGCCTAGCTGTAGTTTTTGAACCCTAGCTCTGCCGGCACCTAGGGAAACCTAGCAACCCTATACATTTTTGAAAACTAGACACCCAGGGGAATCCAGGATGGGGTGACTTGACTGCCTCCCACCAGGTTCTGTTACCCAGAATCCCTTGCAGACCTAAAAATTGTCCAAAAAACACATTTTCCCCACATTTCTGTGCTGGAAAGTTCTGGAATCTGCGTGGAGCCACAAATTTCCACCCACCCCGTGTTCCCCAAAGTCTTCTGAGAAAAATGGTACCTCACTTGTGTGGGTTGGCCTAGTGCCCGCGACAGGAAACGGCACAAAACGCAACGTGGACACACCTCAATTTCGCAGTGAAAAATGACCCTTTTTTGGCAAAGTGCCTAGCTGTAGTTTTTGAACCCTAGCTCTGCCGGCACCTAGGGAAACCTAGCAAACCTATACATTTTTGAAAACTAGACACCCAGGGGAATTCAGGATGTGGTGACTTGACTGCCTCCCACCAGGTTCTGTTACCCAGAATCCCTTGCAAACCTAAAAAATTGTCAAAAAAAACACATTTTCCCCACATTTCTGTGCTGGAAAGTTCTGGAATCTGCGTGGAGCCACAAATTTCTACCCACCCCGTGTTCCCCAAAGTCTTCCGAGAAAAATGGTACCTCACTTGTGTGGGTTGGCCTAGTGCCCGCGACAGGAAACGGCGCAAAACTCAACGTGGACACACCTCAATTTCGCAGTGAAAAATGACCCTTTTTTGGCAAAGTGCCTAGCTGTAGTTTTTGAACCATAGCTCTGCCGGCACCTAGGGAAACCTAGCAACCCTATACATTTTTGAAAACTAGACACCCAGGGGAATCCAGGATGGGGTGACTTGACTGCCTCCCACCAGGTTCTGTTACCCAGAATCCCTTGCAAACCTAAAAAGTGTAAAAAAACACATTTTCCCCACATTTCTGTGCTGGAAAGTTCTGGAATGTGCGTGGATCCACAAATTTCCACCCACCCCGCGTTCCCCAGGTCTCCCGATAAAAATGGTACCTCACTTGCGTGGGTTGGCCTAGTGCCCGCTACAGGAAACGGCACAAAACGCAACGTGGACAAACCTCAATTTCGCAGTGAAAAATGACCCTTTTTGGCAAAGTGCCTAGCTGTAGTTTTTGAACCCTAGCTCTGCCGGCACCTAGGGAAACCTAGCAACCCTATACATTTTTGAAAACTAGACACCCAGGGAATCCAGGATGGGGTGACTTGACTGCCTCCCACCAGGTTCTGTTACCCAGAATCCCTTGCAAACCTAAAAATTGTCCAAAAAACACATTTTCCCCACATTTCTGTGCTGGAAAGTTCTGATCTGCGTGGATCCACAAATTTCCATGCACCCCGCGTTCCCCCAGGTCTCCCGATAAAAATGGTACCTCACTTATGTGGGTTGGCCTAGTGCCCGTGACAGGAAACGGCGCAAAACGCAATGTGGACATACCTCAATTTCGCAGTGAAAAATGACCCTTTTTTGGCAAAGTGCCTAGCTGTAGTTTTTGAACCCTAGCTCTGCCGGCACCTAGGGAAACCTAGCAACCCTATACATTTTTGAAAGCTAGACACCCAGGGGAATCCAGGATGGGGTGACTTGACTGCCTCCCACCAGGTTCTGTTACCCAGAATCCCTTGCAAACCTAAAAAATTGTCAAAAAAAACACATTTTCCCCACATTTCTGTGCTGGAAAGTTCTGGAATTTGCGTGGATCCACAAATTTCCATGCACCCCGCGTTTCCCCAGGTCTCCCGATAAAAATGGAACCTCACTTGCGTGGGTTGGCCTAGTGCCCGCGACAGGAAACGGCGCAAAACGCAATGTGGACATACCTCAATTTCGCAGTGAAAAATGACCCTTTTTTGGCAAAGTGCCTAGCTGTAGTTTTTGAACCCTAGCTCTGCCGACACCTAGGGAAACCTAGCAAAACTATACATTTTTGAAAACTAGATACCCAGGGGAATCCAGGATGGGGTGACTTGACTGCCTCCCACCAGGTTCTGTTACCCAGAATCCCTTGCAAACCTAAATAATTGTCCAAAAAAACACATTTTCCCCACATTTCTGTGCTGGAAAGTTCTGGAATGTGCGTGGATCCACAAATTTCCACCCACCCCGCGTTCCCCCAGGTCTCCCAATAAAAATGGTACCTCACTTGTGTGGGTTGGCCTAGTGCCCGCGACAGGAAACAGCGCAAAACGCAATGTGGACAAACCTCAATTTCGCAGTGAAGAATGACCCTTTTTGGCAAAGTGCCTAGCTGTAGTTTTTGAACCCTAGCTCTGCCGGCACCTAGGGAAACCAAGCAAACCTATACATTTTTGAAAACTAGACACCCAGGGAATCCAGGATGGGGTGACTTGACTGCCTCCCACCAGGTTCTGTTACCCAGAATCCCTTGCAAACCTAAAAATTGTCAAAAAAACACATTTTCCCCACATTTCTGTGCTGGAAAGTTCTGGAATCTGCGTGGAGCCACAAATTTCCACCCACCCCGTGTTCCCCCAGGTGTCCCGATAAAAATGGTACCTCACTTGCGTGGGTTGGCCTAGTGCCCGCGACAGGAAACGGCGCAAAACGCAATGTGGACAAACCTCAATTTCGCAGTGAAAAATGACCCTTTTTTGGCAAAGTGCCTCGCTGTAGTTTTTGAACCCTAGCTCTGCCGGCACCTAGGGAAACCCAGCAAACCTATACATTTTTGAAAACTAGACACCCAGCGGAATCCAGGATGGGGTGACTTGACTGCCTCCCACCAGGTTCTGTTACCCAGAATCCCTTGCAAACCTAAAAAATTGTCAAACAAAACACATTTTCCCCACATTTCTGTGCTGGAAAGTTCTGGAATCTGCGTGGAGCCACAAATTTCCACCCACCCCGCGTCCCCCAGGTCTCCCGATAAAAATGGTACCTCACTTGCGTGGGTTGGCCTAGTGCCCGCGACAGGAAACGGCGCAAAATGCAATGTGGACAAACCTCAATTTCGCAGTGAAAAATGACCCTTTTTTGGCAAAGTGCCTAGCTGTAGTTTTTGAACCCTAGCTCTGCCGGCACCTAGGGAAACCTAGAAAACCTATACATTTTTGAAAACTAGACACCCAGGGGAATCCAGGATGGGGTGACTTGACTGCCTCCCACCAGGTTCTGTTACCCAGAATCCCTTGCAAACCTAAAACAGTGTCCAAAAAAACACATTTCCCCCACATTTCTGTGCTGGAAAGTTCTGGAATCTGCGTTGATCCACAAATTTCCACCCACCCCGCGTTCCCCCAGGTTTCTCGATAAAAATGGTACCTCACTTGCATGGGTGGGTGAAAGACCGGTGACAGACAAGGGCCCGAAAGCTATTGACGCAACATCAAAATTACCTATCACAAACCAACCTGGTTTTGCATGGGGAGTCCCATGAGTTTTTGGCCCGGGGCTCGGCATCCATGTAGGGAAACCTACCTAACCCATATATTTCTGGAAACTAGACACACGGGGAGTCCAGCGAGGTATGGCTTGCGTGGGTCCCCATCATTCTCCTACCCAGAATCCCTGCAAACCTCAAATTTCACCGGAAAATTCACTTTTTGTCAAATTTCTGTGTAGGAAAGTTCTGGAATCTGCGTGGATCCACAAATTTCCTCCCACCCAGCGTTCCCCAGGTCTCCCGATAAAAATGGTACCTCACTTGTGTGGGTAGGCATAGTGGCTGCAACAGGAAATGGCCCAAATCGTACTGTGGAGACTTCAAAATTACCTATAGCAAAACTACCTGGTTTTGGGGGTCACCTGAGATTTTGGCCCGGGCTCGGCGGCCATCTTGGGAAAGTACCAAACCCAAACATTTCTGAAAACTAGACACCCGGGGGAGTCCAATGAGGTATGGCTTGCGTGGATCCCCCAACGTTTTCCTACCCAGAATGCCATGCAAACCTCAAATTTAGTTGAAAAAAACACATTTTCCACATATTTGTGTGTGGAATCACCGTGCCGGCACAAATGTCCTACCACCCAGCGTTCTCCTTGTTCTCCTGAGTAAAATGATACCTCACTTGTGTGGGTGGGCCAAAGGCCTGTGGCTAGGAAGAGCCCAAAACATAGAGATTTAGAGTATAGCACCGAGAATTCTAAGCGCTACATTTTTTTAAAAATACGTTTTTAGCCAATTCTGCTTTGGACACCCACACAAGTGAGGTATCATTTTACTCAGGAGAACAAGGAGAACGCTGGATGGTAGGACATTTGTGCCGGCACGGTGATTCCACACACAAATATGTGGAAAATGTGTTTTTTCAACTAAATTTGAGGTTTGCATGGCATTCTGGGTAGGAAAACGTTGGGGGATCCACGCAAGCCATACCTCATTGGACTCCCCGGGTGTCTAGTTTTCAGAAATGTTTGGGTTTTGTACTTTCCCAAGATGGCTGCCGAGCCTGGGGCCAAAATCTCAGGTGCCCCCCAAACCAGGTAGTTTTGCTATAGGTAATTTTGAAGTCTCCACAGTACGATTTGGGCCATTTCCTGTTGAAGCCACTATGCCTACCCACACAAGTGAGGTACCATTTTTATCGGGAGACCTGGGGGAACGCTGGGTGGGAGGAAATTTGTGGATCCACGCAGATTCCAGAACTTTCCCACACAGAAATTTGACAAAAAAGTGAATTTTCCGGAGAAATTTGAGGTTTGCAGGGTATTCTGGGTAGGAGAATGATGGGGGACCCACGCAAGCCATACCTCGCTGGACTCCCCCGGGTGTCTAGTTTCCAGAAATATATGGGTTAGGTAGGTTTCCCTACATGGATGCCGAGCCCGGGCAAAAACTCATGGGACCCCCCATGCAAAACCAGGTTGGTTTGTGATAGGTAATTTTGATGTCGCCTCAATAGCTTTTGGGGCTTTGCCTGTCGCGGGTACTTCACCCACCCACACAAGTGAGGTACCATTTTATCGGGAGACCTGGGGGAACGCTGGGTGGGAGGACATTTGTGGATCCACGCAGATTCCAGAACTTTCCCACACAGAAATTTGACAAAAAGTGAATTTTCCGGCGAAATTTGAGGTTTGCAGGGGATTCTGGGTAGGAGAATGATGGGGGACCCACGCAAGACATACCTCGCTGGACTCCCCGGGTGTCTAGTTTCCAGAAATATATGGGTTAGGTAGGTTTCCCTACATGGATGCCGAGCCCCGGGCCAAAAACTCATGGGACCCCCATGCAAAACCAGGTTGGTTTGTGATAGGTAATTTTGATGTCGCCTCAATAGCTTTTGGGGCCTTGCCTGTCGCGGGTCCTTCACCCACCCACGCAAGTGAGGTACCATTTTTATCGGGAGACCTGGGGAACGCTGGGTGGGAGGAACTTTGTGGATCCACGCAGATTCCAGAAATTTCCCACACAGAAATGTGAGCAAAAAGTGGATTTTTCAGCGAAATTTGAGGTTTGCAGGGGATTATGGGTAGGAGAATGATGGGGGACCCACGCAAGCCATACCTCGCTGGACTCCCCGGGTGTCTAGTTTCCAGAAATGTATGGGTCAGGTAGGTTTCCCTACATGGATGCCGAGTCCCGGGCCAAAAGTCATGGGACCCCCATGCAAAACCAGGTTGGTTTGTGATAGGTAATTTTGATGTCACATCAATAGGTTTTGGGCCATTCCCTGCCGCAGGTACTTGGCCCACCCATACAAGTGAGGTACCATTTCTATTGGGATACTTGGAGAAATGCTGGAGGGTTGGAAATTTGTTGTTACTTTCTGCAGTGTGAAAATTTGGGCACAAAAATGCAAGGAAAATGTCAGTCACCTTTTGAGGTTTGCAGGACATTGTGGGTAAGATAACTTGTTGGGATCCACAAGAGAGACATCACCATGCACTCCCATGGGTGTTTAGTTTACAACAAAAACTACAGTTGTTAGGTTATTCTTAAATGAAATGTACAGCTTGGCAGAGAGACAAAACAGACAAAGATTACTGCACCGCCATCTATTCCTCAAACATACACACATTCTGGTTGGATTTGGCACGAGGGCGAGTGATGGTTCAGTATATAAAATTGTATTAACAAGAGATTTCACAAAAATGAAATGCACTGTCAATAATTGAATGGACAAAAAAACTGAACCAGTGACTCGCAGCTCGTGAGCTGTAAAGCCACTTCAAGGCACAAACCGCTTTACAGGCCATTCACACACCTTTCATACATGATACACACAAGACCATTCACACCACCAGGCACAAAACCAACACATTACATTGACAAAAACAGAAAAGACCCATTTTTATGCACAACCACCTATTCCTCAAGCACACATACATACTGGTTGGATTAGGCACGAGGGTGAGTGATGGTTCAGTATATACAGTTGTATTAACCAGAGATTTCACAAAAATGAAATGCACTGTTACTTGAAAGGACAAGAAACTGAACCATTGACTCACAGCTCGTGAGCTGTAAAGCCACGACAAGGCACCAACCTCTTTACAGGCCATTCATACACCTTTCATACGTGTGACACATACAAAACCATTCACGCCAGCCGCGGGCCCAGCACATTACAACACTCACACCAGCAGACAGCGCCATTCAAGGGCCCATCACTTTCACACGCCCACATTCCTGACACAGCAACCACACCAGCTCACGGATTGCGTTGAGT
Source organism: Calotriton arnoldi (assembly GCA_963921515.1). Lineage (NCBI taxonomy): Eukaryota > Metazoa > Chordata > Amphibia > Caudata > Salamandridae > Calotriton > Calotriton arnoldi. Next base: position 2,288,660 of record CAWUFW010002046.1, read on the forward strand.
GGCGTTTGGCTAGCAGTGTGTGTAGTGACCAGCAGCTAGTCACTACTCGCACACCGCCAGCCGAGCGCCAGTCCACGCACACTGCCAGCCAAGCGCCAGTCCACGCACACCGCCAGCCATGCGCCAGTCCACGCACACCGCCAGCCAAGCGCCAGTCCACGCACACTGCCAGCCAAGCGCCAGTCCACGCACACTGCCAGCCAAGCGCCCGTCCACGTACACCACCAGCCAAGCGCCAATCAAAACACACCGCCAGCCAAGCACCAATCAAAACACACCGCCACTCCACACACACCGCCAGCCAAGCGCCAGTGCAAACACACCACCAGACAAGCGCCAGTACAAACACACTGCCAGCCAAGCGCCAGTCCACGCACACCGCCAGCCAAGCGCCAGTACAAACACACCGCCAGCCAAGCGCCAGTCCACGCACACCACCAGCCAAGCGCCAATCCAAACACACCGCCAGCCAAACACCAGACCACGCACACCGCCACACAAGCGCCACTCCACGCACACCGCCATCACATTTAGGATTTTTTTATAAAAATAAGAAAACACAAACAAATTGCAAATAGATACAAATCTACTAACACAACATCTGAAACTCAATACACTACACAAATGCCAACCTTGAAACTCAACCAAAAATATTAAACAATAGAGGCCAGGCAGTTCACTTTACCACTCATGGATGCTCCCAAAAATTCTTTTGCGTGTGGTACATTCTAAAACAAGCAGGCACACACAGCCCAGGGTTAGAAGGACACTCGGGGCAGTACATGCGAGTCTCCTTCCGCATACCTCTTCGCCAACAGACTCTACATCTCCTACTGGGAAAGTCTTTTGAGGGTGTGGGAGGAATGTGATCAGGAAAGTGGTGATCTTTCAATCTAGCAACATCCTCCACCAATCCAACTCTAGGAACACTTGCCTGTTCCACTAAAACAAGGCTGCCTATTACAGACTCTTGAAACTTAGCAAAAGTCATCTTTGACTCAGGACAAGAATCCTGGAACACAACAAAAGCATTAAAGGTTGCCAAGTGGAAAAGATGGATAGCCAACTTCTTGTACCAAATGTAAGCCTTACGAAGAGCAGCGTAAGGTTCCAACCTCTGATCTACTCTGTCAACACCACCCATGTGCTTATTATAGTCTAAAATGCACACAGGTTTGCGCGCTTCAGCAACCTGACCCCAAACAGTCACAGGTGCAGTGCTTTCATCATGGATGGTAGACAGCATGTAGACATCTCTCCTGTCTGAAAACTTCACAGCTAGAAGCTCCTCGCAACGCAATGCACTGCACTGTCCCCGCACAAGCTTTTTACAAACAAGTTCTTTTGGGAAACCTTTACGGTTAGAGCGGATTGTGCCACAAGCAACAGTGTCCACTTTGGCCAATTCCCTGAACAACCGCACACCAGTGTAGAAGTTATCTACATATAAATGGTGGCCTTTGTTAAAAAATCCTCTTCCAAGTTCCCACACAATTTTCTCAGTCACTCCAAAAGTGGACGGACAACCAGGGGGTTAATACTGGAATCCTTACCGGTGTACACTCTGAAATTAGAGACATATCCAGTCCTACTGTCACACAGCATATACAGCTTAATTCCATAGCGTGCCCTCTTACTAGGAATGTATTGCCTAAAAACCAAGCGGCCCTTGAACAACACCAAAGACTCATCCACTGCAATTTCTTTCCCTGGAGCATAGATCTCAGAAAATCGATCAACAAAGTGATCAATGACAGGCCGAATCTTAAAAAGACGGTCACATTCAGGGTGATCTCGTGGCAACGCTAAACCATTATTGACAAAATGCATCATCCGAAGCAGAAGCAAATACCTATTACGACTCATGACTGCCGGAAAAATAGCAGTTGCCATCAAGGGACTAGTAGACCAATATGAAGACATTGATGGCTTCCTTAGCAAGCCCATCAAAAAGTTAAACCCAAGAACTTCTTCATCTCTTCCAGATTTGTGGGAGTCCACCGGGTAGCTCTAGAGTGGGGCTTAAGACTGGCACTGTTGTCCCTCAAAAACTGTTCGGCATACAAATTAGTCTGCTCAACAATCTCTGCCAAAAACACATCGTCCATAAACAACTGAAAAAAATGTATCGGCAAAAAGTTTTCAGTATTCACTCTACACCAGGGAACACCAGTAAAGTCTGGCAATGCCGGCTGCACCATGCCTGGGGCAACCCAGAGGCCAGCACTTTCAACGGGAAGCCTTGCAGCCCCATGCCGCAGCCCAGGTGCCTCTTGCCGCACTATACCAACAGGAAGCCTTGCTGCCCCAGATGCCTCTTGCCGCACTATATCAACGGGAAGCCTTGCAGCCGCAGGCTGCAGCCCAGATACCTCTTGCCGCACTACACCAACGGAAAGCCTTGCAGCCCCAGGCTGCAGCCCAGATGCCTCTTGTCGCACTATCGGCACATCAATGTCCTCCTCTAACACAGGCACTTCATCCGCACTAAGAGTATCTTCAGTATCCGATGATTCCATGTGGAGAGAAAACTCACTGCCTGAATCGTCCCCTGCCTCCTCTGCCTCAGATGCAGAGTCAGTCTCTGAACCATGGTCAGAGGAAGACTCAAAAAGCATACCAACAACCTGCTGAGCAGTAATCCTGCGGCTAGCCATTATCCTTACTAAGAAAGGAGACTGCACAAACAAGTCAACAACAACCAACACTGTGCAAAGCAAGTAAGTAAAAAAATGTGTGCCTTTATCACAAAGATCTATATACTCAAAAACTATACAATTCACTTACAAGAGACAGCTACACTCACCAGCACCTACTCTGCAGAGACACAGCAAAAACCAACGATATCACACTAGAAAGAAAAAAACAAAACCAATTACTCACAATACAACAAAATACACATCGAGCACAAATGCAAAAAGTTTTTGACACTCAAAAAACAGAAGCCAAACATACTGCTATTATTACACCATTCGCAAAAAACACATTCATGCAGAGAAATAAAACTCATTTACATTGTACAAACAAAGTCTCTTACCAAACACATGCAACTACGCAAACAGTAACGAAACCGCAACCTGGAACAGTCTAAAGAGCAAAAGCCTTGACCTAACAAAAAAGGAGAAATAAAGCATTACAATTGCAATTCACAAGAAATAAAACAACATTATAACACGCTACGTCACTACCCAAAGGGGGCAGAAAAGCCAAAAACACATATGTCCCCTGGAAGCGGCCAATTTATTTATTTTTAGATACCTGGCTCTAGTGGGCTATTCTACCCCCACCCCCGGGCCAGAAATGCCATAAAATGCAGGTGATCTGCCCCCAGGGGGGCAGAAAAGTCTTAAAAATTATTTAGGCCCATAAGGAAGCGACCCTTGGCGAAGGGGTCGCTTCCAATTTAAAAAAAAAACAAATTCCCTGCCTCTAGTGGGCTTTTCAGCCCCCCCCGGTCCAGAAACGCCCAAAAAAATCAGGCTATCTGTCCCCGGGGTGGCAGAATATACTTTTTAAAATAATTTAGCCCCAGGAAGCGACCCTTGCCCAAGGGGTCGCTTCCAATTTAATTTTACAAAAATCCCTGGCTCTAGTGGGCTTTTCTGTTCCCCCTGGGTCCACAAACGGCCAAAAATCGGCCGATCTGTCCCCAGGGGGCAGAAAAGTCTAAAATAATTTGTCCCCTAAGGAAGCGACCCTTGCCCAAGGGGTCGCTTCCTTTATAGAAAAACGAATCCCTGGTGTCTAGTGGGACATTCCTGGTGCACGATCGCGACGCTGTGCGCGATCGTGCACCAGGAATGCCCTGCATTGAGACATCAGGGAGAGGAAACATAGTTTCCTCCCCCGATGCCTCAAGGCATCAATATTTGGGGCCCCCACCCCACCGCACCAGCAAACACTCACCCTCCCTCTGGACGCGCTGGAAAGAAATGATTTCCAGCGCGTCCAGCGCTTCCTGATGACGCCGGCGCGCGCTGTGCGCGCTGACGTCATGTGGAAGCGTGGGGAGCCGGGAGTGGCAGCGGAAACTCTTCCGCTGCCATCCCCCTCTGTGGGGGCAAAATCGATGCCCCAGGGGGAGCGCCAGCGCTTCCCCAGGGGCTGTGCTCATGACGGAGCGGTTCCGTCATAAGCACAGCCCAACCGATGCTCATGACGGAACCGCTCCGTCATGAGCATCGAAGGGGTTAAGCTCCTTTGCTGTCCTCTTCATAAACGTCATGTACAGCAATCCACTGTTTCAAGTCAATTTGTTGGCTTTTGAATTGAATATGTCATTCTATGCACCCCTAGTTGTGATTCAAATTGTTAAATCACTGGCCCATACTTCACCTCAACTTACCCCGTGTGCACAACTCTCACCCATATGTATGTGTACAGAAGCCGCTTTTGTTTCTCCCTTTGAGCACAGCTCCCATCACACCCAAACTTTTCAATCTAAATCAGGGGCTGCATTATTAAAAGAGCACTGGGCGCAAACAGGAACAATGGATCCAATGACAGAAAATGTGCTGCCTCCAGGGCAGGCGCAAACTCGAGCCTACCCTGGTGGCAATTCGTTAGTGAGAGGTGGACTGCACTCATCTGCAGTGGGATATCTAGAGGAATCCATGGGACACACTTCCTCCCATTTCAACGGGCACCCTCGGGGGTCCGCAGTGGCTGTGCGCCACCTCTTTGGGGTGCACAGGCAGTTCACTTCTCACAGCCTCTTTTCCATCTTCACAACATGGCACGGGAACAGAGACAAAGTGTTCCCCTCATTTGCATTGCTCCAAACCCCAATAAAAACGAGCATTTGCAATGCAACAGGTCTCGCATTCACGCGAGTTTGAGCTATTGGCATTGTAAATGACAATGCCTTTCATTTATGTTTTGGGTTTTAAAACATAAATAAAAGGCATTGTCATTTACAATACTAATAGCTTAAACTCTCGCAAATGCGAGACCTATTGCATTGCAATAAAGGGCCTCTCGACCGCTTGTTAGATTGTAAATATCAGAGGAAGAGACCGGCCTGCGACCTCTTCAAGAGTAGTGATAAATAGTGCAGTGAAGAAGATGTGTAAGTGTTGTAAATTACACAGACACAAAGTGTGAAGTGAGAGTTACATATGATCCGAGCTATAAACTAACAAAGGACTCCAACACCTTTCGCTCTGTGATTACACTGCTGTGGCTCAGGAGGAAGAGCGGGGGGGCTATTTCCTGCCCTCTCCATGATTTGAGTGAGCAGTGTGGCATTGCGTAATGTCATTGCTATCTTTGGCCTAATAAAAAACACTCCAGCTGTAGTAGGGCCTGGCTTCACCTCCTGTTGCAGGGTGGGCAGTGCTTTATGGCAGGCATGGAGGCAGGGAGGGAGGGATGGTCTTGGCTGTAGCTCCGGCCTCGTACAGTGCCCCTGCTATTACTAGTGAGCGAGAGGCATTGAGGTGGTGGTATTGGTATTGGTGGTGGTGGTATTAGTGGTGGTGGTGGTGGTGGTGGTATTGGTGGTGGTGGTGATATTGGTGGTGGTGATATTGGTGGTGGTGGTGGTATTGGTGGCGGTATTGGTGTTGGTGGTGGTGGTATTGGTGGTGGTATTTGTGGTATTGGTGGTGGTGGTGGTGGTGTTGGTACTGGTATTGGTGGTGGTATTGGTGGTATTGGTGGTGGTATTGGTGGTGGTGGTAGTGGTGGTAGTGGTATTGGTGGTGGTGCTGGTATTGGTGGTGGTAGTGTTGGTGGTATTGATGATGGGGGTATTGGTGGTATTGGTATTGGGTGGTGGTATTGGTGGTAGTATTGGTATTGGTGGTGGTGGTATTGGTGGCAGTGGTATTGGTGGTGGTAGTATTGGTGGTGGTATTGGTGGTGATGGTGGTATTAGTGGTGGTGGTATTGGTGGTGGTGGTGGTGGTGGTATTGGTGTGGTGGTGGTATTGGTGGTGGTATTGGTGGTGGTGGTATTGGTGGTAGTGGTATTGGTGGTGGTGGTACTGGTAATGGTATTGGTGGTGATGGTGGTATTGCTGGTGGTGGTATTGGTGGTGATGTTGCAATTGGTGGTGATATTGGTGGTGGTGCTGGTATTGATGGTGGTGGTGGTATTGGTGGTGGTGGTATTGGTGGTGGGGGTATTGTTGGTGGTAGTATTGGTATTGGTGGTGGTAGTATTGGTGGTGGTATTGGTGGTGGTAGTAGTATTGGTGGTGGTGGTGGTGGTATTGGTGGTGTTGGTATTGGTGGTGGTGGTGGTATTGGTGGTGTTATTGGTATTGGTATTGGTGATGGTGATATTGGTATTGGTGGTATTGGTGGTTGTTGGACTTGGCCCTGCTTGCAGGGTCATCCCAAAACGTTTTGCCTTCCCCCTAGCCTTTTTGCTGCTGTAGAATTGGTGGTTTCCGGATGTTGGACCCTTTAGCACTGGTAAGCAGTGCAAAGTGTGTGTGCTTTCTGCCTTACATAGGCCTACCCTAGGAACCCCCCCCCATGGTAGAAAATGTAGAGACCATGTGTGGTATGGAATGAAAATAATAAAAGCTGCGCAATGGTGTGCGCGAGTTCATTTTCACTGTTTGGGAAATGTCACTTTCAACAGTCGCCATTTCTGTGTGCTTTGTGCCGCCTGCCTGAGGTGGGTGGCAGGTCTAGTGTTTGAAGTGACCAAGGCTGGCTCCGCCCCCGGAGGTGTGTCTGTCGCCCACACCCCCAGCTTTTGGAGGGAAGTCTGGCAGACAGGGTGCTCTACACGTCCCCCAAAACCAGTTGGGACCGGATTACCAGAGAGCCTTCTAGAAGGTTCTAGCCCTTTCTGGTAGGTGGGGTGAGGGGGGTTTATATAGGGGGGCTGTGCCTCCATGAGACAGACTGTGCGTGGACTTTGATCGAGAGGGGACACTCTGCCAGGAGGTACCACCCCAAGGGCCTGCGTGCTGGCCCCTGTGCCCATCTGAACCCCTCTACTGTCCACAGGGCTAGTGAGAGACTCTGCTGGAGTGGAGACTGCTGCGCTAGCAGGATGGCCATCGTAATGGAGGATGACTGTTCCTAGGAACTGCTGCTTCAGGTCTGGTGAGCTGCCCTACTGCCTGCTGATCTCGCCCTGCATTAACTGTCTCCTGGCCCCTAGCGCCCCGTGAGCGCTATATCTCCCGTGACTATACTTGCCTGCCTCCCTAGCGCCTGGTGAGGGCTGCAGCTTGATTTGGTGGGACCTAGCGCCCGGGAAGCGCTACAACTTTATTCCAGCAGTGACTGGGCTCTTCCTGCTGTCTAGCGCCTTGGTAGGGCTGCAGCGCTATCCAAGCCCCCAAGGACTTTCCTGCCACCTAGCGCCTCGTGAGCGCTATATGTAAATTGCCGGGGAGAGCTGCTTGTTCTAGAAATACAGCGGGAGCCTACCCTGCTGCTGTGGGACCCCCGGCGTGGGGACCCCCCCTGTGTGCAGGAGAGAAGCGGGTGCCTACCCCGCGTTTTTGCCGCCCTTTTTCTATGTAGACCGGCGGGAGCCCACCCCGCATATTGCCGCCGAGAAAAGAATCACCGCCGCGACCCAGAGGGAAGCACCGGCCCAACGCAGAAGCCAGGCAGCCTGCCTGGAGGTGGGCGGGGCTTAGGAAATCGTCCGGAGGAAGCCACCAGCCGCCCGGAGCCTCGCGGGCTCCACGTCGCAGTCACGGTCCCCAGGAGGGGAACCGGGCAAAGTAAGGAGAAGCCTAGAGGCAGCCTGGTGGTAGGCGGGGCTCCCGTGATCTGGAGAGGGAGCCCCGCGGAGGTCAGAGGAATCGGAGAGGGCTGGCTGGAAAAAGAGCCCGACCGGACTCTCCCCAAATAGCGTGGCCGAGAGGAGGAGCCGCCCGCCAGCTTCCTGGACCTGCCTGCAAAGAGCCCCGGTGAGTGGGGGGCTCAAGTTGGGAAGTGTGGTGACAGCGCTGAGTTCTTTGGGGGTCACAGCAGCACCTCCTGAGAGCGGGCAGCGGCAACGGCGGGCTGATCCCTTCTTGGGCACTGGAGCCATTTTTTATGAGCGGGGAGGGGAGAAGTAGCCTCCCCGCCACGCTGGTTGTGCTGGACACCAGGAGCGCCCGTGTTTGACGTCCTCCACAGCTGCCCCGCCGGACAGTGGGCAGCTGCAACGTTTTGGGGCATTTCTTCAATTACCGAGTCCCAGAGGGGACTCCAACGTGCTCAGTGTGCCCAACACTACGCAGGATGTGATTCATGCCTAATATGTTTATCCCCCAGGAGAGGTGCAGGATATATTTTGTTATACCTACTGTTGCATTCAGGCTTATTGGAAGTATTGCCTCCATGTGAATAGGCTTATGGCCAATGGGACTTATGTTGGCTATACATAATGTCTTTCTATGCCTATGGGGATGCCTCATGCCATTTTGCCTAATGTTATGCTTTATACCTTGTGCCCCCTGGTTCTAGGCCTAATGTTTTCATTCCAGGCCTGCGCTAATGTGTTCATGCTAATGCAGGTTTTGGGCGTCATGTATTCATGCTACTGAGAATGTACTTTGATGATGCCAATATGTACAGCTTTTCCCTAAGGGCTGCCCTGCTAATGTTGTGAGAAGTGCCTTTATGCATGCATAATGTGGTCCTAGGCCTGAAGTGTATGCCTAATGCTAACTAGATACAGGCGTAATGTACATATGCTAATAGAAGTAGGCCGAAGGTTATGCATGCTGTGAGCTATGCTCAGGAGGATGCCTAATGCATTTATGCTAATGAGGGTTTGATGCCTAATGTTTTCCCCTACTGCCTACACGGCTAGTTTTGGGCCTAATGAGAAGGCAGAAGATGTGTATGCCCCATCCTAAGGTTATGCCAATGTGGTGCTTACGCCTACTCTGATTTAGGCCAACGTGACCTGTACTAATGGGATTTATGCTTACAGGGTCCATACCTGTCCTACTAGGGCTATGTATAATGTAATGTGTTGTTTATGCCCTCAGGATGCCTACTGCAGATGTTCCTGCCTAATGTTTCCTGCTAATGTGATTTAGGCTCGCATGTTTATGCCTGAGCTAATGTGGCTCGTGCTTACGGCAATATTGTTGACCTCATTATTTCACCAGTAAGTACTTGTGGGTTTACATTTACTGTTATGCCTAATGTGGTGACGCTAAGTTCCTGCCTTTTACCCCGTAGGTACGGCCGGTGATACATTCACCTATGGACTTTCATTTATTCTTGGACTTGTGCTGGTTCTGGCAGCGGCCCGATTGGCCCTGCCTTGTAAATAATCCCCCCCTGTAAATGATTGCTGGGTGTCAGTGGGCACCGTGTTCATAAATGGGATGATAGTCTAATGTGTTTTGCATAATACATATGCTGTTTTCACACAACCTGGTGTGGAGTCTCTTTGTAGTGTGCCTGGTGTGTCGCCTGTGAGTGTGTGCTGCGCAGATGCTTTACACAATGCTCCTGGTTTGGCCTACCCGCTCCGCACCACGCTACCCCGTTTCTAACAGTGGTGGTATTTGTGGTGGTGGTATTGGTGGTGGTGGTGGTATTGGTGGTGGTATTGTGGTGATGGTGGTAGTGGTGGTGGTGGTATTGGTGGTGGCATTGGTGGTATTGGTGGTGGCATTGGTGGCAGTATTGGTGGTGGTGGTATTGGTGTTGGAATTGGTGCTGGTGGTATTGGTATGGGTGGTGGTGGTGGTGGTACTGGTATTGGTGGTGGTATTGGTGGTGGTTTTGGTGGTGGTATTGGTGGTGGTGGTATTGGTGGTGGTGGTATTGGTATTGATGATGGTATTCGTGGTATTGTATTGGTGGTGGTGGTATTGGTGGTGATGGTATTGGTGGTGGTGGCGATGGTGTTGGTGTTGGTGGTATTGGTGGTGGTGGTATTAGTGGTGGTGGTATTCGTGGTGGTATTGGTGGTGGTGGTATTGGTATTGGTGGTGGTGGTATTGGTGGTATTGATGGTGGTATTGGCATTGGTGGTGGTATTGTGGTATTGGTGGTGGTGGTATTGGTTGTTGTGGTGGTATTGGTGGTGGTATTGGTATTGGTAGTGGTATTTGTGGTAGTATTGGTGGTGGTGGTATTGGTGGTGGTGGTATTGGTATTGGTGGTATTGGTGGTGGTATTTGTGGTGGTGGTATTGGTGGTGGTGGTGGAATTGGTGGTGGTGGTGGTAGTGGTGGTGGTGGTATTGGCTGTGGTATTTGTGGTGGTGGTATTGGTGGTGGCATTAGTGGTATTGGTGGTGGTGGTATTGGTGGCAGTATTGGTATTGGTGGTGGTGGTGTTGGTGTTGGTATTGGTGGTGGTGGTACTGGTATTGGTGGTGGTGGTGTTGGTGGTGATATTGATGGTGGTGGTATTTGTGGTATTGGTAATGGTGGTGGTATTGGTATTGGTGATGGTATTAGTGGTGGTATTGGTGGTGGTGGTATTGGTGGTGATGGTATTGGTGGTGGTGGCGATGGTGTTGGTGGTGGTGGTATTGGTGGTGGTGGTGGTATTGGTGGTGGTGGTATTAGTGGTGGTGGTGGTTGTATTGGTATTGGTGGTGGTGATATTGGTGGTATTGGCATTGGTGGTGGCAGTATTGGTGGCGGTATTGGTGGTGGTACTGGTGGTGGTGGTGGTTTTGGTGGTAGTGGTGGTGGTTTTGGTGGTGGTATTGGTGGTGGTGGTATTGGCAGCAGTGGTATTGGTGGCGGTAGTATTGGTGGTGGTGGTGCTATTGGTGGTGGTGATATTGGTGGTGGTGGTGGTATTGGTGGCGGTATTGGTGTTGGTGGTGGTGGTATTGGTGGTGGTATTGGTGGTGGTGGTGTTGGTACTGGTATTGGTGGTGGTATTGGTGGTGGTGGTATTGGTGGTGGTATTGCTGGTAGTGGTATTGGTGGTGGTGCTGGTATTGGTGGTGGTAGTGTTGGTGGTATTGATGATGGGGTATTGGTGGTGGTGGTATTGGTGGTGGTATTGGTATTGGTGGTGGTATTGGTGGTAGTATTGGTATTGGTGGTGGTAGTATTGGTGGCAGTGGTATTGGTGGTGGTATTGGTGGTGGTAGTATTGGTGGTGGTATTGGTGGTGGTGGTATTAGTGGTGGTTGTGGTGGTATTGGAGGTGGTGGTGGTTTTGGTGTGGTGGTGGTATTGGTGGTGGTATCAGTGGTGGTGGTATTGGTGATAGTGGTATTGGTGGTGGTGGTACTGGTGATGGTATTGGTAGTGGTATTTCTGGTAGTGGTACTGGTATTGGTGGTGGTGTTGGAATTGGTGGTGGTATTGGTGGTGGTGGTGGTATTGGTGGTGGTGGTGGTGGTGGTATTGGTGGTATAGGTGGTGGTGGTATTGGTGGTGGGGGTATTGTTGGTGGTGCTATTGGTATTGGGGGTGGTATTGGTGGTGGTAGTATTGGTGGTGGTGGTATTGGTGCTTGTGGTATTGGTGGTATTGGTATTGGTGGTGGTGGTGGTATTGGCGGTGGTGGTATTGGTGGTGGTGGTTTTGGTACTGGTGGTGGTGGTATCTGTGGTGGTGGTATTGGTGGTTGTGGTAATATTGGTGGTTGTATTGGTGGTGGTAGTGGTGGTGGTGGTATTGGTGGTGGCATTGGTGGTATTGGTGGTGGTGGTATTGGTGGCAGTATTGGTATTGGTGGTGGTGGTATTGGTGTTGGTATTGGTAGTGGTGGTATTAGTATGGGTGGTGGTGGTACTGGTATTGTTGGTGGTATTGGTGGTGGTTTTGGTGGTGGTATTGGTGGTGGTTTTGATGGTGGTATTGGTGGTGGTGGTATTGGTGGTGGTGGTGGTATTGGTATTGATGATGGTATTAGTGGTGGTGGTATTGGTGGTGATGGTATTGGTGGTGATGGTATTGGTGGTGGTGGCGATGGTGTTGGTGGTGGTGGTATTGGTGGTGGTGGTGGTGGTATTGGTGGTGGCGGTTGTATTGGTGGTGGTATTAGTGGTGGTGGTATTGGTGGTGGTATTGGTGGTGGTTGTATTGGTATTGTGGTGGTGGTATTGGTGGTATTGGCAATGGTGGTGGTGGTATTGGTGGTGGTAGTATTGGTGGTGGTATTGGTGGTGGTACTGGTGGTGGTGGTGGTATTGGTGGTGGTGGTGGTATTGGTGGTGGTATTGGTATTGGCGGTGGCATTGGTGGTAGTATTGGTATTCGTGGTATTGGTGGTGGTGGTAATGGCGGCAGTGGTATTGGTGGTGGTATTGGTGGTGGTAGTTTTGGTGGTGGTGGTGGTATTTTTGGTGGTGGTGGGTTTGGTGGTGGTGGTGGTATTGGTGGTGGTGGTATTGATGGTGCTGGTAGTGGTAGTATTTGTGGTGGTGGTGGTGGTATTGGTGGGGGTATTGGTGTGGTGGTGGTATTGGTGGTAGTGGCATTGGTGGTGGTGGTATTGATGGTGGTGGTAGTGGTAGTATTTGTGGTGGTGGTGGTGGTATTGGTGGTGGTACTGGTGGTGCTGGTATTGGTGGTGGGGATATTGGTGGTGGTGGTATTGGTGGTGGTGGAGGCATTGGTGGTAGTATTGGTTGTGGTATTTGTATTGGTGGTGGTATTGGTGGTGGTGGTGTTGGTGGTGGTATTGGTGGTGGTATTGGTGGTGGTGGTGGTGGTAGTATCGGTGGTGGTATTGGTGGTGCTGGTGGTAGTAGTGGTGGTGGTGGTATTGGTGGTGATGATATTGGTGGTGGTGACATTGGTGGTGGTATTGGTGGTGGTGGTATTGGTGGCGGTATTGGTACTGGTGGTGGTGTATTGGTGTTGGTATTGCTGGTGGTGGTATTGGTATTGGTGTTGGTATTGGAGGTGGTATTGGTGGTGGTGGTATTGGTGGTGGTTTTGATGGTGGTGGTGGTATTGGTGGTGGTATAGGTGGTGGTGGTATTGGTGGTGGGGGTATTGTTGGTGGTGGTATTGGTTTTGGTGGTGGTATCGGTAGTGGTGGTGGTATTGGTGGTGGTGGTATTGGTGGTGGTATTGGTGGTGGTATTGGTATTGGTGGTGGTGGTATTGGTGGTGGTATTGGTGGTGGTGGTATTGGTGGTGGTATTGGAGGTAGTGGTATTGGTGGTGGTGGTATTTTTGGTGGTGGTGGTAGTGGTGGTGGTGGCATTGGTGGTGGTATTGGTGGTGGTGGTATTGGTGTGGTGGTGGCATTGGTGGTGGTGGTATTGGTGGCAGTATTGGTATTGGTGGTGGTGGTATTGGTGTGGGTATTGGTGGTGGTGGTATTGGTATTGGTGGTGGTGGTACTGGTATTGGTGGTGGTATTGGTGGTGGTGGTATTGGGGATGTATTGGTGGTGGTGGTGGTATTGGTGGTATTGAGTAGAATTGGTGGTGGGGTATTGGTGGTGGTGGTATTGATGGTATTAGTGGTGGTGGTGGTAGTGGTGGTGATGGTATTGGTGGTGGTGGTGATGGAATTGGTGGTGGTGGCGACGTTGTTGGTGGTGGTGGTATTGGTGGTGGTGGTATTGGTGGTGGTATTGGTGGTGGTGGTATTGGTGGTGGTGGTATTGGTGATGGTATTGGTGGTGGTAGTATTGGTATTGGTGGGGTGGTGGTATTGGTATTGGTGGTGGTATTGGCATTGGTGGTGGTGGTATTAGTGGTGGTAGTATTGGTGGTGGTATTGGTGGTGGTGGTCTTGGTGGTGGTGGTATTGGTGGTGGTGGTATTGGTGGTGGTGGTCTTGGTGGTGGTGGTATTGGTGGTGGTGGTATAGGTGGTGGTATTGGTGGTGGTGGTATTGGTGGTGGTGGTGGTATTGGTGGTGGTGGTTTTGGTGATGGTATTGGTGGTGGTAGTGGTTTTGGTATTGGTGGTAGTGGTGTTGGTATTGGTGGTGGTAGTATTGGTATTGGTGGTGGTGGTATTGGTATCAGTGGTGGTGGTATTGGTGGTGTTTGTATTGGTGGTGATGGTGGTATTGGTGGTGTTATTGGTGGTGGTTGTATTGGTGGTGGTGGTATTGGTGGGTGTGGTATTGGTGGTGGTGGTATTGGTGGTGATATTGGTGGTGGTGGTGCTATTTATATTGGTGGTGGTGGTATTGGTGGTGGTGGTGGTATTGGTGGTATTAGTAGTGGTGGTGGTATGGTGGTGGTGGTATTGGTGGTGGGGGTATTGTTGGTGGTATTGGTGGTGGTAGTATTTGTGGTGATGGTGGTATTGGTGGTGGTATTGGTGGTGGTGATATTGGTGGTGGTGGTATTGCTGGTGGTGGTATTGCTGGTGGTGGTATTGGTGGTGGTTTTATTGGTGGTGGTGGTGGTATTGGTGGTGGTATTGGTGGTGGTGGTGGTATTGATGGTATTGGTGGTGGTGGTATTGGTGGCAGAATTGGTATTGGTATTCGTGGTGGTGGTATTGGTGTGGTGGTGGCATTGGTGGTATTGGTGGTGGTGGTATTGGTGGCAGTATTGGTATTGGTGGTGGTGGTATTGGTGTGGGTATTGGTGGTGGTGGTATTGGTATTGGTGGTGGTGGTACTGGTATTGGTGGTGGTATTGGTGGTGGTGGTATTGGGGATGTATTGGTGGTGGTGGTGGTATTGGTGGTATTGGTAGAATTGGTGGTGGGGTATTGGTGGTGGTGGTGGTATTGATGGTATTAGTGGTGGTGGTGGTAGTGGTGGTGATGGTATTGGTGGTGGTGGTGATGGAGTTGGTGGTGGTGGTGATGGAATTGGTGGTGGTGGCGACGGTGTTGGTGGTGGTGGTATTGGTGGTGGTGGTATTGGTGGTGGTATTGGTGGTGGTGGTATTGGTGGTGGTGGTATTGGTGATGGTATTGGTGGTGGTAGTATTGGTATTGGTGGTGGTGGTGTTATTGGTATTGGTGGTGGTATTGGCATTGGTGGTGGTGGTATTAGTGGTGGTAGTATTGGTGGTGGTATTGGTGGTGGTACTCGTGGTGGTGGTGGTATTGGTGGTGGTGGTATAGGTGGTGGTGGTCTTGGTGGTGGTGGTATTGGTGGTGATGGTATTGGTGGTGGAGGTTTAGGTGGTGGTATTGGTGGTGGTGGTGGTATTGGTGGTGGTGGTTTTGGTGATGGTATTGGTGGTATTGGTGGTGGTAGTGGTTTTGGTATTGGTATTGGTGGTAGTGGTGTTGGTATTGGTGGTGGTAGTATTGGTATTGGTGGTGGTGGTATTGGTATCAGTGGTGGTGGTATTGGTGGTGTTTGTATTGGTGGTGGTGGTGGTATTGCTGGTGTTATTGGTGGTGGTTGTATTGGTGGTGGTGGTATTGGTGGGTGTGGTATTGGTGGTGGTGGTATTGGTGGTGATATTGGTGGTGGTGGTGCTATTTGTATTGGTGGTGGTGGTATTGGTGGTATTAGTAGGGGTGGTGGTATTGGTGGTGGTATTTGTGGTGGGGGTATTGTTGGTAGTATTGGTGGTGGTAGTATTTGTGGTGATGGTGGTATTGGTGGTGGTATTGGTGGTGGTGATATTGGTGGTGGTGGTATTGGTGGTGGTGGTATTGCTGGTGGTGGTATTGCTGGTGGTGGTATTGGTGGTGGTTTTATTGGTGGTGGTATTGGTGGTGGTATTGGTGGTGGTATTGGTGGTGGTGGTATTGGTGGCAGAATTGGTATTGGTATTCGTGGTGGTGGTATTGGTGTTGGTATTGGTGGTGGTGGTATTGGTATTTGTGGTGGTGTTTATCCAGTGGAAGCCCCTCCCAGGGTTGAATTATTTCACAACAATGGGCCCATATACATTTATTTAAAAAAAATGTTCCACCACACTCCCTGGAAGCGCTCCGCTGGGGGGATCAAGTTTTATAATTCACTTAAGTTCTGATTAGTTATGTCCCTGTAACCATAAACCAGGTTAAATTGACATTTTCAATGCCTAACTAATCTTCACGAATCAACACTCTTCTTCTGGTCGATGGACCATTAGTTGAGTTAGTTGATGGTGATATTAACAACTTCTTAACTAATCCACAGCTTTTAGTGAAATGACCACAGACTCTGAATAAGATTTATAAGCTTTATCTAAATTTTCAGTCATAAAATTGAACGCTCATTTATTACAGAGTCACAGTGCAAATTCCATCATTCTTCAATGGGAGAGAGAAATTTCATTAACAAATACATTCAATTACACAACCTCATTCAACAAAGATCAAATGCATAAGAGTGGATAGATGTAGAGACAAAAGGCACATATCAATGTACATTTGCAAAGAAATATGAAAATTTGAGATAGAATGTCATTTACCTAATAAGAGAAAACCGGAAAACCAACCCCCTGGCCAAAGGACTGATGGAGGTCCCCTGACTTAGAATCAGGTGACAAAGACTAAGGGACAGGATCAGGACAGGACAAATACTTACTAGACTTCTTCTGCAACCCGATGCACCAGGGCGATTCCCTCTCTCACACTCTCTCCCTCCTCGATAGTCTTCTGCAAATCTTCGAATCTAATCAGGCTGTGGTTTGGATCTGAATCTTCCCAGTCTGCTCTTGCCTCTCTCTCCCACAGCATCAATGAGCGATCGATCAATCTCCAATCAGCTATCAGCATAAGCGTCCACATAAGCGTCCTGACTAACTTCAACTTACTCTAGTTATAGTCTTCATTTCTACATGTCCCACCCTCAAGAGTTGCAAATTTCACTAAAATATGGAATATGATTGGACGGGGGTAGGGAGTCTCCATCACATCATGCTGACATATTCATTTTTACTAAGACTTTTATTGTTAACTAGCCCTTCCCCTTTAGCTCATTCATATTGTCCTCTTCCCATGCATATATTGGTGCCATTCACAATAATTTATTCAATACAGACTACATAGATGAATGACACATATCTTCTTTTTCTCATGTCTTCTGTCCTTGATTCTTGGCAGTCATTCAGCTCTTTCGGTCACCGGGTCACATCATGGACTCTCTGAGCATGCGCAATATTTAGTCATCCATCGCCATTTTCTTTTTCTGTCAAGCTCTTAGCAGGCCCCAATGCACACTATTAATAAAGGAATCATAAAAAGATGGTATTTTCTTATACATATTATTCTCACTGTTCACCACCAACTTCTACTCTATCCCATGTGGTTATTATCTCTTTTAGGCAAAAGCGTTAACAACAGCAGCCTTCTTTAAATTCAAGCAAGCAGATGCCAGGCACACGGTACCTCAAGAAGACCACGTTTAGCTTTTCTTGCGCATGCGTGAGGTTTTCCCTCTCAAAACGAGTCAGTCACGTTATCTCTACATAGTTCAGTTTCGCACACGGGCAAAGCGTTTTTTCAGATTAAAGCGGGTTTTATTCACGTAGATTTTTTATTATCCATTAGTTTAAGCATGCGTAAGCTTCTCTCCCCATGTGTCGGTGTCTGGTGTATATTAGTTTCGTCTTATCTACAGTTTTAACGATTAGTAAAAGTTAATGGAGGATTTCTTTGAGCAAGTTTCAATTTCAAAATCCTTGCTCCATTAGTGGTACTGGTATTGGTGGTGGTATTGGTGGTGGTATTGGTGGTGGTGGTATTGGTGGTGATGGTATTGGTGGTGGTGGTGATGGTATTGGTCGTGGTGGTATTGGTGGTGGTGGTATTGGTGGTGGTGGTATTGGTGATGGTGGTATTGGTATTGGTGGTGGTGGTATTGGTGGTATTGGTGGTGATATTGGCATTGGTGGTGGTATTGGTGGTGGAAGTATTGGTGGTGGTATTGGTGGTGGTGCTGGTGATGGTGGTATTGTTGGTGGTGGTATTGATGGTGGTGGTATTGGTGGTGGTATTGGTTGTAATGGTGGTGTTGGTGGTGGTGGTATTGCAGGTGGTGGTGGTATTGGTGGTGGTATTTGTGATGGTATTGGAGGTGGTGGTGGTGGCGGTATTGGTGTTGGTCATTGGTGGTGGGGATATTGGTGGTGGTAGTGATATTGGTATTGGTAATGGTAGTGGTATTGGTGGTGGTGGTATTGGTGGTGGTGGTATTGGCGATAGTTTTATTGGTGGTGGTGGTGGTATTAGTGTGGTATTGGTGGGTGTGGTATTGGTTTTGGTGGTATTGGTGGTGGTATTGATGGTGGTGGTGCTATTGGGATTGGTGGTGGTGGTCGTATTGGTGGTGGGGGTATTGGTGGTGGTATTGGTGGTGATGGTGGTATTGGTGGTGGTATTGGTAGTGGTGATATTGCTGGTGGTGGTATTGGTGGTGGTGGTATTGGTGGTGGTTGTAATAGTGGTGGTGGTGGTATTGGTGGTGGTATTGGTGGTGGTTGTATTGGTGGTGGTATTGGTGGTGGTGGTATTGGTGGTGGTAGTGGTGGTGGAGGTATTGGTGGTGGTTGTATTGGTGGTGGTATTGGTGGTGGTGGTATTGGTGGTGGTAGTGGTGGTGGAGGTATTGGTGGTGGTGGTATTGGTGGTGATGTTATTGGTGGTGGTTGTGGTAGTGGTATTGGTGGTGGCAGTGGTATTGGTATTGGTATTGGTGGTGGTGCTGGTATTGGTGATGGTATTGGTATTGGTGGTGGTATTGGTGGTGGTGGTATTGGTGGTGGTATTGGTGGTAGTGGTATTGGTGGTGGTGGTATTGGTAGTGGTGGTGGTATTGGTGGTGGTATTGGTGGTGGTGGTGGTGGTATTGGTGGTGGTGGTATTGGTGGTGGGGGACTTGGTGGTGGTGGAGGTATTGGTAGTGGTGGCGGTATTGGTGATGGTATTGGTGGTGGTATTGGTGGTGGTGGTATTGGTGGTGATGGTATTGGTGGTGGTGGTGATGGTATTGGTCGTGGTGGTATTGGTGGTGGTGGTATTGGTGGTGGTGGTATTGGTGATGGTGGTATTGGTATTGGTGGTGGTGGTATTGGTGGTATTGGTGGTGATATTGGCATTGGTGGTGGTATTGGTGGTGGAAGTATTGGTGGTGGTATTGGTGGTGGTGCTGGTGATGGTGGTATTGTTGGTGGTGGTATTGATGGTGGTGGTATTGGTGGTGATATTGGTTGTAATGGTGGTGTTGGTGGTATTGCAGGTGGTGGTGGTATTGGTGGTGGTATTTGTGATGGTATTGGAGGTGGTGGTGGTGGCGGTATTGGTGTTGGTCATAGGTGGTGGGGATATTGGTGGTGGTAGTGATATTGGTATTGGTAATGGTAGTGGTATTGGTGGTGGTGGTGGTATTGGCGATAGTTTTATTGGTGGTGGTGGTGGTATTGGTGTGGTATTGGTGGGTGTGGTATTGGGTTTGGTGGTATTGGTGGTGGTATTGATGGTGGTGGTGCTATTGGGATTGGTGGTGGTGGTCGTATTGGTGATGGGGGTATTGGTGGTGGTATTGGTGGTGATGGTGGTATTGGTGGTGGTATTTGTAGTGGTGATATTGCTGGTGGTGGTATTGGTGGTGGTGGTATTGGTGGTGGTTGTAATGGTGGTGGTGGTGGTATTGGTGATGGTATTGGTGGTGGTGGCATTGGTGGTACTGCTGGTGGTGGTATTGGTGGTGGTTGTATTGGTGGTGGTATTGGTGGTGGTGGTATTGGTGGTGGTAGTTGTGGTGGAGGTATTGGTGGTGGTGGTATTGGTGGTGATGTTATTGGTGGTGGTTGTGGTAGTGGTATTGGTGGTGGCAGTGGTATTGGTATTGGAATTGGTATTGGTGGTGGTGCTGGTATTGGTGATGGTATTGGTATTGGTGGTGGTATTGGTGGTGGTGGTGGTATTGGCGGTGGTGGTATTGGTGGTGGTGGTTTTGGTACTGGTGGTGGTGGTATCTGTGGTGGTGGTATTGGTGGTTGTGGTAATATTGGTGGTTGTATTGGTGGTGGTAGTGGTGGTGGTGGTATTGGTGGTGGCATTGGTGGTATTGGTGGTGGTGGTATTGGTGGCAGTATTGGTATTGGTGGTGGTGGTATTGGTGTTGGTATTGGTAGTGGTGGTATTAGTATGGGTGGTGGTGGTACTGGTATTGTTGGTGGTATTGGTGGTGGTTTTGGTGGTGGTATTGGTGGTGGTTTTGATGGTGGTATTGGTGGTGGTGATATTGGTGGTGGTGGTGGTATTGGTATTGATGATGGTATTAGTGGTGGTGGTATTGGTGGTGATGGTATTGGTGGTGATGGTATTGGTGGTGGTGGCGATGGTGTTGGTGGTGGTGGTATTGGTGGTGGTGGTGGTGGTATTGGTGGTGGCGGTTGTATTGGTGGTGGTATTAGTGGTGGTGGTATTGGTGGTGGTATTGGTGGTGGTTGTATTGGTATTGTGGTGGTGGTATTGGTGGTATTGGCAATGGTGGTGGTGGTATTGGTGGTGGTAGTATTGGTGGTGGTATTGGTGGTGGTACTGGTGGTGGTGGTGGTATTGGTGGTGGTGGTGGTATTGGTGGTGGTATTGGTATTGGCGGTGGCATTGGTGGTAGTATTGGTATTCGTGGTATTGGTGGTGGTGGTATTGGCGGCAGTGGTATTGGTGGTGGTATTGGTGGTGGTAGTTTTGGTGGTGGTGGTGGTATTTTTGGTGGTGGTGGGTTTGGTGGTGGTGGTGGTATTGGTGGTGGTGGTATTGATGGTGCTGGTAGTGGTAGTATTTGTGGTGGTGGTGGTGGTATTGGTGGGGGTATTGGTGTGGTGGTGGTATTGGTGGTAGTGGTATTGGTGGTGGTGGTATTGATGGTGGTGGTAGTGGTAGTATTTGTGGTGGTGGTATTGGTGGTGGTACTGGTGGTGCTGGTATTGGTGGTGGGGATATTGGTGGTGGTGGTATTGGTGGTGGTGGAGGCATTGGTGGTGGTATTGGTTGTGGTATTTGTATTGGTGGTGGTATTGGTGGTGGTGGTGTTGGTGGTGGTATTGGTATTGGTGGTGGTATTGGTGGTGGTGGTGGTGGTAGTATTGGTGGTGGTATTGGTGGTGCTGGTGGTAGTAGTGGTGGTGGTGGTATTGGTGGTCATGATATTGGTGGTGGTGACATTGGTGGTGGTATTGGTGGTGGTGGTATTGGTGGCGGTATTGGTACTGGTGGTGGTGTATTGGTGTTGGTATTGCTGGTGGTGGTATTGGTATTGGTGTTGGTATTGGAGGTGGTATTGGTGGTGGTGGTATTGGTGGTGGTTTTGATGGTGGTGGTGGTATTGGTGGTGGTATAGGTGGTGGTGGTATTGGTGGTGGGGGTATTGTTGGTGGTGGTATTGGTTTTGGTGGTGGTATTGGTGGTGGTATCGGTAGTGGTGGTGGTATTGGTGGTGGTGGTATTGGTGGTGGTATTGGTGGTGGTATTGGTATTGGTGGTGGTGGTATTGGTGGTGGTATTGGTGGTGGTGGTATTGGTGGTGGTATTGGAGGTAGTGGTTTGGTGGTGGTGGTATTTTTGGTGGTGGTGGTAGTGGTGGTGGTGGCATTGGTGGTGGTATTGGTGGTGGTGGTATTGGTGTGGTGGTGGCATTGGTGGTGGTGGTATTGGTGGCAGTATTGGTATTGGTGGTGGTGGTATTGGTGTGGGTATTGGTGGTGGTGGTATTGGTATTGGTGGTGGTGGTACTGGTATTGGTGGTGGTATTGGTGGTGGTGGTATTGGGGATGTATTGGTGGTGGTGGTGGTATTGGTGGTATTGGTAGAATTGGTGGTGGGGTATTGGTGGTGGTGGTATTGATGGTATTAGTGGTGGTGGTGGTAGTGGTGGTGATGGTATTGGTGGTGGTGGTGATGGAATTGGTGGTGGTGGCGACGGTGTTGGTGGTGGTGGTATTGGTGGTGGTGGTATTGGTGGTGGTATTGGTGGTGGTGGTATTGGTGGTGGTGGTATTGGTGATGGTATTGGTGGTGGTAGTATTGGTATTGGTGGGGTGGTGGTATTGGTATTGGTGGTGGTATTGGCATTGGTGGTGGTGGTATTAGTGGTGGTAGTATTGGTGGTGGTATTGGTGGTGGTACTCGTGGTGGTGGTGGTATTGGTGGTGGTGGTATTGGTGGTGGTGGTCTTGGTGGTGGTGGTATTGGTGGTGGTGGTATAGGTGGTGGTATTGGTGGTGGTGGTATTGGTGGTGGTGGTGGTATTGGTGGTGGTGGTTTTGGTGATGGTATTGGTGGTGGTAGTGGTCTTGGTATTGGTGGTAGTGGTGTTGGTATTGGTGGTGGTAGTATTGGTATTGGTGGTGGTGGTATTGGTATCAGTGGTGGTGGTATTGGTGGTGTTTGTATTGGTGGTGATGGTGGTATTGGTGGTGTTATTGGTGGTGGTTGTATTGGTGGTGGTGGTATTGGTGGGTGTGGTATTGGTGGTGGTGGTATTGGTGGTGATATTGGTGGTGGTGGTGCTATTTATATTGGTGGTGGTGGTATTGGTGGTGGTGGTGGTATTGGTGGTATTAGTAGTGGTGGTGGTATGGTGGTGGTGGTATTGGTGGTGGGGGTATTGTTGGTGGTATTGGTGGTGGTAGTATTTGTGGTGATGGTGGTATTGGTGGTGGTATTGGTGGTGGTGATATTGGTGGTGGGTGGTATTGCTGGTGGTGGTATTGCTGGTGGTGGTATTGGTGGTGGTTTTATTGGTGGTGGTGGTGGTATTGGTGGTGGTATTGGTGGTGGTGGTGGTATTGATGGTATTGGTGGTGGTGGTATTGGTGGCAGAATTGGTATTGGTATTCGTGGTGGTGGTATTGGTGTGGTGGTGGCATTGGTGGTATTGGTGGTGGTGGTATTGGTGGCAGTATTGGTATTGGTGGTGGTGGTATTGGTGTGGGTATTGGTGGTGGTGGTATTGGTATTGGTGGTGGTGGTACTGGTATTGGTGGTGGTATTGGTGGTGGTGGTATTGGGGATGTATTGGTGGTGGTGGTGGTATTGGTGGTATTGGTGGTATTGGTAGAATTGGTGGTGGGGTATTGGTGGTGGTGGTGGTATTGATGGTATTAGTGGTGGTGGTGGTAGTGGTGGTGATGGTATTGGTGGTGGTGGTGATGGAATTGGTGGTGGTGGTGATGGAATTGGTGGTGGTGGCGACGGTGTTGGTGGTGGTGGTATTGGTGGTGGTGGTATTGGTGGTGGTATTGGTGGTGGTGGTATTGGTGGTGGTGGTATTGGTGATGGTATTGGTGGTGGTAGTATTGGTATTGGTGGTGGTGGTGTTATTGGTATTGGTGGTGGTATTGGCATTGGTGGTGGTGGTATTAGTGGGAGTAGTATTGGTGGTGGTATTGGTGGTGGTACTCGTGGTGGTGGTGGTATTGGTGGTGGTGGTATAGGTGGTGGTGGTCTTGGTGGTGGTGGTATTGGTGGTGATGGTATTGGTGGTGGAGGTATAGGTGGTGGTATTGGTGGTGGTGGTGGTATTGGTGGTGGTGGTTTTGGTGATGGTATTGGTGGTATTGGTGGTGGTAGTGGTTTTGGTATTGGTATTGGTGGTAGTGGTGTTGGTATTGGTGGTGGTAGTATTGGTATTGGTGGTGGTGGTATTGGTATCAGTGGTGGTGGTATTGGTGGTGTTTGT
This sequence comes from Calotriton arnoldi, assembly GCA_963921515.1. NCBI lineage: Eukaryota > Metazoa > Chordata > Amphibia > Caudata > Salamandridae > Calotriton > Calotriton arnoldi. Next base: position 2,312,113 of record CAWUFW010002046.1, read on the forward strand.
ATTGGTGGTGGTGGTGGTATTGCTGGTGTTATTGGTGGTGGTTGTATTGGTGGTGGTGGTATTGGTGGGTGTGGTATTGGTGGTGGTGGTATTGGTGGTGATATTGGTGGTGGTGGTGCTATTTGTATTGGTGGTGGTGGTATTGGTGGTATTAGTAGGGGTGGTGGTATTGGTGGTGGTATTTGTGGTGGGGGTATTGTTGGTGGTATTGGTGGTGGTAGTATTTGTGGTGATGGTGGTATTGGTGGTGGTATTGGTGGTGGTGATATTGGTGGTGGTGGTATTGGTGGTGGTGGTATTGCTGGTGGTGGTATTGCTGGTGGTGGTATTGGTGGTGGTCTTATTGGTGGTGGTATTGGTGGTGGTATTGGTGGTGGTATTGGTGGTGGTGGTATTGGTGGCAGAATTGGTATTGGTATTCGTGGTGGTGGTATTGGTGTTGGTATTGGTGGTGGTGGTATTGGTATTTGTGGTGGTGTTTATCCAGTGGAAGCCCCTCCCAGGGTTGAATTATTTCACAACAATGGGCCCATATACATTTATTTAAAAAAAATGTTCATCCATACTCCCTGGGCGCTCCGCTGGGGGGGATCAAGTTTTATAATTCACTTAAGTTCTGATTAGTTATGTCCCTGTAACCATAAACCAGGTTAAATTGACATTTTCAATGCCTAACTAATCTTCACGAATCAACACTCTTCTTCTGGTCGATGGACCATTAGTTGAGTTAGTTGATGGTGATATTAACAACTTCTTAACTAATCCACAGCTTTTAGTGAAATGACCACAGACTCTGAATAAGATTTATAAGCTTTATCTAAATTTTCAGTCATAAAATTGAACGCTCATTTATTACAGAGTCACAGTGCAAATTCCATCATTCTTCAATGGGAGAGAGAAATTTCATTAACAAATACATTCAATTACACAACCTCATTCAACAAAGATCAAATGCATAAGAGTGGATAGATGTAGAGACAAAAGGCACATATCAATGTACATTTGCAAAGAAATATGAAAATTTGAGATAGAATGTCATTTACCTAATAAGAGAAAACCGGAAAACCAACCCCTGGCCAAAGGACTGATGGAGGTCCCCTGACTTAGAATCAGGTGACAAAGACTAAGGGACAGGATCAGGACAGGACAAATACTTACTAGACTTCTTCTGCAACCCGATGCACCAGGGCGATTCCCTCTCTCACACTCTCTCCCTCCTCGATAGTCTTCTGCAAATCTTCGAATCTAATCAGGCTGTGGTTTGGATCTGAATCTTCCCAGTCTGCTCTTGCCTCTCTCTCCCACAGCATCAATGAGCGATCGATCAATCTCCAATCAGCTATCAGCATAAGCGTACACATAAGCGTCCTGACTAACTTCAACTTACTCTAGTTATAGTCTTCATTTCTACATGTCCCACCCTCAAGAGTTGCAAATTTCACTAAAATATGGAATATGATTGGACGGGGGTAGGGGAGTCTCCATCACATCATGCTGACATATTCATTTTTACTAAGACTTTTATTGTTAACTAGCCCTTCCCCTTTAGCTCATTCATATTGTCCTCTTCCCATGCATATATTGGTGCCATTCACAATAATTTATTCAATACAGACTACATAGATGAATGACACATATCTTCTTTTTCTCATGTCTTCTGTCCTTGATTCTTGGCAGTCATTCAGCTCTTTCGGTCACCGGGTCACATCATGGACTCTCTGAGCATGCGCAATATTTAGTCATCCATCGCCATTTTCTTTTTCTGTCAAGCTCTTAGCAGGCCCCAATGCACACTATTAATAAAGGAATCATAAAAAGATGGTATTTTCTTATACATATTATTCTCACTGTTCACCACCAACTTCTACTCTATCCCATGTGGTTATTATCTCTTTTAGGCAAAAGCGTTAACAACAGCAGCCTTCTTTAAATTCAAGCAAGCAGATGCCAGGCACACGGTACCTCAAGAAGACCACGTTTAGCTTTTCTTGCGCATGCGTGAGGTTTTCCCTCTCAAAACGAGTCAGTCACGTTATCTCTACATAGTTCAGTTTCGCACACGGCAAAGCGTTTTTCAGATTAAAGCGGGTTTTATTCACGTAGATTTTTTATTATCCATTAGTTTAAGCATGCGTAAGCTTCTCTCCCCATGTGTCGGTGTCTGGTGTATATTAGTTTCGTCTTATCTACAGTTTTAACGATTAGTAAAAGTTAATGGAGGATTTCTTTGAGCAAGTTTCATTTTCAAAATCCTTGCTCCATTAGTGGTACTGGTATTGGTGGTGGTATTGGTGGTGGTATTGGTGGTGGTGGTATTGGTGGTGATGGTATTGGTGGTGGTGGTGATGGTATTGGTCGTGGTGGTATTGGTGGTGGTGGTATTGGTGGTGGTGGTATTGGTGATGGTGGTATTGGTATTGGTGGTGGTGGTATTGGTGGTGATATTGGCATTGGTGGTGGTATTGGTGGTGGAAGTATTGGTGGTGGTATTGGTGGTGGTGCTGGTGATGGTGGTATTGTTGGTGGTGGTATTGATGGTGGTGGTATTGGTGGTGGTATTGGTTGTAATGGTGGTGTTGGTGGTGGTGGTATTGCAGGTGGTGGTGGTATTGGTGGTGGTATTTGTGATGGTATTGGAGGTGGTGGTGGTGGCGGTATTGGTGTTGGTCATTGGTGGTGGGGATATTGGTGGTGGTAGTGATATTGGTATTGGTAATGGTAGTGGTATTGGTGGTGGTGGTATTGGTGGTGGTGGTATTGGCGATAGTTTTATTGGTGGTGGTGGTGGTATTAGTGTGGTATTGGTGGTATTGGTGGGTGTGGTATTGGTTTTGGTGGTATTGGTGGTGGTATTGATGGTGGTGGTGCTATTGGGATTGGTGGTGGTGGTCGTATTGGTGGTGGGGGTATTGGTGGTGGTTTTGGTGGTGATGGTGGTATTGGTGGTGGTATTGGTAGTGGTGATATTGCTGGTGGTGGTATTGGTGGTGGTGGTATTGGTGGTGGTTGTAATAGTGGTGGTGGTGGTATTGGTGGTGGTATTGGTGGTGGTTGTATTGGTGGTGGTATTGGTGGTGGTGGTATTGGTGGTGGTAGTGGTGGTGGAGGTATTGGTGGTGGTTGTATTGGTGGTGGTATTGGTGGTGGTGGTATTGGTGGTGGTAGTGGTGGTGGAGGTATTGGTGGTGGTGGTATTGGTGGTGATGTTATTGGTGGTGGTTGTGGTAGTGGTATTGGTGGTGGCAGTGGTATTGGTATTGGTATTGGTGGTGGTGCTGGTATTGGTGATGGTATTGGTGGTGGTATTGGTGGTGGTGGTATTGGTGGTGGTATTGGTGGTAGTGGTATTGGTGGTGGTGGTATTGGTAGTGGTGGTGGTATTGGTGGTGGTATTGGTGGTGGTGGTGGTGGTATTGGTGGTGGTGGTATTGGTGGTGGGGGACTTGGTGGTGGTGGAGGTATTGGTAGTGGTGGCGGTATTGGTGATGGTATTGGTGGTGGTATTGGTGGTGGTGGTATTGGTGGTGATGGTATTGGTGGTGGTGGTGATGGTATTGGTCGTGGTGGTATTGGTGGTGGTGGTATTGGTGGTGGTGGTATTGGTGATGGTGGTATTGGTATTGGTGGTGGTGGTATTGGTGGTATTGGTGGTGATATTGGCATTGGTGGTGGTATTGGTGGTGGAAGCATTGGTGGTGGTATTGGTGGTGGTGCTGGTGATGGTGGTATTGTTGGTGGTGGTATTGATGGTGGTGGTATTGGTGGTGATATTGGTTGTAATGGTGGTGTTGGTGGTATTGCAGGTGGTGGTGGTATTGGTGGTGGTATTTGTGATGGTATTGGAGGTGGTGGTGGTGGCGGTATTGGTGTTGGGGATATTGGTGGTGGGGATATTGGTGGTGGTAGTGATATTGGTATTGGTAATGGTAGTGGTATTGGTGGTGGTGGTGGTATTGGCGATAGTTTTATTGGTGGTGGTGGTGGTATTGGTGTGGTATTGGTGGGTGTGGTATTGGGTTTGGTGGTATTGGTGGTGGTATTGATGGTGGTGGTGCTATTGGGATTGGTGGTGGTGGTCGTATTGGTGGTGGGGGTATTGGTGGTGGTATTGGTGGTGATGGTGGTATTGGTGGTGGTATTGGTAGTGGTGATATTGCTGGTGGTGGTATTGGTGGTGGTGGTATTGGTGGTAGTTGTAATGGTGGTGGTGGTGGTATTGGTGGTGGTATTGGTGGTGGTGGCATTGGTGGTACTGCTGGTGGTGGTATTGGTGGTGGTTGTATTGGTGGTGGTATTGGTGGTGGTGGTATTGGTGGTGGTAGTTGTGGTGGAGGTATTGGTGGTGGTGGTATTGGTGGTGATGTTATTGGTGGTGGTTGTGGTAGTGGTATTGGTGGTGGCAGTGGTATTGGTATTGGAATTGGTATTGGTGGTGGTGCTGGTATTGGTGATGGTATTGGTATTGGTGGTGGTATTGGTGGTGGTGGTATTGGTGGTGGTATTGGTGGTGGTGGTATTGGTGATGGTATTGGTGGTAGTGGTATTGGTGGTGGCGGTATTGGTAGTGGTGGTGGTATTGGTGGTGGTATTGGTGGTGGTATTGGTGGTGGTGGTGGTATTGGTGGTGGTGGTATTGGTGGTGGGGGACTTGGTGGTGGTGGAGGTATTGGTAGTGGTATTGGTGGTGGTGGTGGTGGCATTGGTATTGGTGTGGTATTGGTGGTAGTATTTGTAGTGGCACTGGTAATGGCAGAGGTGGTATTGGTGGTAGTGGTATTGGTAATGGTGGTGGTGGTGGTATTGGTGGAGGTGGTATTGGTAGTCATGGTATTGGTGGTGGTGGTGGTGGTATTGGTGGGGGTGGTGGTAGTGGTGGTGGTGGTGGTAGTGGTGGTGGTGGTATTGGTGGTGGTGGTATTGGTGGTGGTGGCAGCCTTGGTGGTATTGGTGGTGGTGGTGGTATTGGTGGCAGTATTGGTATTGGTGATGGTATTGGTGGTGGTGGTTTTGGTATTGGTGGTGGTATTGGTATTGGTGGTTGTGGTACTGGTATTGGTGGTGGCATTGGTGGTGATGGTGGTATTGTTGCTGGTATTGGTGGCATTGGAAGTAGGGGTACTGGTGGTGGTGGTATTGGTGACGGTGGTATTGGTGGTATTGGTGGTGATGGTGGTATTGGTGATGGTATTGGTATTTGTGGTGATGGTATTGGTGGTGGTGGTATTGGCATTGGTGGTGGTATTGGTGGTGGTATTGGTGGTGGTGATGGTAATTGGTGGTGGTATTGGTATTAGTGGTGGTGGTGATATTGGTGGTGGTAGTATTGGTGGTGGTATTGGTGGTGGTAGTGGTAATGGTGGAGTTGGTGGTGGTATTGGTGGTGGTGGTTTTGGTTATGGTATTGATGGTATTGGTGGTGGGGGTATTGGTGTTGGGGGTGATATTGTGGAGGTGGAGAGGTGTGGTGAAGCGGCCAGGGCAGCTGACGTCGGAGCACAGGGCTCACGGTTCGATCCCCGGCTCCGGCGGCAGCTCAGCTCAGCACCTTGTGACTCTGGGCAATAGCTCACTTAATTTCCACAACGGCCTCCAGCGCCTTGAGACCCGGAAGGGTGAGTAGTTCCCGCTTTACAAATACGGATTTACATTTGACATTTTTTTTATTGTTATTGGTGGTGGTATTGGTGGTGGTGGTATTGGTGGTGGTGGTAATGGTAGTGGTTGTATTAGTGGTGGTATTGGTGTTGATCTTGCTGGTGGTGGTATTGGTGGTGGTATTGGTATTTGTGGTGGTGTGATTGGTATTGGTGGTATTGGTGGTATTGGTTGTGGTGGTGGTTGTGTTGGTGGTGGTAATGGTGGTGGTATTGGTGGTAGTATTGGTGGTCATTGTATTGGTGGTGGTGTTATTGGTGGTGGTGGTGGTATTGGTGGTGGTAATGGTAGTGGTGGTGCTATTGGTATTGGTGGTGGTGGTGTGATAGTGGTGGTATTGGTAATGGTATTGGTGGTGGTGGTATTGGTGGTGGTGGTGGTATTGGTGGTGGTATTGGTGGTATTGGTGGTGGGGGTATTGGTAGTGGTGATGGTGGTATTGGTGGTGATGGTGATGGTGGTATTGGTATTGTTGGTGGTGATATTGGTGGTGGTAGTATTGGTATTGGTGGTGGTGGTATTGGTGTTGATGGTGGTATTGTTGGTGGTGATATTGGTGGTGGTGGTATTGGTATTGGTGGTGGTGGTATTGGTGGTATTTGTATTGGTGGTGGTGGTATTGGTGGTGGTGGTATTGGTGGTGGTTGTATTGGTGGTAGTTGTATTGGTGGTGGTGGTATTGGTGGTGGTATTGGTGGTGGTGGTGCTGATGGTTGTGGTATTGGTGGTGGTGGTATTGGTGGTGGTTGTATTGGTGGTGGTGGAGGTATTGGTGGTGGTGGTGGTATTGGTGGTGGTTGTATTGGTGGTGGTGGTATTGGTAGTGGTGGTGGTATTGGTGTTGGTGTTGGTGTTGGTATTGGTGGTGGAGGTATTGGTGGTGATGATATTGGTGGTGGTAGTGGTGGTATTGGTGGTGGTGGTATTGGTGGTGGTAGTGGTATTGGTGGTGGTAGTGGTATTGGTGGTGGTGATATTGGTGGTGGTGGTGGTGGTATTGGTATTGGTGGTGGTATTGGTGGTGGTATTGGTGGTGGTGGTATTGGTATTGGTGGTGGTATTGGTGGTGGTATTGGTGGTGGTGGTATTGGTATTGATATTGACGGTGGTGGTTGTATTTGTGGTGGTGGTATTGGTGGTGGTGTTGGTGGTGGTGGTGCTGATGGTTGTGGTATTGGTGGTGGTGGTATTGGTGGTGGTTGTATTGGTGGTGGTGGTGGTATTGGTGGTGGTATTGGTGGTGGTGGTGGTATTTGTGGTGGTTGTATTGGTGGTGGTGGTGGTATTGGTGTTGGTGTTGGTATTGGTGGTGGAGGTATTGGTGGTGATGATATTGTTGGTGGTAGTGGTGGTATTGGTGGTGGTGGTATTGGTGGTGGTAGTGGTATTTGTATTGGTGGTGGTAGTGGTATTGGTGGTGGTGATATTGGTGGTGATATTGGTGGTGGTATTGGTGGTGGTATTGGTGGTGGTGGTATTGGTATTGATATTGACGGTGGTGGTTGTATTTGTGGTGGTGGTATTGGTGGTGGTGTTGATGGTGGTGGTATTGGTGGTGGTGGTGGTATTGGTGATGGTGTTGGTGGTATTGGTTGTGGTGGTGGTATTTATGGTAGTGGTATTGGTGGTGGTTGTGGTGGTGGTGGTATTGGTGGTGATATTGGTGGTGGTGATGGTATTGGTGGTGGTGCTGGTGGTATTGGTGGTGGTGGTGTTGTTAATAAAATAGGCTTTTAAAGACAACCCATCAGGTGACTTTAGTGCAAATAACATGTAACACAGATGTGCTGTTTTCAGCATCAGCTCATTAGCACACGATTATGTGCTACCTGGAATTCGCATGACTTAATTCGCTAATCATTTCTAAATCCATTTTACCTGGGGGTTGAAACAGACAAGAGATAATGCCGGGTTAATGTGATTGAAAGCAGGCGCCCTTGTTACCGGGACGGACGTGCTTTAAAAAAAAACTCAAGTGGTTTCAGCTGAAGCAGCGTATGCCCGGCCTGCAGTAAGAGAAACTCAATAAAGTAAATAGTGTTTACAGACTAAATAACAGGTCCTGTGTAACAACCAAAGTAAAGGGGCCAGTCGCCATGGAAGGTTACAAATGAAGACAGGGCCGTACTGAGGAGGGACTAACAAGCCTAATAACGAATCCGAAGGCAGTATTCACGAAAGACAATGACACAAGCCAATGAAAAATTTTGGGGGGAGAGTGGGGGCAGCTTCACTCCCATACTCTACAACAGCAGTCTCGCAGAGCGAGCAATGCATGCGCGCTGCCGCTAGGCTCGACCTAATGAGGGAACGTCCCTTTAGGATTATGCTGGCACTTTAAGTGCGCTGGCCCGATAGGTATGATGGAAGAGGCTACGCAAGCTTCTGTGGCCCATTCTATAATACCAATGTGCCTCGAAAATTGGGCACTCACCACAGTTGCACCGCAGGAGCACTTTGTATAAAACAGCCCCAGGTGTTCTGTGATTAATAGATTTACAAGTATTCAATCTTCTAGTTGTTGCCCTACTTGATTTTATATTAACAGTTTTATTACTTTTGGGTTACTAAAAATCGCTCTATTTGTACGGCCCTACTGTAACTTGGGAGAAACAAGACAATATCAAAATAGAACCACTTGGCCGACTAATCAGCATCTGCTTTGTGCTTGGCTGGGTTATGCCCCAGCGAATGTCTCAGCTGAATGTTTTGCTATGGTTATTAAATATACCAGAATTTCTGCTCGCACCCAGATACACCTTTGCTCTGGACTTCTTCATTCCTTTACAAAAAAACAAGCAATTCTACTTACTGCAATGAATCCAGACTATTTTGACATTGTCGAATTTCCTACAAAAAAAAGACAAACAAGTCAGTAATCTCATTGAGGATTGATCAAATGCTGTAGGGGAAAAACAGTTGAGGATTTAACAAATGGCTAGCATACTATGGGGCATATTTCTAAGAAAGTGACAGAGCACAGGTTAGCTCCAAAATTGCTAACACCACGCTCCATCACTTTAGAAACGCAGGGATGCGCCGTATTTACAATAATACGCGCTAACCAAAAAAGGGTTTGGCCCTTGAGGCAGTAAGGCCGGGCCATATTATAGAAATTACCGTAAGAAATGCCAATACTGAACACCATTCATTCAACACTTCTTTCAAAAGATCACGCAACCCAATTAATATGATCTCCCCAAAAAAATTTTGTTTAATTTCTAGATTTCAATCTTTTTTTCTCAGTTCAATTCAAGTTGATAGAACACCAGTTTTTTGTTTTGGTATGTAAAAGGCTTAACAATTAGTGTACACTAGAATCACAAAAAGATTTCATAAATGACATGCAAAACATTTTGCGAAGAACATTACAAACACAAGAAAAACAAAACATGACAAATGACATTCAAGACAAATACAGCTCAGGTTCTGTACATTATTCCAGTTTGATCCAAAACTAACGCCTCTGACTGCTATCTATACAGATGAGGTTATAAATTAATCTTAGAGGCAGCGGCCAAATAGAGACCCTACTGAGCTCACTTTTAATCAATATTCAGTGAAAACTCTTTGGGGTCGATTCCGATCTCGGTCGGTAGGGCTCCGAACGCGATCCGTCCGGAAAAAGTACGAGCCGTATGCGTGTTCTCCGACCGACTCGTACAGCTGTACAAGCGAGCAAGTACGATGCGAAGAATGTGAAATCGCCGACCGACTCGTTTCCGGGTCCGAACCGCTCCGTACGACTCGGTCGCAGACGAACCGTACCGCGCAATGGAGTCGATTTCCGACCGAGCCAGTACAATGCACGATTCGGACAGCCGGATCGAGTCGGAGTCTCCGGGACGAAAAAGCTCCGGGAAGTGGACTTCGGGGGTCCGTGCCGGACCCCCTTCACCCATAGCCTAACGAGTCGAACACGGGGGGGACCCAAGGGTCCCCCCTTCATATGCATGTACGGTGCGGATGGCACCAACGCATACCCACTGCAGGGGGCGCCCTTTTGCGAGACGTACCTATTCAGCTGATGCGAGGCCATGCACGCGTCGTACGACCGGCTCCCATTGACTTCAATGGGAATCCGACCGAGCCGAGTCCGTCAGCATGCAGCAGCATCGTACTCGCTCGGTCGGACTCCAGGGGTACGGCTCGGTCGGAAAACACTCCGGATCCGGCTCGGTCGGAGGGCTTTCCGACTCAGAGAGGAATCGACCCCTTAGTTGTGAGCCCAAGTAGTAGTACGTAAAATAGAACACTTATTTGGCCATTATGGAAACTGTTGACGCGTTTCGAACCCCATTTGGTTTCTCAAAGGGTTCTCCTCAGGACACAGAACGCGTGTGGAGCTCTGTCCTTACTGTTGCAAAAAATGCACCTTCTTTCGCTGTGAATAATCAATAGATAACCGAAGGCTCCCGCCAAAAATACCAATTTGAGGAAAAATCCTAATTCGTAGACTTGCATTTCTTCTTTTTATACCTGTTCTTTTTCGTTTTCTTTGAAATCTTCCTGCTTCGTTTTCTTTGAAATCTTCCTGCTGGGTTTGCAAGCCAGACATCGCGGATTCAGACGAGAACTAAGCAGGAAGATTTCAAAGAAAAAGAACAAGTATAAAAATTGATTAAAAGTGAGCTCAGTAGGGTCTCTAATTGGCAGCTGCCTCTAAGATTAATTTATAACCTCATCTGTATAGATAGCAATCAGAGGCGTTAGTTTTGGATCAAACTGGAATAATGTACAGAACCTGAGTCATAATTGTCTTGAATGTCATTTGTCATGTTTTGTTTTTCATGTGTTTGTAATGTTCAGTCGCAAAATATTTTGCATGTCATTTATGAAATCTTTTGTGATTCTAGTGTACACTAATTGTTAAGCCTTTTACGTACCAAAACAAAAAACTGGTGTTCTATCAACTTGAATTGAACTGAGAAAAAAAGATTGAAATCTAGAAATTAAACAAACATTTTTGGGGGAGATCATATTAATTGGGTTGTGTGATCTTTTGAAAGAAGTGTTGAATGAATGGTGTTCAGTATTGGCATTTCTTACGGTCATTTCTAGTATTTACAATAATACGGCACACCTCTGCGTTTCTTCCTGTGCTGATGCTAAATTCAAATGCCTAGCGCCAGCGCAGGCAACCTTGCTCCATAGTGCTAGGGTGCCTGCGTTGAGGGAATGATTGTTTATGTGCAGGAAGGTGTCCCTTCCTGCACATAAACAATCCAGAATGGCGATTTGCAACTCCTCTGTGTGCTGCATTGTGCAGCACACATTGAAGTTGCAAATCGTCATTTTTTTAATGATTGCTTATGTGCAGGAAGGGACACCTTTCTGCACATAAACAATCATTCACGGCAATGTGCTGTTTCTATGTGTGCTGCACAACGCAGCAGACATAGAAATAGCAAAAACGAGGAAAAATAAAGCTTTTCTCCTTGATTTGCCATGTTAAGACCAGGTTTTCGCAGGTCTTAATTTTGGTCCTGCCTACTATTTATGCTACCCTTGTAAATAGGAGGCAGCGTCAAAATCAATGGGTGGTGCGGCGGAATGCCCACTGCAACACCCATTGCCCACCCCTTTCACGCTAAGTCTAGTGTGAAAAGGGGCCTTCTATACAAGGTGGCAAAAGGACCCAAAATCTGAATGCTATTCACCAAAAACTCTGGGGCATACGTACAATAGAAGTTGCGGAGCATGGCGTTAGCCTCCTTGGCTTAACGCCGCACTCCGCCACTTCTGAAACGCAGGGCTGCACCATGTTTACAACAATATGGTGCAGACCTGCATTTCCCCCTGCGCTGGCGCTAAATTTAGCTACCTAGCGCTAACGCAGGTACCCTTGCACCAATGGTGCAAGGGTGCCTGTGTTGCAGGGGAAGATTGTTTATGTTCAGGAAGGTGTCCCTTCCTGCACTTAAACAATCTTTAAATGGTGTTTTGTAACTTCTATGTGTGCTGCTTAATGAAGCACACATAGAAGTTGCAAAACATAATTCTTTAATGATTGTTTATGTGCAGGAAGGTGAACCTTCCTGCACATAAACAATCAATGGCGTTTTGCTGTTCCCATGTGTGCTGCACAACGCAGCACACATGGAAACAGCAAAAACGAGGATGAAATTAAAAAAATTCTCCTTGTTGTGCCAGGGTAAGACTAGGTATTCCATGGTCTTAATTTTGGCGCTGCCCTATATCTGCACTTGTAAATATGGGGCAGCGTCAAACTCAATGGGTGTTGCGGTGGAACGCCCACAGGAACACCCATTGCACTTCCCTTTCATGCTTAGTATAACGTGAAAGTGTGCCTTATATGCAAGGAAGCGTTAAGCCACGTTAAGTGGCTTAACACTGCCTTGTAAATAAGGCGAGTCCCCTATCGTCACCCCAACGTCGTGAAAAGTGATGGTGTGGTGGCGATAGGGACTTGTAAATATGCCCCTGAGAAGGGTACGCTTCAGTACAAAAAAGTATGCTTTGACACAGTTTAACACTTTCCCCACTCTGTATGAGTGTTGTAAAAGCAGCACACATGCAAAGTTGGAAACATTTTGTGAAATGAAAGCTTTTTTCAAACTTTATGCCTGCTTTGAGAAGGTGTAAATTTTTGGCACAAATACCTGTCTACCAATGCTAGTAGATAGGGTTAGTGTCAAAATCCATGGGTGGTTGCATGGAAGCGCACAGGAACAACCCATGGAGGTCCCCCTTGACAAAAAGTAGCCACTCAGCATTACTTTAGGCTATTTTACAACTGTATTTCAGTTAGAAAGTACTCTCAATAGGCCACTTTGTAACGGGTTTGCATCACTTTTTTGACCCAGTACAATGTGTTTATAGATTTCTACCTTACTCTGGCAAAAATCTCTCCGAGTACTATGGTGCCTTAAAAGTAATCTTAAACTGAAAGACAGTTTAATTCCCTTCGATCTACCCCCTTTGATCATACTAGGTTCCTTTAAAAAATGATTTCTGGCTTTGATTCCTAGTTATTCTAGGGCTTAGAAGAAGAAGAAAGAATATTTGGACTGGCACCTCATACAGATATTGACTACCATACTTGCTTATGAGGAAGTCATTACTTTTCAAAATTTTAAGCATGAGAGTATTGAGACTTTAAAAATCCACTGACATCCATTTTATTAGACATATGCGGGTATAGATTCTCTCCTTAATAATTTCTTAAAGTACTCTAGACAGTTAAATAATTAATGCAGAGGACACACTGGAAGCTGGGAGCCATTTGCAGATACAACACCCATGCTTGGAACTTCTGTATATGTATTCGAGAAGTTTCTGGTGAAGGGACAAATCTTTAGATCCATAAAAGCAAATGAAGGCTAGTTGTAGTGTAGACAAAGTCATATGAGGGATCTCACCTCCCATTCAAAGGTGGATGGCTCATCTGCAATGGCCAGAATATCTTCTGTAGTATTCAGGTATAATGACTCCTCCATGTTGATGTATAAAGTGTAAGCCACAAACATACCGAAGACAGTGTTCCAATCACAAATGTGTCTGCAAATAAGTCAAAGAAGGAGAGTTCAAATTTGTGAGGACAAAGAGCATTATGTGCTCTCAACCATTACCTGACTGGTGAAACATCCACATACCCTGAAATAAACGTTATTGAGATGCAAACAAATGTAATCTCAACCAACAAAACAAATATCAGAAGCGAAATACCACTTATAGGCCTTTTAAATTGCTTAGCAGACAAGATTCATTTGTGGAAGGGAAATACGAAGTAGTCATAAATTTTGGCTGGCCATTGGCAGGATGAAAGGTCTTAAAATGCAGAATACCTTTCACTGTGTGTACACAGTATATTATTTTTTTCCAGTTGTTTTGCAGGATTTGATAATCTATGACTCATGACCACCTGCCCTTTGATAGGGTAGTACAACGTGCATTTTGGTATGATTTATGATTATGAGATCTACCACACTCAGCATATGCAAAGTGAGCCTTCAAGGTTTTCTCATCATAAAGAAATGAACAAAGGGTTGGGCAGACCATTTATTCCACAGGGCATTTCTACAGTGGGCTAGAACCAGTGCATGGCAGTTTTGAATGCCCAGGGCCACTCCTGGTGCCTCTGTCCTCCTCCCCAGCTCCTCGAGGTTAATTGCAGCAGGCAGGGGAAGCTTCAAGAGAGCAGGAAAGAGAGGAAGGAGGATGGGGGAAGGTAGAGAGAAAGCAATCCAAGAGGGAGCAGCAAGATAGGGAGTTGAGACGGACAGGGATGAATGAAAGGAAAGAGAGATTGCGCAATGAGACAAAGGGAGTAGGGCTGGTGTGAGCATTTTTGCCAGGGCTGCTTTTGGTTCCCCAATATGGCCCTGCTTTTACATCCCTACTGTTCCTGTTGTAACAAGGCAAATGATGGTCTCAACCAACTGCTGATTCACAACCAGAACTATGCACAGTTGAATCATCCATAACATGACCCTTAGCAGATTTGCAGCTGACTTTTCTGAGAAATTAATTCTAAATGATTTTGTCTACCTCCTAACAGGTCACTGCTGCCTCTTCTTCAACCAACCCTGCATTCCCACGCGCTTTCAACATGCAAACAGGATCATGAAATTATAACAATCCCTGGTCCACACATGGGGACAGAATGCTGCATGCATTCAACTAGCATACAATTAAACCTTTCAACCAATCTAATACTTTGAGGCCAATACAAAGCAAGTTCTCACATGCTTAACATCGCACCTATCTAAGAAATCACAAATGGTGTGATAAGTAAACTGAACATCATTGTCTATAAGAACAAATTCATATGCATGCTCTTTGCTATGAACATCACAGATAAAACTGACCACACCTTCAGTAGTGGGTTCTCATAAACACTTGTCTTCCAAACATTGTGTCAAATGCTCATTCAATACTCCCATGTAACATAATTGTGCAGGTATCCCAATCTTCCTGCCCTCCACCATCTCTCTGCATACTCTTTTCCTCATTTACCACTCTCCCATTTCCTGCTCTCCTGCTTTGTACCTCATGTGCCCCTCCCAGCTTCTCCCTCCACCCACTGCTCTCCTCCCTTTTCCCAGGTCCTAACTAATGACAGCCACAATACGGGTGCGCCACTGCTGCACCAAAGGTGCACTGAAGATATACCTGTTGACATCTGTCTGCACTCAGCACTAGGAACCCTGGTCTACCCAACACCTACCCCGCCTCATTCTTCTATGGTCTCAAGTCCATATGCTGTTCGCCACACTGCTACCGCACCACACAACATGGAGAAAACATTCTCCTGCACTTCCTGCAAGTTCTCATGCACCTTCTCACACCCTGCATCCATCAGCCTAGCACCGACATGAAACAACACCACACACCTTCATACTCCTTCATACAGAATCCAGCAACCACCCACACAAATCTCCGTACTCTCGTGCATGCTCCTCAACATACGCTCACTCACAAGTTGGTCTCTAATCACTAATTGTGCAGTGAAACCCACAAATTCACAATATTTGGCTATTCTCTTCAACCCTATGACAAAAGCTTCAACTAGTTAATTAGGTTCTTGAGTTCTGGTGAAACATTTGTGGCAAACAAACAAGGGTATGTTGACCCTCGTAGTACTTTTCTGATTGTTTCACAGCCACATGGATGTCATCTAGGTCCTCTCCTATCTGGTGAACATAATGGGGAAACGTTGTGATTAACATTGATTTTTAAATGAAATTCTATTGATGTCCAACTTGACAAGACTTTATACTGCTATTGTAAGTACTCAGAATTCACAAATCACAATTATAAAGAGA
Organism: Calotriton arnoldi; assembly: GCA_963921515.1. Lineage (NCBI taxonomy): Eukaryota > Metazoa > Chordata > Amphibia > Caudata > Salamandridae > Calotriton > Calotriton arnoldi. The sequence goes on from CAWUFW010002046.1 coordinate 2,327,556, forward strand.
ATATTTGTAGAACAAACATTAGGAAACCAAAACACAATAGGTCACCAACGTAAAACTCCCTCCCACCAATCCAGAATAGTTCAGTGTTTAAAAATTAGACATTAACCATGCACCACACATATTAAGTGGCTATCTGGACACCAGGGACCACAGTGACCCACCGAGAACCCCTCAACAGATACTGATGCAAGGAATCCATCTAAACATGTTCAGAGCTTGTAAGGGGGAAGCATGTCGTGTTCTGGTGGTCTGTCAATAAATGCTCTACCAATGGAGCCCAGGGTGCCCTAAATGATAGATGTTCCTTTTTAACATTACTAATCTGTCTCTCCATGGCTACTATGCCCCCAAACCACCTGTACCAGTGGTAAATTGATGGCAGATCTTTCTTCTTCCAACACTTTGCTATAGCTAATTTTGCAGCTATTTGAGCGCCGGTTGTCGGAGGCCCAATCAGAAGAAGGTCAGCATAAAAGGTAGAGGGAAGTCCAGGAGATCCTGTAAGACTTTGGTCACCTCCCTCCAACAAGGATTAAGCATGTATAGTCACACCTAGAGTTTACAAAAGAGAGTCTCTGTATGCACTGTCTCCAATATAAAGGGCTGGCCATAGCACTCTTATGAGTGTCCTCCCACTCTCTTATTATAACTTCCTGCCTAGCGCCCTCTGTCACTTACCATCGAAGGCCCACCTGAGGGCTGAATTAGAGTCCAGCAAAATGCCATATATTTGTTGTCCCTTTTGAGAGGTGAGCCTGGCTAGCAATTTTTTGAAGAGTGTCCTACCTCTGAGGGTGACTGCTTTATTATCAGGTTGCATTACCTAGTGCTGTAATTAAGTATGTTGCATGTGTTTTCTCTCCACTAATTTAAAATCTAGTTATCATTATGTGAAGGACTTGATTTTACCTCAGTGAAATTTGTCTGCTATTTATTGACAACCTCCAGGCCTCCATTTGGTAAATGATTCCTGCTCTACTGCTGGAGTGAAGTCTGGATCACAATAGATTGGAGTATGTGGGGAAGGATTAGTGCCCAGAGTCTCATTTTCTGCTTTACAGAAACATGTACGGAATGTGTAAAACAGGGTGCTGAGATTGGCATTACATGGTTTGAGACTTTTACGGAGCCAGATTATCACCCTTCGGGCCGTGTCATCTCTCTCTACATGTGGGGCCAATGGGTATCAACCTCTTCCTGGGACCATTCCACTACAATTCACAATTGGCTGGTAGTATTGCTTAAAATAATTAGGAAATAGTTCTCCTTGGCCATTGCATGGATATAGTAGCTTGAGTGGAGCACATAAATTTGGTATCGGAAGTGTCTAATAGATACAGGATCTTGGGTAAAATATTAGTTTTTAGCACATTAATGCGCCTATCCAAGATAGAAAAAGTTTGGGGGGGGCTCATTTGCGAAGGTCACTTCAAAGGCCGAATAACAAAGCTGGATAGTTGTCTTTATAATGGTCATGACCGTGTGGTGTGAAGTTGATCACCAGTTATTTAATGTTGGTAGCCATCCACTAGAAAATAAATCTGCCTTGTGTTTCATTGACCAATTGTCTGGGAGATTTAAACTTAAAGCTTCAGACTGAGGCACGTTAAGTTGATATCCTGCTAGGCATTCAAACTAGGAGTGGGCGGAATGTTTCTTTACGCCGCCAGAATCGTCAGGATTGGCCGACTCCGTGTTACTTTTATATCACAGAGTTTCAACCAAATTCAGCCAATCGCCACCTTGCAGAATTGTTTTCCCACGAAGATCCAGAAACGCGAGCTGGCAAGCGAGATTTGGCATCCCCTAGCATGCATTTCTACTGTGGGCGGTCGCAGGCGGTCACTTTCAAAGGGCTGCTTTTCGAGTAGATTTTCTTCAGCTCAAGTAGATTTTCTACTTGATTGGTAGGAAAATCATCTTGAATGGCTGCACGCTCTTGCACACTGCATGGTGCTGTTTGCACTGATTTTTCAGTGCTGCTTACGTTACCAGCACTAAATTGCAGCACAAGCAACGCAACATGCATATTTTCCGCTCATTGGTGGTACAGCAGAATCTTTGCAGAGTTTTAATGTAACTCCGTTGAATTCCGTGGTGTGAAACTCCGCAAGTTCTGCCCCCCCCCCTGGTTCAAACCTCTCCAATTGTGTAAATGTGTGTTCAAATATTAACATGAATATTAATGAGGCACTTACAATTTGCGACCCCATTGGGAATGGCTGGCCCTCCCAGGGATGGTGGCCTGCTGGGCTCAGCAGCCCTCCATGTCTGGGACTGCTTTTTAATAAAGCATTTTTTTTTTAATGCAGCCCGTTTTCCTAAAAGGAAAACGGGATGCATTTTTTTTTTTAAATGAAACGTTTTTGTTTCCTTTTTTAAGTGCAGGTAGTGGTCCCTGGGACCACTGTCTGCCCCTAAACAATATTTCCCCCTGCATTTGCAAAGGGCAAGGGGTCCCCTGGGGACCCCCTCCCATTTGCGACTGCATTACCACCCTCTTGAAGATTGCGGTAAATTACGAGTAGTTTGCAACCGCAATTGCGGTCGCAAAACATTCGTACATGGCTTGTGAGTCACTATTAGGAAGGGGAACGCTCCTTCCTAATAGCGAGTTGCAAAACACAATTTTTCAAGTCGCAAATTATTTGCGAGTCGCAAAATAGTGTTAGTACATGGCCCAGAGGAAAATTGCATGCGCAAACGGGTCACAAACCCGTTTGCGCATGCAATTTTCCGCCATACATCTGGCCCATAGTCATCTCCAAAGAATGCCAATGATGCAGCGGAAGTCTTGTTCTGGACTCAAACTAATTATTTAACAAGTTTATATTTAGTTATAGTAATGTGATCCTGAATTACCTGCAGAGGCATTGGTCCTCAGATGGACCCTTTTGGTTGTAGTGAGGAATAAGAAGTAAGGTGTCAAATGTTGGCCACCCAATGAGGACCAATTAATTGATAGCCAACTCACAAGTTAGTAATACAATATAAATACACCACTCTCAGGACCATATTATAAATATAAAGGATGGCGACAGTAAGACCAAACCTTCTAAAAAAAAGTTCAGTCTAACAAGAATCATACAGAGCAACAGTCCTGCAACAGCTGTGCAGAACAGAAGTAGTATAACCTGATGCTCTGAAAACATCCTATGACTGTCTCTATAATGGATTAGAAATCAAATCTTGTAGGCACAGTTTCTATGGAAAGATCAATTGAGACAAAATTTATAAAAGACTCAGACACATTTTAAGTACTTGGTTATTGTATTAAAGATCCAAAATCAATGCAATTAAGTAACATTGTAAGCAGTTCTGTCATGAGTCTCACAATGCGTAATATAAAATCACACATTAAGTTGTAATAAATCTATAGCTGAATACAAGAATCCATAGGAGGATTGTTTAGGTAAGGGTTTCCTAACACCTATAAAGGCAGGAGGATGGTTTCAAAAGAGTTCTCTAAATATGACAAAAGGGATAAAGTTAAGTCCACTAAGGAAACGTCCATGGGCATGGGTAAGGGGATTGGAGCAATAATCAGGAAAGTTCAGGTCTGGTATTTCATCAGGCAGCTCCAAACTGTCCAAAAGGTAAGTTCATAAGCAAAATAGCATCAGTATAAGGGGAAGGAAAAGAGCTCTGCAGTAGAGTCCATAGGCAATCGAGCATCAAGAGCCAAAGAGTCCTGGAGTTAGAGCCTAAAGCCATAGAAAACCCGCAAGCGAATGAGTCTGTGAGACAAAGAGTCTCCCTCCTACCAGGGAAGTCACTTTTTATAGTTCCAATAGTCCAAATGTGAAATTTGTTGTCGTACCATCATGGTCTGATTGCCATGTGACTCTTCTTCCAATCACAAGGTACAAATTGGTAAGATTCAGTTTTCTTCCGACAAATGTCATGGGAAATGAGTGTTCATTCCGTCCACACAGGACACAGAGCTTATTTACTTTGTTGCTCTTCATGGATTGAAGTAAAAAATCGAGTTCCCATACTTTCACACAAAGAAGTAAAGGAAAAGTAGCTGTTTGCTTCAGAATGGGATGAGAACAGAACAGAAAAAGCATAATTTGAAGAAATGCAACAAACATTCTCCAACTATGAAATAATGCAAACCTAAGAGAAAAAGGAAGTTTAATGTATTTAAAATTAGCATTGTTTATTTTTTTATTTTTTTATTTTTTGTCCTCATCTCACCAATAAGCTTCTGCGGATCTTACAAAGCCGATGTTTCGATCTATGCACCCTTCAGCTTACCGCACTTACTTAGGTCACCCGGACCGGCTCTTTTTCGATAGGAGCTTGGTGTAATCATAGGACTGATTATATTAGTCTCAAATTGCGACCCCAAATCGTAAAGGGCTGCCAAATGTTTATCGAGCTCCCCTCTATTCCATCCTGATCTAAGTGCGCCATAGCAAAAACAGCTTTAAGCCAATCATCACTCTTCGGGGGTATAGGGTCTTTCCATTTCTTGCAGACCTCTCTCCGTGCTAATATCACTAAGTATAACAACAACCCCCTATGAGTCTGTGATAAATTATGGCTAAGCAATCCATCGTCACCAAAAAACACTAGAGACAAATTGACTTTTATGCTTACTTTAAAAATGCTACAAATAGTGTCTCCCACCCTCTTCCAAAAGTTTCTTAAATCGGAACATTAAAAAAGATGTGGATATCATTGGCATTGGGAGTCATGCATCTAGGGCATTTAGGAGTAGGTAGTGGAGCGAACTTTGCTATCTTGGCTGGTGTGTAATATAGCCTATTGATGACAATGAAGTGGTTCTTTTTCAGGCTTGCTGGTTTGATGAATTTATATAGTATGCTCAGAGAAGGCTCGAACAGGGCATCTATAGAGGGCTCAAGGGGAGTTTGCTTCCACACCGTGGATTGTGATGGGATTTCCAGGTCTTCAGCATCTAAAAAAAAGTTGTACCACAAAGATATCTCCTTCTTAATTGTGCGCACTGATTGAAGAGGTAACTCCATTTCCCAGTTTCCTCTAACATCTTCCTTTTCAGCTTCAAACCAGGATACAAGTTGTAGATACTTGAACTTGGAGAACCCAGTGCCGATCTTGGCCCTTAACAACTCCCATGGGTAAATCCCCTCTGCATCTAATAAGTCAGACCAGATGTTTATGCCCGCCCTCTTAATGGGTACAGCCAAACTATCCCTAAGACATAGGGGTGTACCGGGCGAATCCCAAATCGGTGCAAGATCTGAATAATAACCGATTCCCCATCTACGTCTCACTTTATACCACGTTTCCAAGGCTGCCCTAAGGACCTTCAGGTGTACTCGCTTGAAGAACCTCGGGGCCCCAAACTTATATAAAAAGCCCTCTCCGCCACCTCCACCCTCCATCGTAGCCATTTCACTGAGCAACCTTCCCCACGCTGAATCCTCTGGTTTTAAGAGTAACATCCGGATGCCTTTAAGTTGGAATGCAACCGAATACCAGGCAATGTCCGGAAGAGCCAGACCCCCTTTATTAAGCCTTCGCCTCAGCTTCTTCCAGGATAGCCTCACTCCCTTGTCACCCCAAATAAAACTCCCAATCTTACCCTGAACCTTACTTATGCTCTTACTAGGGAACCCCAAGGGAATCGCATTAACCCCTTCGGTGCTTAGGATGAGACCAGCTCGTCATGAGTCACAGTGGAGCTGTGCTCATGACGAGCTGGTCTCGTCATAACAGGTGCGCACCGCCCACGGGTGATTAATTCCCCGCCTGTGCGGGAGAATTAATGAGTGGGCGGGTTTGTGACGAGACCAGCTCGTCATGAGCACAGCTCCACTGTGACTCATGACGAGCTGGTCTCGTCACGAGCACCGCGGCGCCGCATTCGACCCCCCACCCCCTGCACCCGCGGGGGAATTACCCCCGCAGCGAAGGGGTTAAACAAGTAAGTCAATTTAGGGAGAATAACCATCTTAACCAAGTTTACTTTCCCATATATTGTCAGGGGAAGATTCCTCCATCTACTAAAGAGGCGATCTATTTCCTTAATGATTTTATTCAAATTCATCAGGGGGATTTTATCCAAATCTTGGACGATATATATACCCAAGTATCTTAGCTCTTTGCTGGTTGTACCTTCCCATTGGTCGATGTTCCAACACATCACCTCAGTTTTTGAGGTGTTGGCCAAATAGCCTGAAAGAGAGCCAAATTCCTCCAACAGGGCTTCAACCCGAGGGATTGCCACCTCGGGGTTGTTGGTATATAGGATTAAGTCATCAGCGTACAAAGCTAATTTACAAGTATATTGTTGAGACTTAAACGGGGGGATTAAATGGTCTAATCTAATGGCTTGCGCTAATGGCTCTATGTAGATATTAAACAGGAGGGGGGAAATAGGGCAACCCTGTCGAGTTCCTCTCTGGATGTTAAAACTAGAGGTCAACATGCCGTTTAAAAGGATCCTGGCAGAGGCCCCTTGATAGCAGTTCCTCAAAGTTTGAATAAAGATGGGGCCAAAGCCCATTACCTCTAATACCTCCCAGAGGTACACCCAGCAGACCCGGTCAAAGGCCTTGGCTGCATCTAAGGCCACTATGGCCAACGGGTCAGATCTTCCAATGGCCAAGTCAATATTGCCTATTAACAATTGTCTCTGTTCCTGGATGAACCTCCCTATTACAAAGCCCTTCTGGTCAATATGGACCAGGTTTGGGACCAGTTTAGCCAATCTCCCGCCAAAATACCCATAAAGATCTTATAGTCGGCATTCAGCAGGGAGATTGGATGATAAAAGTCGGCTTTTAAAGGATCCTTTCCAGGCTTTAAAATCAATACAATAGTAGCCTCCTTCCAGGACTTAGGGACTTTACCTGTAAGACAGTATACTGAGTCGAAAGTAGTGCTCAGTGCTGGGGTCAATTCCTCTGTTAGAAGTTTATAAACTTCATTGGGGAGTGCATCCATACCTGATGCCTTTTTATTTTTACATTTTTTTATTTGACCTTTGATCTCCTCGAGAGTAATAGGAGCATCTAAGATGTCACGACACTCTTCTGTGAGAGTTGGTAGAGATTTACTCCTTAACCATGTTTGTATATGACCAATGGACGGGGCCAAATCTTCTTTATAAAGGTCTGAAAAAGGGAAAACAGGCAGGTTTGCATATCCTCGACATTACTTGACTTATCCCCACTGCTGTTTATTATCAGTTCATTTATATTATTCTAAGAGCGGTCCACTCTTGCTTTCCAGGCCAATAGGGCACCAGCTTTCTCCCCATACTCGAAATTCTGCATGCTCTTAGTAAACCACTGTGCCTTACACTTTTGGTCTAATTTACCCCTGTACTCTTGCCTGGCACAGTCTAGGTCGCCCTGGATTTGTGTCAGTTTTCCTGGATTCCCATAGCTAAATCTATTCCTTTCATTCTCTAAGTGGAGAATTCTCTCCACAATATCATGGAGCACCCGGGCCTCTGCTCTATTCTTAGAAGATATAAGGCCATGAAGCCTGCCCCTCGGGTTAGCCTTAAAGGCATCCCAAATAAAGTCCATGGTCGTGGAACCCATGTTTAAAGAGAAAAAGTCTAGGGAGGATAGCTTAATAGCCTGAATAATCTCAGGGTCCAGGAGCATAGCTCTATTAAGTGTCCATCTAGATTGTAGCTTATACGCTTTACTGAGATAAGAAAAAAGCACTGGGGCATGGTCGGAGAGGTGACTTGGTAGAACTGAAATCTCCGACAGTCCTCCCAAAGTAGACCTATCTGTTAAAATGTAGTCAATCCTAGATGAGTGACTGTATTTTTTACTATGGAATGTAAACCCCTGAATGTCTCCCCACTTAGCCCTCCAGACATCTACCAGGTCCAAGTCATGCAACATATTGATCATTGCGCGACGGACTCGGGGTGCCCCTACATAGTAACTTTGATTGGACCTATCTTTTAGTGGATCTAAAAGGACATTAAAGTCGCCACATACGATTAGGGGGGGGGTTGCCGTAATTAATTTAGATTGTAACTTGCAAATATATGTCGAATCATCGACATTAGGGCCATAAAACGAAGCACAGACTAGCTCCACACCTCCAAAATCCAGCTGCGCTATTACCCACCTCCCAGTCTGATCCGTCTGCACTGATTTAATGGAACAAGAGACCCCATGCTTGATCAAAATTGCAACACCTCTACTATTAATCGTCTGTTGTGAAGTACAGTAACATTTTAACCAGGAAACTTTGGAAAAGGTAGAGCGACTTTCTAGAAAACTTAAGTGTGTTTCCTGTATAATACAAATCTGGGCTGTGGAAAGTTCTAAGTATTTCAGAATTAATCTTTGCCTGCGGGGGCATCTTAATCCATTAACATTCCAAGAGATAAATGTGACCTTGCTATCTTTTAATGAAGTTCCTGCCATTCAGATTGCGGACCACTGGACCACTTATACCAGCAAGACGGACCTCCCATAGAATTAGGTGAGATGAGGTTTTTTTTATTTTCCCACTGCTCCCCACCCGATGTGCCCCTCCCTCCCTCTTTCCCTCTTTCCCTCCCCCCCCTCCATGAGGAACCCTCCCTTCCAATAGGCTGAGACTATTCGGTCTCCACTCCCCCAGGGCATTTGGAGAATACATCTAACCTAGGGTCGTGCTGTCATGAATTCCCTTTACGTCAGCGACCCCCCTCTCTACCACCCGATTCTTTTTTGATTTTTACTATAAGAGCATCTGCCTCCTCAATTGTACGAATCTGGTGCATATGGTTATTCCACATTACACGCAAAAGTGCAGGAAACTTTAACTTAGCCTTAGCCCCCATTTTGTTTAGCTCGTCGAGCCTCTTCCCCAGCTCCCACTGTCTCGTTGCGGTTATATGTGAGATGTCAGATCTTATAGAGAAAGAAAACGGACTTGGACCTCCTGAAGTTATTGTGCCTTCCTTGAGAGCTGAAGATAGAATCAGCTCCTTTACAGAGTATGACAAAAAATTAACCAGGATTTTCCTGGGTTTTTGCCTGGCTGGATTCCTCTTGAAGGGATCGCGATGCACCCTTTGTATTTCACATGCGAGATCCACATCTGGTGAATTTCAATAAACATATTGCCATATAGTGAAAGAATTCTAACCTTTGTCAACCAGGTTCACTGACAAAATATTGAAACCCTAAATAACATGGCACAAAATATTGTTCCAAAAATATTGAGCATAAATAAAAATATCGTTTTCCTATACTTACAATGCAAATGCCAAAAATATATAGAAAAAATATATCGTTTTACACTAATATCAAAAATGTTTTTAAAAAATTTGGTTTTTAAAGATATATATAGCTAAACATAGCAAACATTATATATATTAACATGTAACTAATATAATGTAAATTAAATATATTTAAATAATATAAAACATATATATATATTCACTGAAAAAACCGTAGGTTTCAGGCACGTTATAGTTAGAAATTAGCATTTAAAAAACCTTTGAAATTCACTGAAAAAACCATAGGTTTCAGACACGTTATAGTTACAAATTAGCATTTAAAAAACCTTTGAAATTCACTGAAAAAACCATAGGTTTTAGGGACAGTTATAGTTACTTGGACATTGCACTCGTACAAAACCCGTGAAATTCCCCGTTATAGTTAGTTCAGCTAACTATAACTCGCGCCCCGCAATGCACTGCTGATGACGTCACATATTACATCACTCATGACATGGTCAGTGACATCACTGATGACATCACTGATGACATCTCCCAGGGCCTTACCCCTTTTTAAAATTACAAAAAAAAAAATACGGGAAGGGGGCCGCGTGGCCCCCTTCCCTGGGCCTGTATTGGCCCCGGGACCCCATCCCCGGGGCATGGCCTCTATATTTATTATTTTGAGGGGGCAGCGTGGCCCCCTCCTCTGGCCATTTTAAGGCCCCGGGGACCCCATCCCTCGGGGCCGGCCTTTCCATTTTTTTTTCATTTTTTCTTTCTCTTTTTGGAGAGGGGGCCGCGTGGCTCCCCTCCCGGGCCACTACTTGCCCCGGGGACCCCATCCCCCGGGCTGGCCCTCTCCGTTGGGGACTGTGGGGGGTCCCCAATCCCCCACAGTCCCGCCGGCTCCCCACGTCCCTTGGGAGCCGGCATTGCTGTTCCACATGGGGAGCAGCTGACATGCTGCTCACCATGTGGAAAAGCAACATCTCTTCCAATATCCAAAGCAGTTTGCTATGGCAGGACGGGAGCCGCGAGGCTCCCGTCCTGCCATAGCAAACTACAGTGTCCCGGGGTAGGCACCCGGGACACTGCAGGAGCCAGCCCTGGGGGTGGTGGTCCCCAGGGCCATCAAGGGCTTCCAGGAGGGGGCCGCGCGGCCCCCTCCCATTCAGTACACAGCCCCGGGAGGTGGTGGTCCCCGGGGCTCTGGGTGTCCGTAACGGACCCCCATATTAAAATGTTTAGTGCCCCGGGAGGTGGCGGTCCCGGGCGTGTGGGGGGCTGGAGCCCCCCACACTGGTTTAATTTTTAATTTAAAAAAGCCCCGGGGAGGTGGTGGTTCCCGGGGCTGCGGGAGGGCTCAGAGCCCTCCCGCACCCATTTTTTTAAAAAACCCCCGGGGGTGGCGGTCCCCGGGGCTTGGGGGGCCCGTTGAGGCCCCCCACACATTAAATTATCCCCCCACCATGCCCCCGGGACTTGGGCCACCCGGGGGCCAATTACCATCGAAGCGCGGGAGACCGCGCTTCGATTTTTTTTTTTTTTTCGGCAGGATTCGCGCACCCTGAGCGCATCCTGCCGATTTTTTTTTAAAAATGCTTTTTTGCCCAGGGGGTCCTTGTGGGACCCCTGAGCAGGCCTAGGGGTTAGGTTGTTTCTACCCTGCCCCCTTTGTGCGTTTTGCGCACTTGTTTCTTTTTTTTCTCGGCGGGATACGCGCACCCTAAGCGCATCCCGCCGATTTAAAAAAAAAAAATCTTTTTCTGCCCAGGGGTCCTTGTGGGACCCCCTGAGCAGACCTAGGGGTCAGGGTGTTTCTACCCTGCCCTCTTTGCGCTTTGCGCACTTGTTTCTGTCCCTCTGTTCTACCGAGGGACAAAATGGCTGCCAACACTTCTTGATTTGGAGTGTTGACAGCCAATTAGCATGCAGCTCGTGATCGGGAGGGTACGCGGATCCGACGCGCCCATAGATATATATGTGATTTTAATTGTGAATTTCTCAGGAACTACTGAACGGATTTACACCATTTTAGCAAAAGGCACCAGTCTGAACCAAGGGCTACCTCTTTGCCAAATTTGGGGTAATTCCGTTCAGCAGTTCGGGCTGTAGCTGCGACTAAAGGTTCCTATGGAAAAATGAATGGGGAAAACGCGTTTTGGGACCCCCCTTTTTCTCGGCCCCCGCTTGACGTATCACCCCGAGACTTTCAGGGTAGGAGCGGACCGGAGCGCCCCAACAAGTTGGAAGCTTTCGCGAAGATTCGTCAACCGACGCCAACGTTATTGCAAATAGAATGTCGCGGATTTCCTATGGATAATAGGTTGTAACTATAACTATCTACTGGCGACCGCCAGTAGATAATATATATATATATATATATATATATATATATATATATATATATATATATATATATATATATATATTTCTCCTTTTCAGCGTTCTCCTCCAGAACACAAATCCGGAGGCACCAGGTAACGAACAATTATTACTCCATTTTCAATTTTTTAAAAGAGTTCATTTATTTTCTTCCTCTTTCATGGCAAAGAAACGCAGCTAATTCTATTTTCAAGATCGGACCGGCGCGTTTCGGCGACTTGCCTTCTACTTATACTTATTTAAACAACACACACAGATATATGTATGTTTATTTGCAAATATAAAATATAAAACTATTATTAAAATGATAATTTTAATTTATATTACAATTTGCTATTTTTTTAAATGTAATAATATAACACGTAGATATATAAATATATATATATAGATATAGATACATATGCAAATAAATTAAAAATCAAAACAATAAAACTGGAACATTTTTTAAAAACATCCCAATTTAATTACACATGAAAAAGTAGGCAATATAAAAGAATACATTTTACAAAAAATATATTATATATTACAAACATTACTAATTAAAAAACAATTTTAAAAACACAGAAACATAAAAATAATATCATTTAAACAATATAAGCAAAATTACAACATTATAGGAATAGTACATATACTATTCCCACTCCAGTCTGTGCAACAGTAGGGAAAGCGTTAGACTCAGGAGGGTTAAAATTTTCTATTCCCACTCCAGTCCGTGCAACAGTAGGGAGAGTGCTGGACTGAGGAGGGCTAAAATGTACTATTCCCACTCGAGCCGGTGCAACAGTTAGGAAAGCATTGGACTCAGGAGGGGTAAAATTTACTATTCCCACTCCAGTCTGTGCAGCAGTAGGGAAAGCATTGGACTCAGGAGGGGTAAAATTTACCATTCCCACTCCAGTCGGTGCAACAGTAGGGAAAGCGGACTCAAGAGAGGTAAAATTTACTATCCCCACTCCAGTCTCTGCCACAACAGGGAAAGCTTTGGACCCAGGAGGGTTAAAATATTCTCTTCCCACACCAGTCGGTGAAACAGTAGGGAAAGCGTTAGACTCAGGAGGTGTAAAATTGACTATTTACAATCCAGTCTGTGCAACAGAAGGGAAAGTGTTGGACTCAGGATGGGTAATATTTACTATTACCACTCTAGTTGGTGCAACAGTAGGGAATGCGTTGGACTCAGGAGAGGTCAAATTTACAATTCCCACTCCATTCTGTGCAGCAGTAGGGAAAACCTTTGACTCAGGAGGGGTATAATTTACTATTCCCAGTCCAGTCGGTGAAACAGTAAGGAAAGCATTGGACTTAGGAGGGGTATCATTTACTATTCCCACTCCAGTCGGTGAAACAGTAGAGAAAGCGTTAGACTCAAGAGGGGTAACATTTACTATTCCCACTTCAGTCAGTGCAACAGAAGGGAAAGTACTTTCCTTCACCACATACCTTATTTTAATACAAGCATTAATTTAATACAATTATAAAACTATTAACTTAAAACTAGATATATGCATTAAAAAAACAATGAAACAATTAAAATAATTATAAATGTTTTTAAAAACTAATAAAAGAAAAAAATGTTTAATTATTAATTCATTAAATTCCCACACTATAGTCCCACATACCTAGCACATACCTAGCAACACACATTTAACATATATCTAAATAAAAAAATTAAAATAATTACACAATTTACATAGTTGATTAACAATTAACTAATTACTTAATGATAAATAAATTATGTATAATTAATGTTATTATTTAATTAACTTCCCACCCTATACCCCTACAAACCCAACAACCCGCACCTGAAATGTAAATAAAAAAATTATAATAATTACGGAATTTACAGTTGTTAAATTAAAAATTAATTAATTAATAATTAATTAATAATTATTAACTTCCCAACCTTTACCCCTACATACCCAACAACCCACACCTAAAATATAAAATAAAAAATTCTTATTTACACAATTTACATACTTAATAATCAAATAAATAATTATTATTCGTTTAAAAAAAAATCCCACCCTGTACCCCTACAAGCCTCACAAACCACTACAACACTATAAATTACTATTTTACAATTAAATAAAAAATAAAAAACAGTATAAAACATGCAATTAAAATATTAAATACATAAAGAAACTTAAAAAACGACATATCTTACCTTAAAAATCGTTATTTTGGTCAACTATATTTTTGCACACAATAATTATGGGTCATGATATTAAAAACTTAATATTTCTGCAGCTCAATATTTTGTCCAAATACCTGTCAACAATTATTCCATCGAAATGTTAAACTCTAAGGGGCCGATTCCGATCTCGGCCGGTAGTGCTCCGAATCGGATTCGGATTTACCGGATCCGATTCGGAGCCCTGATTCCCGACCGAATCGTACGCGGGTCCGGCCGAGCGAGTACGATGCATGCTCCCACGAAATCGCCGACCGACTTGTACGCGGCTTCAACACGCTCCGACCGACTCGCACGGACACGACTCGCACCGCCCTATGGAGACGTTTCCCGGCCGGGTAAGTACGATGCGCGCCGCAAGCAGTCCGACTGACTCGCGCCGTCCGGCTCGAAAGAGCTGTCGGAGCCGGACTTTGGGGGTCCGCGTCGGACCCCCCTGAACGCGTTGGCACGCGAGTCGCACACAGGGGGGACCCATGGGTCCCCCCTACCTGTGCATGTACGCCGCATTGCTCATGGACGCGTACCCACTGTAGGGGGCGCCCTTGCACACGTCGTACGACCGGCTCCCATTGACTTCAATGGGAGTCCGACCGAATCGAGTCCGATAGCATGCGAATGCATCGTACTCGTCCGGTCGGACTGCTGGGGTCCGATTCGGTCGGAATTCTCTCTGGGTCCGGCTCGGTCGGAGAGATTTCCGGCCGGAATCGGAATCGGCCCCTAAGTATGACCTAGTACTACATTTTTGAAAGTGCATATATGTAAAATGTTCTCAAAAGTGAATATATAAATGTAGTTTTAAGATATCTAAGATTCTTATAGTATGAAGCATTTATGGTGAAAGTTTCATTCATGCACCACATCGCATAAAGAATTTGCACAGTTTTTATATTTGCTATGGTATATTACAATAAAGAGGTCATCAATCTAAGTTTCAGCGCTAACATTTGCACAGTTTTGTCTGAAACTAATTTAAAGTAATAATTCTTGGTTAGTTCCCAAAATAGGGAACATTTTCATTAATAATCTTTTCATTATGATTTTGTTTAAATAATAAAGGGGCCCATTACGATACCCGGCGTAAATAAATCCGCCAGGCATGGAAGCGGCAAAAATCCGCCCGCACACACCGCCTGAACACCGACCACGCCATTACGATTTCACAAACCGAAAACCGCCATCGGCGGAAAAAGCACACAAAATACCGCCCGCCAACGTCCGAGTCGGAGTCAAACCGCCCGCCACGGACGGAAACACGCACGACAACACAAAACCGCCCGCCCTCACGGCCGACACACCGCACGTGACATTACGATCGCACCGACATGAGCGCGGAAAAACCACAAATATACCGCCCGCCAGCGCAAACAACGCCGATGAGAATCGACACGGCAGAAGCCATGGCGCCAACGTACCTGCACAGAAACCATCCGCACACAAAACCAATAGCACACAACATGGCCAACAAGTCCACACAGCAAGGCACGCACAAATACACAAGCACAGTACACATCCCGAAAACACCCCCGGACAAACAAAAAATACAAAGGCCAGAACCCCAGACACAACACACCTGAAAACAACAGACCATGAGGACACACCCACATAGGTGAGTACAAAAGCAGCACTCCCACAGACCACAACCCCTTGCTACATTGCAAACCAGAGAGGAGAGGAGAGGACACAGTGACACAGCAAGGACAGCAGCACACCACAGAAACGCACACATCACAACCACCACCACCACCACCAAACACCACCATCACCACCACCACCAAACACCGGCACCACAAACCCCCTGCACATTACACAACACACACCGCACCAGCACCACAAACACCATGGCACCACAAAGAATGCCCAAGTTCACGCCCATGGAGCTGACGGTCATGGTCGACGAGATCATCAAGGTGTACCCACAAATCTATGGGAACATGGTCCAGCACACACCACTAGCCACCAGAAACAGAATGTGGAACCGGATCGTAGACCAGGTCAATGCATTCGGGACCCTGCCCAGGAACAGAGTCGAAATTAACAAACGTTGGAATGACGTAAAGAGCCTGGTCAAGAAGAAGGAGGGCAAAAACAGAGAGCTGGCTGCCGTCACTGGCGGAGGGAATCCCGCGCTCTTTAAGACCTTCAAAGCGTGGGAGGAGAAGGTGCGAGTCGTAATACATCCGGAGATCCTCGCCGGATTAGCAGGGGAGTGGAGGCTGGTAAGTACAAACTAATGTATACCAGCACACCGCTATGTACTCACATGCGCAACTACCATGCCACAGCTCCCAGGGACAAACACCCCCATGTCCAGCACACAATACACAACACATCACACACACATGCAACAGACACTACCACACACAGCCCAAACCGAACAACTGTAAGATGCGTGGGGACATGTGTACACTAAGCCAGCCACGTAACCACCAACAGGTCCCCAAATATGCCAGAAGCGCCACAACGAGCACCCACCACACCCATGTGTCCGCCACAGCTGCACTAACCGACAAGTAACAGGTAAGTGGCAGGAACACAAAGTGCAGTGGGTGGGACGGTGGACAGCCCAAGTACAACACACACCAGGCCCCAGTCCCACAGCACAGCAAGGAGGAGCATCCCCCACACCCCACAGCCACGTGTCAGCCACCGCAGTGCACAACGACAGCCGAAAGGCAGACATCACGGTCCACAGCAATCGGTGTCAGTGGGTGTCCAGCCACCCCCACGACCCACAACACCCCCCACCCCCACAGACCTGCAACATGGAGCACCCCCACTTAGAGCCATGTGGCATCCAGTACAGTGCACGCACGAACAACTTGCAGGTGGGAAACTGGACAGGGCTGGATTACTGGAGGCATGAGGACCATAACACGACCAACACATGGGACATGTCACGTAGCAGACGAACACGCAGCACCGCCCACCGTCACGAACAAGTGAACAATCTGCACACGGACATGAACAACAGACTCACACCCCACATGACCCATCACAGACATAGCAACACCCAAGGAGCCACGTCTGCATGCACAAGCCACACTGAATATAGTCCCACACGGCAGCCACTGTGCAACTCATCACACACAACCGAAACACCATTGAAGTCCTGTCCATGTAGCCCCTACTGCCTGTCAACCACACACCCCACAACTACGCCTATGTAAGACAAACAACACTAGACGCAACAGAGCGGAACAACATAAATGCACACGAACACCACTGAACCCATCAAACTCACAGACACACCATGCACATACAACATACCATCCATCCCATCCGTCAGCCCCAGTCTCATGAAAGGCATGTCATCCGCACAGCTGCCACACATACAGCAGTCACGCTAAGACACATGCCCATGACCAACCATGTGCCAGAAGTCAATTAAGCGCACAACACACTGTGAGCAACAACACACAACATGGGCCACACCCCCCCGAGCACTGCAGTGATGCACATGGCACAGGGCAGCACGCACACCAAGGAGATGGGACAACTGCAATACGTTGGCTGGCACACAACTATCACTCACTCATAACGATGCGTCCAATGCCATGTCCAGTAATCACAACAGACAGCAAATATGCAGGCCATGTCAAGCATGCACACACCTCAAACCATGCACTGTCATGCTGCCACAACACATGTCACGTTCGGCACCCATGGCTCACAGCATGTACCCCAAAAGCATATCCCCTCCCAAATGCGAATCTGGGGCATGGCCCCCATGTTGCCATATGCGTTCCTAAGCGTTCCATTTGAACCCCAAAAGCATATCCCCTCCCAAATGCGAATCTGGGGCATGGCCCCCATGTTGCCATATGCGTTCCTAAGCGTTCCATTTGAACCCCAAAAGCATATCCCCTCCCAAATGCGAATCTGGGGCATGGCCCCCATGTTGCCATATGCGTTCCTAAGCGTTCCATTTGAACCCCAAAAGCATATCCCCTCCCAAATGCGAATCTGGGGCATGGCCCCCATGTTGCCATATGCGTTCCTAAGCGTCCCATCTGAACACCAAAAGCAAAGTACAAACCAGACCCAGGATGGGCCAGGAGCCCGCATACACCAGAGTCACAATAAGTAGGGGCACAGCAACACACCCATCGGCATGGCCAATCCGTCCCATGCCACATGTGCACAGCACACAGTCCCATTGCCAAGCACACACAACTACAGATGCTACAGCCACACACACGCCTCCGGGAAACCCATGTACGAGATTGCACGAACTGTCAATGTCAGACGACAAATACATACTTCGCCAGGTGCAACACAATAACAAATCTCATTCTCTCCACAGGTGACGAACTGCTGGATGCTGGGGATGGAGCCAGCAGCCAGCACAGCCAGCCTACAAGCCCCCAACGAGGACACACGGATCTGGAGGATCTGTCCTCCTCTTCGGACACGGACCACCAAGCAGGCCCATCTGGTGTGGCAGGGCCCAGCCGCTCCCCAGGACCCCTCCTACCCACCAACCCATCATCCAGGGCTGCTGAACATTCCCAGCCCCCTGCTGCCACTGTCGTTGCGGCCACACCCACGGTCATTGTGGCCACTACCACTGCCGCAACCGCCACCATCGCCGCACCGACCACCACCGCCGCCACCACCGCCACGTCTTCGCTGGCACCAGCCCCAGCGCAGGTGGTGGCCCGGACGACTGGATCCACCCTGGGAGCCACAGCGAGGACCGTGGTGAGCAATGTGGCTAGTGGGCAGGCCGGTGGCAGCAGGACTGGTAGGAGGAGCAGGGTCAGGGAAACGCCAGCCTCCCCTGGGAGCCATGCCCTGCCTCACATGGCCAGAGTCCTTGGGGCCTATGAAGAGGCCCAAGGACAATGGGTCCGGTCTGCTTCAGACACGCGTGAGGTGCTGGGGGTGCTGAGGTCCATGGACGCCCGTATGGGCCAAATCGTGGACCTCATGGGACAGCTGGTGGTGGTGGTGAGGTCACAGCCAGGGACAGCAGCTCCCCTCCGCCACCACCTGCCGGGGCGCAGGGTGGAGCAGCAGTGTCCAGTTCCCCTGCGTCCACAGCCAGTGATCACACCTCAACCACCAGCATGTCGCAAGCAGGCACCCCCCTCGCAAACGTGGAAGGGGCCGTCCGAAGTGGAAACAGATCTCCCGGGAGGACTTCGCACGCTCCAAACGCAAGTGAGGCAGCCAGCCAGCCTTCCGCCAGCCTTCCTTGACCAGCCACTGCATTGACTTGGACTACGATCCCACTCCACACAGCCATCTGGATGGCATGTGTGTGTTGGACTATGGACATAGAACCAGTGGGTACACCCTGATCATCACGCAGCCATGACCGACAGCTCATTGTCACTGCACGCACCACTTTTGTCATCACCTTACACACAATCACATGTCACAGTTTGTAATAAATGCACCTTTTTCACTAACTGCTGTTTGTGCCCTGTGTCTTATTTGTACGGAATACAACGGCCACCTTGGGCGGAAAGGCACCTGATGCGTGGCATGGCAATTGAATCCGGAGGACCTGTAGGGACCTAGGGGTGGGAGACAGAACAGGAGCACATTCAATGAGTGTGTCACACACCCATCACACAGTACATGTCAACAACTACAAGCAATGTACACACATCGCACAGAGCAATAGGGCACAATGCCACAGCCACCAACAGTGGCATACTACCCTGGCCATGGAGCGTTGACACACAGCACGCAGTGAACAAACGGCCACCCTGACACAGCACACACACACCTGCACAGATACAGCCACATCAGCCGTCGTACATGGACACTCACCGTCAAGTGAAGTAGCGGGCGATGAGCTGCTGCCGCACATTACCAGCTTCCTCCTCTCCGCTGTCCTCCTCACTCGAGCTGTCCTGGTCTGCGGGCTGGGGCCCTGGTTGATCTCCGTCATCCACGATGAGGGGGATCTGCTTCCGAATGGCCAGATTGTGCAGCATGCAGCACGCCACCACTATCCGGCACACCTTCTGTGGGGAGTACGCCAGCGCACTCCTCGGTGCGGTCCAGGCACCTGAACCTGGACTTGAGGAGGCCAAAGGTACGCTCGACCACACGTCTGGTCCTCCCATGTGCCTCATTGTAGCGATCGTCTGCTGGGGTGCGAGGATTCCTCAATGGACTGAGCAGCCATGCCCCATTCGGATACGCAGAGTCACCTGGGTGTGAGGGACACAGAGAACCGTTGCTAATCCAACTGGACAGGGGACAGCATCGCACAGCCAGCACGCTACACCACTCCACATACTCACCGACAATACAGGCACGATCCTGTTGCATATTGGACATCAGTCGTGGCAAGATGCTGTTGCGCATTATGTGTGCGTCATGGGCCGAGCCTGGGAACTTTGCACACACGTGGGTGATCACCATGTCCGCAAGGCACACCACTTGCACATTCAGGGAGTGCGTGTGCTTCCTGTTGCGGTACAGGTGCTCAGTGGCCTGTGGTGGAACAAGGCCGACATGTGTGCAGTCAATGGCTCCAACGACGTGTGGGATTCTGCCAAGGGCATAGAATGCACCCTTCACTGCCGCCAATTCACGAGCCCTGGGGAAGCGGATGTACCTGTTCCGGTACAGCATCATGGCTGCCAGTACATCCCTCACCACCTTGCTGAACATGGGCTGGGACATCCCTCCTCCAATGCCCACTGTGTGCTGGAATGACCCAGTGGCGAAGAAATGCATGGCGGCCATCACCTTAGCCGTGGGGGTGACAGCAGTCGGATACACCCTGCGGGGACGGAGATGGGGTTCTAACATGGCACACAGTCGATGCAGGGTTGGCCTGTCCAGCCGAAACTTCCTAATAACCTCTGTATCGTCCATGTCCGCCAGCAATTGGTATGGGCGGTCAATGTTCGGTCTCCGCCTAGGGACAATGGCAGAGGACACATGTCAATGCAACACGACACATAGCAATTTCGCATACACATCACTGACATGACTGAGCAAGCACATGAGCCACAGCCCAGCTGTCAAGCTGGGACGGCACGGCCACAATACACTTACACAGGTCTCCCAACAATGGCAATGGCTAGTGATACAAACCACTGCCATGTGCATGCACATGGGGATCTAGGCCCCAATGACTTGCGGGGCGTGCTGATGGGGACTGACTGCATATCCGTCAAGCGGCAACGCCACGGCAACATGAATGTCTGCTGAGCATGGAACTGCTTCCGCGGCTGGATGAGTATGGCACACGACGACAACGATGTGGGCACAGGCTGAGCGGCCAAAACAAGTGGGACCTGTGGCACGAGGGGATATGAGACAGTAGTAGGTGTCAGCACTGCACCCTATGTACAGCACTGTACGGATCACACCTCCCGAAACATTGACAGGTGTCCACATTGACAGCCCCATGCCAAGACGGCTGTGTGCTTGCAGTCACACGTCACAGGTGAGAGGTTACATTGCACGTGCCAGGTGGCAGACGTACATAGTGGGAGCTGGCATGTGTGTGCATGTGTCTCCTGTTCAGGTTCCACCAGATGGGCGCTGACTCTGTACTGACCATTGGACACAGCATGTTCCATGGTAGGCTTGTGTGTGTGGGATGGTGGCACTGGATGTGCCTCCGTTGGGTGGGGGGCCATGCACAGGGCAGGTACGTCGATGATTGCGCATTGTTGGTCACGGTGGGTGCACCAACTAAGATGTGTTGCCCTGTGTTCAATTCCTATGTCCGCATGATGATGGACTGTAGATGTGGGCAGTCTACACATTGGTCGATGTGCTGTCTATATGCATGTGCCTTCACACCAGGCACAGCTGCCCCTGCACATGTGACCCCTGCTGGACTCGCTGCTGGGTCTGTGGAGCTGATGCACCTTCTGCGCGTGGGGCGGACAGCTCTCCTCACTTCCCTCATTGCGCATGTCATGACTTTGCCGCAGGTGACATGGATCATGGAGGGCCCACATGTACGCATGGGTAGGCTACGCATGATTGTACACTGGTCGCCACCCCCAGTCAGTGTTTCGAATGGGAAGGTTGTCGTGCTGGTGGTATGTTCGATGTGGCGGATGGGCGGGCCTAGGTGCGGGCTTACATTCCGGACATGGGGGGTAGTTGGATTGGCGACTAGTTGCAGTACACACGGGACACGTCTCTTCCTTTCCACATCTGGGTCATCCCTTGTACTGACTGACAGTGATACAGTCATCTTCGCCCCAGCCCTCATGTCCTCCCCTCGCTCCCCCAATATGCATGCTCACCTGCGAGGCTAGCGCTTGCACAGGCAGCCCCAAGCTCGCACCAGAGAGGGCAAGGAGTGTATGTGTGGGTCCAGTTGCACGAGTGGGCTGTCTCAGGGTATGATGTGTTGCGGGACGCCGTCCACCTGCGTGGTGCCCCAAATGGAGACCCGGCCTGCATGGACTATGCATCACAGTCTTCGCCTTCCGGATCCGCCACCTGCGACACCCACTGGCTGTGGCTGCCCTTGCAGCCAGGCCACGTCCGTCTGTGACTGATGGCCCACACATTCACTCTTTGGCCTCTCTGGGGAGGGCTTGGGGGTGGTGGCGCACGCGCTTGCACTTAGTCGCAATGGCATGTGGCGTGGTTGGTATGATGGGCAATGGATGGGATGGTGCGAGCCACCTCCCGTGACGTCAGTGCTGCTCGTGCTGTGGTGCATCCCCCTACACTTCCATGTGACTTGTGCCATGCTAGACGTTGAGGTTCTATTGCCTGCGTGATATGACCAGGAGGAGCGCGAGGAGACCTCTCACACACCATGCTCCACTGCCATCCCGTGCCCTGTATCGCCTGTGCGGATTGACTATGTTGGGGTTACACCTGGTCGACTGGGGCTGTGTGTGCCTTGTCAAGGGGCATGGCGGGCGCACAACAGGATCCAGCTTGTCCACAGAGGGTGGGCTGAGGTGCGCCTGGTACCGCTTTGTACGTGTGCCCGGCTGCTGTGCACACACGTGTTCACTCCCCCCGACAGGTGTCCTCTCACAATGCCCAGGGAAGCGGTGGTGTACTGTTCATGACCCCTCCCAACACGGCGTGCTCCAACTTGGCATGTGCGCATCTACCCGTCGCACCCACCCACCTGAGCACTGCGTCCATACGACTTCACACGACACATGTGTGTCTTCCACAGTAGTGCTACTCATTTGCGTTGACATCCAATACCAGTGGACTACATGGTCATGTCACGACTGCCGTGTACTTCACATACTCTCATCCTCTCTCATTCGTACTTGTGAAATGAGTCAGCGGAGACAGTTTTGGTTTCAAACATTATATTGTGTCTTCTGTCCTCTGTGATGCAGTATAGTGGACACTACTGGCAGCGGAATACATGTTGAGGATATACTGAGCATGATTGCAAATGGGATAGGGTGTGGGGTTACATGTGATTGGCTGTTGCATGTGGGATGTGGGCTTCAGAGTGACATCTGCTTGGCCAAGGCTGTACTAATGTACATTTACGTATAGCTGCGGAGCTGCGGACTTTGACACAGACGGTATACATGTAGCCTACCAGACCGCTTGGCATCATGGGCACAGTCCATCTCAGTTCCATGTGACAGGTTTGCTGCGGTTGTTCCTCATGCACGCGTGCATGTGAGATGACATCAGGGCATGTGCTTGCGTGCATGCAGCGGCGTGCCACTTGTTGTTGCACTGTGGTGGTTACTGGACATGTCACAGTCACTGGGGTCGTGTTGTTGTTGTATGCACTTGTCGTCCATGCAAAGGTCCTGGTATGGGATTCCCGGGGCGGGGGTGGGAGGGGTGCAGCACCCACAGACTCCAGGCGACCTATTCATGTCCACTGAGCGGTGTGTGTGTCCATGTGCACTGGATCCATGTCGTGTCCTGGTTGTTCGTGCAGTTCCGTCCATGTGGGTGCGATACACAGAGCCCATGCCACTGCCTCCCACGATGCATGCGGTGTTCCTGGATGTGATGGGGAACAGTGTGCATGTCCCGGTCATATCCGATGTCATGGCAATGTCGTTGATGGTGTGGTTACAGTTGCCGGTCGTTTGGTATGGCTGTTGTGGTGGTGACTGGCCAGTCCGTGCGGAAGCTAAGCATGGGTGCGGGGTTGGACATCATAGGTCACTCGGGGAACCTGCGTTGTGGTCCGACGTATTTACAGGTTGTCAGGTATGCGATGCCGTCCAGCAGGGCTTCCATGTCATTGGTGGTGTACATGTTTGCCAGCCAATGTAGCGGATGGTGGCTGTCAAGGTGTTGTTCGTAAGTTGTCCCTTGGAGGACCATGATGGGGCATGCTGGGTGACATTCGATGTAGCTGTTCTCGATGATCCGTCGTGTGGAGGCACAGTGGTCCCATTTCAGTGCGGGTGCGATGTTGGCCACATACGCCATGCCCCCATAGGCAGAGCAGGCCCTGTCGTGTGCGTCCAGAGGGAGGAGTAGTGGTAGCAGGTCCGCCTTCAGACATGCCGGGTTGGAGATGCATATCTCGACGGGATGCTGGTAGGGACACCTCCGACAGTAGAAGACGGGCATGACGCAGCTGAACAATGTGATGCGGTAAGTCAGTCGGTAACTTACGTTCAGCAGGGACAGGAGATCGTATCCCAATGTATGGAACAGGTTGGTTTTGTACAGCTTGAGCTGTTCGGCGTAGTTGGGTAGGTGTGTTGCGGTTGCCATTTCGCAGCGGTTCGTTGAGGTGGCGTGCTCCGGCTGTGTGTGCAGTCTGCAATGTGCACGCTCCGGGGTTGCTGTGAGCTCTGTGTAGTCGTAGGGAGACAGGACTTGTGTTCTGTTGGCTTGTTTGGAGGACACGGGCCCTCTTCCCACATGCTTCTCAGACAGTTCAAGGTCAGTGATGTGTGACTCCTTCCAATTAACTTGCATGTGGCCGACATGGGGGAGTGTTTTCTTCTTTCTTCCCCGTCCGTTGTGTGCTTCTGTGATATGCGCTATCTGCCCTGTGGTCGGTCTCCTCGGCATGCCTGTGTTGGTCTATTCTTGGACAATGGCTGTATTCACCGGCTTCTGTCGTAGGGCTGTGGTTTCGGAGTTGGAATGGAAGGTCATTCAGTGCTGTCTGCTCTCCCTTGTGTGGGCGGCAGGCTGCCTTTCCGCTCTGCGTTGGGCCTTGTGTGTGAATGTTATTCTTGGGCCACCTGTTGTCGGTCCCCGGGCTCTTTGGTGTTCCGTTTTATATGTCTTGTTCATATGTGCAGGGTGGTATGGGTGTTTCTGTGTGGTACTGGCGTTCCTCTTCCCGAAGGGGCCCTGCTTCTCCTAGTTGGTGTTGCCGCCGCTGTGTGCTACGCCATGTTTGTTACACTGGGGTGTGTCCTGCTGTTGCGTGTCTTCACTGACATGTGTGCGTCGGTTGTGTGGCGTTGGGTGTTGTCCGTGAATTGGGCGTTGGGGACATGTCTGTGGCCGGCCTGTCACGTGTCATGTGCGTTCGGGGTGGGGCTGATGTGTGTGCTGCTTGGTTGTATCCCTGTGTCTGTGTGCGACGCATGCATGGCGCTGCGGTTGGCCTCTGCGTTGTGCGCATGTGTGGCGGCGTCATCGGCGCTTTGGGGCCGTGACGGGGTGGTTGGTTCCTAGTCCCAGGTGGTGTGTACACATGTGTTCTGCGATGTTACGATTTGGCCTGTGTGTCATATGTGGATGCGATGGTGGATGTGTAGTGTACACGCGCTGGTGGGGGTTGTCCGCTTTTTCCGCCCTTGCACTGTGTGCGCTGTTTGCGTGCACTTGTTCTGTGTGTGCCTACCTGCGTCTCCGCGGTACGTTGCGTCCTTGGTGGTGCATCAGCAGAAGCATGGGGAGTGCCTGCAGTGCTGGATTCATGCTCGGGGAGCCGCTTCTTCGTTGTCCGTGCTCGGCATCCGTGTTACCGCTTCGGTTTGTCGTACGGTATCTCTTGGCCGTGGGAGCCGTTTGTTTGCGGCATCGTAATTTATGCGCCGGGCGGGACGTGTTTCGTCGGACGGTGTGTGTCAGTTGGGCTGCGCCGCTACATGTACGGGCGCACTTTGATGGCGGACGGTGTTGCTGGCTTGCCGGCGGTGTTTGGCCTACTTTTCGCATCGTAATTGGACGGGCGTGTGGACTGCTGCGTGCCGGCGGTAACTGGTGGTTTTTGCATCCGCCAGCACGGCGGTGGTGCTTCCGCCCGCCATCGTAATGTGCCCCAAAGTAATTAATTCATAAACATGTCAAACACAGTTGTTAAGTTCCATAGTTGCAATGTTTCCTCTCAAATAATTTGATGTTCCATATGGAATATGGAAAATCAAGGCGGACGAGAATGGCAGGGGTGGACTGGAGAAAGGACGTGTTAGCCGGCGGCTTCAAACGAATAAAGAGTGTACTACAACTATCCGCATTCGAGTAGTTTAGTATAGTAGGGAAGAATTTAGAAATGTTAGCATATGTATGATGTACTTCAATATGTGGTAGACTAAATGAACTCGTTGTGTTTGTTTAATTTTTTTATTTTTTGTTTTTTTATTTACATTAAAAGTGTGGACTGGAGAGAGGACGTGTTAGGCTGGCGGCTGTAAACGAATAAAGAGTGTATTACAACAATCCGCGTTCATGTATTTATGGGGTTTGCAGTACATGACAACATTGTATCTAAAACTCTTCTATTTCTACAAAGCCAAGCACACTTTTGCAGTGCTGGTACTTCATCTTTTCTCAGTTTCGGTATTATTTTTCTAGACTTGTGCAAAGTGCACATTAGTTTTTGTTTGTCAAAATCATTTATTAAGCCATGTAAAGATTAACCAGCTTTTACACTGTAGCACCAATTTGTGTATTTTTCCTCCAAATTATATCCCATGTATCTGAGGTGCCTGTCTGAAGTGGCACACTAGGGGATCGATTCTAAGCGCAAATAGTAAAGGGGATAGGGGCATCCTTGTCGTGTACCCCTAGTCAGAGAAAATACTTGGGAGGCTTGACCATTTACGGCTATCTTGGCTGTCATGTTATTAGCAATAATTATGGCTGTAAATTGTGGTACCATCCCAACAGCTTCCAGAACTAGCCCCAGGAAGTGCCAGACCACCTGATCAAAGGCCTTTTCTGCATATAGAGTGACAAGGAGTGCTGGGACCTTTTTCTTCATTGCCTTTCTTGACCTGGTGGATTAGCCAACAAGTGTATCGTGAGTCTATCTCCTCTTAATGAATTCCTGTTGGTACAGGTGTATAATTCCAGAAAGGAAATCGTTCCGCCTGTGTACTATAATTTTTGAGTAAGCTTGACATCAATATTTAATAGCGCAAATGGACTGTAGAAATATCAGTTTTTAGGGTCTTTGCTGGGTTTCAAGATGACGGAGACAACAGCCTCCATCATAATGGGTGTAACTGAGCCGCTTGAGGCAAACAAGTTGAATAAAGGAGTTACCTTTGGGAGTAATTTATGCATAAATGCCTTATAGAAGGTGCCAGTGTGAACATTATGGCCCAGGGCCTTACCCGCCTTCAACTGGTCTATTGCTTTCTTAACTTTCTCTTCTAGTATGGGAGCCTCCTGTTGTGCTGAGTAAGCAGATGTGATTTTGAGCAGGTGCGAATCAGCTATGTAGCATTTTTGGGATTTAGATGTACAGGACTCAGCGTGGTATAGCTTCTCCAAAAGCTTCCAAAATTCAATAATTTTCTCAGTTTCCCTCTGAAGAGTAATGCTTTACACAGTAAGCAATCCCAGCTAGTTTTTTCTCACAGTAGGCATGCAGGTTGGGGCCCAATATTATTATGCATTTTGTATGAGTGGGATTTAAGGTGGAGCAGGGTAAGTTCCTCTTTCTAAGTCATAATGGCTCTACGTTTACTCTCACTGTGGTCAGCTGTTGCATCAGAGACATTGCATTCGTTAAATGCAATAAAGCTGGATCAGGGACCACACTGGTACCCTAGTCCTCAGAAGGGAGGGGAAGACCTTGATTCACCAGGCCAAGTGACACACTCTCCCTGATGTCATAAAAAATAACAAATGGGTATCCGCTGCTACATCCATAGCTTTCCTTTTTCAACTGAGTACCCTGTCCAATGTCAATGAAAATTAAGAGATTCCTTTTTTACGTCAGACCCTCACCCACTCTAGTAGTGGCATGCTTTATCATCAGGTCTGATCCTGGTCCCTAAAAGCTAGGATGGGCTCAACCACATTCCAGGGAGTACTTTGAATATTTCCGTGACCGGGGTACCTAGGATTATATAAAAAATACCTCAAACCAACCTCAGTTTCTCCTTTATTGGTGGTTGTCTGGATATGGTTGAAAGATCTGAATCAGGGATAAGGATATTATGGTCTTAAGACCCTGTAAATCGTCACCACGTTTCAGTCCCTACACTCGGGCCTGTTGGGTCCAGGACTTTCATTAGGATGTCAAACATACTCACCTTTCAATAGCTGTGAAACTTGATTCCCCACTTGGAAATCCTACCACACCACACAGGAGGAGGGGGTAGCATTAAAGTATGGGTGTACGAGTTATATCAGCATAGATTCTTCTATGTGATACAAGCCAATTGCACATGGAGGGCACAGGGCAGGCTCACCGAGGACCCTCCAAATGGTATCAGAAAGAGGTGCATGAAAGTCAGTGACATCAGGATGGGTGGGATGAACTTTAACATTATAAATACAAACTAGGGGCGTAGCTTGGCAAGCAAAGATGGCGGTCGCACTCTGAGAGTGCTCCAGGCCCCTCAGTAATCCGATGCCATCCTATTACTCCTAAAGCTGATATCTGGCGAAGGCACCACTGCTAATAAGGTGCCCCCGCATGCTGTAACTCTAACTTGTTGGGGAAAAACCTGCACGAGCGGCGGCGAGCCGCCGAAGATCCTCCGGGGGCTGTGCGGCCTGATGCAAAATGGCACCGCAGAGACCCGCATCTGGGAATCGACCGGGACACGCCTAAAGCGATTCAAGGTGTCAGGCAGCCGGTCCACAGTACTCACTCCAGACGCCGCACCCGCCTCTGCTGTTGGGCTCCATTGCTGGGGTAGCACCATACGGCGCCGGTGAGGTGAGCGCACCAGAACTGAGAGGAGGTGCGGGCCGTGGTGGAGGGGCTGCCACGCTGCCGTCCAAATCACCCGGACTGCCGATAGTGGGCCGCCCTGGCGGGCCTGCAGTGGGTCTCTGCGCTGGGCTCGACCCACGGTCGGCAGTGACACTGTGTTGGCCTGCCTCCCCCCTGACGACCAGCCAGGTGATCCTGAGTCAGGGGGCGCGAGATGAAGAGGAGGCGCAATCGCAGAGCTACAGTGAGATGATCCGGTGAGGGCAAGGGGGTGGGCAGGGGGCACTGGTTGTGGTGGGGGGCCGTGGCGCTGCTCCCCAGGCCAGTGGGGCCCCCCTGGGTTTACCACTGCCGGTCCTCCTGAACAGTCGGCCCGTGATCGGCGGGACCCACCCCTCCCCCCTCTGTCTTTCCTCTGCTGGGGCTGCGGAGGAACACTGGGCCTACCCTCACTCCTCGTCATGGCGGCTGTCCCGTGGGTGCCCCCCTGGCGCTGGCTGAGGAGCAGCGAGCACCATGCCGGGGGGTGCCAGAGTATAAAGGACACCAGGATTGACCGGTGGGACACCCCGGGGGGAGTATTGAGGATCGGACGTGGGCATGGGCCCACCCCCCCGAGCGCGCATTGTGTGGGCTGAAGTGTTTATGAAGAGAGGCTGAAGCACTTGGGCCTGAGCTGACAAGGGCCCTGTGAATTGGATGTAACCGATCTCCTGCACGGTCGGCCCGCGATCGGTAGGGCTTTCCTTCCTTCCTTTCTTCTCCCCCCCTTCAGGGGCCACAAGGAGACCCTGGGCCAGTCACTGGCTCACTAACCGGGGACCTCACTACGAGAGGGTGCGGCCCTGATTGCTGGCCTGGGGTAGGTGAAACGAGGCAGCTACAGAGGCCTTGAACTGGCACTGAAGCGGGGCCCGGCACAGATACCGCCAGAAACCATTTACAGGGAACCAGCACCGGCATCGGCCCAAACCCAGCTGGACGGCTTGAGGGATCCAACACCACAAGGGTGAGACCCCGCGACGCACACGCCTTGGGGCTCTGCGTGGGCCTGTTTTCAGGGCTGTGTCGAGTCTGCATTGCGCCCCGGGGTGGTGTTTTGTCTCTGCTTACTCACCAGGGGTAACTCTGGGGGCCTAATACTCTAGTCGCCACCGGACACTCCATCATAATTGAGCGGGCATTCCAAGTCCCAACCACGAGTAAAGACTGACCGCACGTGGGGGCTTGGGGCGGACCGGTGACCCACAGACAGACTCACAACCTGTGGCCGCAGCCACGTAGGCACTGTGGCCTTCCCAAGGACAACTGCTTAATCCTGCACACAGCCAGCCGGGGACTCAGACGCCTGTCCTTCATCCTGCCCTGCCCTGCGCTCTCTCTCCTCTCTGGCTGTGCACACCGACCAACTGACTCCCCGGCAACCCCGCAGTAAAGTGAGATCCAACATGGGGAAGGACAAGGGGACAAGGACCCAACTGACCCAGACCAAAATGGACCAATATGCAGTCAGTGCCCCCACCCAGAGCGAATCCGCACTCTCCATGACCGGCCGCCCTGAAGGAGACCTGGCTACTATACTGCAAACCATCAAGACTTGTCAAGAGTCGATGGAAACCAAAATTGGGGAGGTCTGGGTGGACATGGCTCTCCTCCGCCAGGACCTCCGTAAGGCGACTGCCCGGGTGACGGCAGCAGAATCCCGTTTCTCAGACGTGGCGGTTGATGTCTCCACTCTGAAAAAGCAAGTGAAGCAACTCCTGTCCCAAACGTCGGACCTCCACAGATGGGCTAAAGATGCTGTAAACTGCTCCCGCCGGAACAACCTCCGCCTGGTCGGTCTTCCTGAGGGCGCAGAACCTACCCAGGTCACCACATTTATCGAGGAATGGATTAGGTCCTGGATCCCGACGGACGCCCTCTCCCCATGGTTTGTAGTGGAGAGTGCCCACCGTGCTCTTGCCCCGAAGCCACCGCCGGGGGCCCCACACCGGCCCATCATCATGAAAATCCTCAACTTCAGGGACCGGGACGCCATCCTCTAGGAGGCCCGCTCACGCCCAGAGCCGCTCCACAAAGGGGTCAAACTTATGCTTTTTCCTGACTATACCAAAGAGGTACAGGCCCAAAGACGCTCTTTTCTTCATGTGAAACAAAATCTACGAGCTCTCAACCTGCCTTACAGGCTCCTTTTTCCCACTCGTCTTAAGGTGATCTTCCAGGGCAAATCCCTTTTCTTTGATACGCCAGAGGCGGCGTGGACCTGAGCCACCGAGGACTGCCCAATTCGCCCAGTGAAAAACATCCCTACGATGGACCCCCGTCCGGGGCTGCGTGGAGCCGCACCGGCGCCCTCCGTGGACGACGCGCTGGGTCCCGGAAAAGGCATAACACCCGGGGAACAACGTCCGCCTCGCCTGCTGGCTCCCCCACGTGAAGGAGTGAATCACCTGGACTTCGAGACAATTCCAATGGCCCAGGCCTGACGACCACAGGGGATCCCAGTGGCTCCCCGAGACCCAGCTCTGTGGATACCGACCTATCACGTAGTCCCCGCATTTGAACTTTAGTGCCACCAATATGCAAACTTCAGTTAGAGGAACTGGTATCCTTGCACATTGAGGGGCTCACCAGATAACCCTACAACATGCCCCACCATTGACTGACTGGTCAATTATTTCTATTTCAGGCTTGTTTATGAGACGACAGATGCTTCATTTTGTGAAGTATGGGGTAGGGGGTTTGTTGGGAGTTTCGGCTGGGACTGTTCTCCAAGCACTAAGTTGTGTTACTCTATGATATGAAGGCACCTTACACTGCACCCAGGACCTTTCCTGGACCGATCCCTATGATGACCCCAATTGCGTCCAGCCTTCACCAGAGCCCATGGACTTAATCCACCTTAGCGGTTCCACCCAATGTGTTCCTTCTCCGCTACACCGCCATAATGCCCAATCAATACACTGGGGGTGAACCCCTGATGGTCCTTTCATGGAACATTAGTGGCCTTCTAGATAAAATCAAACGCACTGAGATTTTAAGATACGCCCGGCGGGTCAACCCTGATGTCCTACTGTTACAAGAAACACATTTGATGGGAAATCATTGTCCCTTTTTGGCGCGTCAGGGATTCGACAGAGTATGGCACTCTGGGTTCTCCAGGGGTACACGCGGGATGGCAGTCCTCCTGCGACGCTCCTTTCCTATCTCGCCGACCCAAGTGCTCACTGACTCACAAGGCCGGTTCACTACTCTTACGGGTACTCTTGGGGACTCTGTTATTAATCTCATATCACTATATGCGCCCCCGGCGACTTTGGAACCCACCCTCAGAAATGCGCTTGGGACACTGTCCACCCTCCATCAAGGCCTGACCATAATTGGGGGGGATTTTAACGCCGTCCCTCATCCCACGATTGATGCCACGGGCACCTCCACATTGGGCCTCTGCGATGTCTGGCGCACCTGGCACCCTCAGACGCCGCAGTACACGCACACTTCAGCTGCACACCACACTAACTCCCGTATAGACCTCCTTTTTAGCCTGCCCCGGACTGTCGAGCTGTATCCGACGTTAAAATATTGGTGCGCGGAGTGTCGGATCACTCCCCGCTCCTCTTGCGGGTGGAGGACCCCTCAGGAGCACTGCGGCCCATGTGGCGTCTAACGCCTGGTTTCTCCAAGACCCGGAGTATAAAGAGAAACTTGGGAAAGAACTCACCACCTATTTTCGCACAAATGAGGGTACAGTGCAACTGCAGGGTACATTGTGGGAGGCGGGCAAAGCCGCGATCCAGGGATACGCGAAAGGGTTCCTCAAACACAAACGGCAGGTCCAGGACTGCCGACTCTCCCAGCTCGAAGCCCAAGCCCTCCGCTTGGAGCGCTCGTTGGTGGCCGGGGAGGGAAAAGCGTAACGCCGTCAGCTACAACTCGTGCATGAGGAGATCAAAAATATCTCCCTTGAATCTGCCAAACTGATCTGGAGGGCCTCTGCGGCCAAGATCTACGGATCGGGAGACAAAAACGGCAAATTACTCCACTGGCTCGCCACCCATCCCATGGCCAACCGGATTGTGCCTGAGATCTGTGATACACAGGGCCAAATCTCTCGCACCCCTGTGGCAATTGCACAGGCTTTCACGGCCTACTACAAAGGGCTGTATTCAGCGGATCTCTCACATAGCCCACAGAATAGCTCCTCCTTTCTACAGGATACCCCCCTTCCGCGGCTCTCCCGAGCTGAAAGTGCTAGCTTAGACAAACCCATCACACCTGAGGAAATTGGGGATGCTATCTCCTCCCTAGCCACCCATAAGACTCCCGGTCCAGATGGGCTTCCCGCGGAGTATTATGCAGCCATCCGAGAGACATTGATCCCAAAACTCCATGCCCTCTTTGAGGAGACTATAGAAAGGGGTGCCTTCCCATCACTCACAGACAGTGCCACCATCGTGGTCATACCCAAGGTGCATCCTCCACTGTCCTCCTGTGCTCCGTACTGTCCAATTTCCCCTCTCAACACAGAGGTCAATATCTATACAACCATCCTCACCAACCACATAAAGCAAGTGCTCCACACTCTCATCCACTCTGACCAGTGTGGCTTCATGCCATGCCGCAGTACGAGGCACTGTCTCAGACGTTTACAAATAGCCCTCGCCCACCGTAGTCGCCGGTCACCATACCTAGTCCTAGTGCAACTCGACTTTGAAAAGGCCTTTGATATGGTGAACTGGTGCTACATTGGGGATGTATTGGAGAGAGCGGGATTCGGGCCCTCCTACCAAGGGATGGTGAAGGTCCTTTACTCTACTCCGTCAGCCAGAGTCCTCATAAATGGCACACTGTCGGATGCCTTTCTGATCGAGAGGGGGACCCGCCAGGGATGCCCGCTTTCTCCTCTCCTGTTCACTCTCGCGATTGAACCCTTGGCGTGTCGTATCTGCAGTGATGGCCAGATCCAGGGCTAGTGCTGGCAGGAATCTCATGAGGACCGGATCGCCCTTTATGCTGACGACGTCCTCTTCTATCTGGCGGACCCGGCCCGATCCAGACCAAGATCTCTCCACATCCTCCACCTGTTCAAGAAGGCATCGGGGCTGCGTCTCAACCCGGCCAAATCTACGGTGGTACCTCTCCATGTCTTGAGGGAATGCGTGAACTGGCAAATGACCATTCCCCTGCGTAGGCTCTCATTCAAATACCTCGGGATCTGGTTGGCACTCCTTCCCGAACTGACCTGGTCCCTTAATCTCACCCCACTCCTCATGCATGTGAAAGAGGACCTCCGTTGTTGGCAGACCCTCCCTTTGAATCCCCTAGGAAGAGTTGCACTTTTTAAGATGATGATTCTCCCCCATCTTTTATACATCATTCAAAGCCTTCCGCTCCATCTCCCTTGCGGCTGGTTCCGCGACCTAGATGCTCTAATCACGACCTTCCTCTGGGGCGGTGCGAGATCGCGACTGGCCCTCACAACGTGTCAATGACCCACATACGAGGGGGGAATAGGAATGACAAACCCATTCCTGTACTACTTGGCCACTCGCCTTTTAGTGGTCATTGACTGGTTTAATGGAGGATGGTCAGACCCTACCTATCGACAGGAGCTAGAGAGCCTCAGATTCTCCCGCGTTCAGGCCATGCTCTATGGGGCCCCAATCCCACGCACCCTACCAACAGTTACCCGCACAGTCCTCCTGGCATGGCGTTCCGCGCTGCGACACATCCAATGGGACACCAAACTCTCACTACAAACACCATTATGGCATGGCACATGGCTACGGGAGGTTGCGATACTACCAGGATTCCAGAAATGGGACCTAATTGGCGTGACTTGCTTGGGAGATGTATGGAAGGGGGAGCATCTGCCCTCCTTCCAAGACCTCCAAAAGACATACTCCTTGCACTCCACCCAATTCTTTCGGTATCTCCGGTTGCGACACGCCCTGACCTCTCATGTCCCTGACCACACAACCATCCCTGAATTTAGCCCCTTAGAGGCCAAGCTCCTTATGGGGAGCTTAGGAAGGGGGGGATATCCCAAAGTTATTGCTCCTTGGTTAACAACACCCCATCAACAATAGAGCCTCTCAGGGCCCGGTGGGATTGGTGGCTTGGCCCTCTTGAGGAGGAGGACTGGTGAGACGCCCTGATGGCCCCTAGGATGCTCACAATCTCCACTAAGCTCCGACTCATTCAGATCTACTATCTCCACTGTGCTTATCTTACCCCGGTGCAACTCCACAGGGCAGGCTTCCTCCAGGCCACACATTGCCCGCGCTGCAAAGCAGACACAGCAGACTTTTATCACATGGTTTGGTCCTGCGACATCCTCACCAAGTACTGGGCTTCCATTGTATCTGAGTTGAGTGAGGTGTTGGGGTGGGAGGTTCCCCTCAGTCCCCGTGCCCTTCTCCTGGGAGTGATGGAGGGACTAGATGGCTCCCGGCCTGACAAGCTATTCCTGGGGACTGCCGTTCTTGTAGCCAAGAGAGACATAGAAGCTGCCTGGAAGGACTCAGCGCCTCCCTCCTTAGCTAAATGGTGCAGAGGCGTAGATTGGTGCTCCACCCAAGAAAGAGCCATTTACGAAGCAAGAGGGTGCCCAACTAAGCATGAACATATATGGGGCAAATGGCTGGGACCATTGGTTTGATTGTCCACCATTCGGGTGGAGGCATATTCCATACGAGCAGATGGGGGAAATCTCTAGTAACTGTATTGCAATATTTGTCATGTATGAATGGTACTACGTCTATGTTGTTGTTGTTTTTCCTAAAAATGCCAATAAAATTGGTTATTAAAAAAAATAAATACAAACAAACCATAAGAACAAAAGTGTGCAAGATGCAAACTGCACATTCCAAGAAACAACATAGAGGTGCTGTACTATAAGCCTGTGAGAAGAAAGACACAAATTCTTTGAGCCGCATGCAGGCTTTGAGAGGTATCTCACCCAGCACACAATATCACTACAAGGGGGGAAGGTCACATGTCCTTAAGCTAGCCACTCACACCCTCCCCAGCCTCTTTTCACAAAGATATATACAGGCATTTGTATAAATGTTGGAACAGGAAACTAAATCAGATGAACCCGGTCCCCGTATGGTAACATAAAACAAAGGTCAATGTTAGATGGGGGCCACCATAGACCTAATGCAGTTAATTCAAGAGCACCTCAGGTTCCAGCAAGTTTGATGCATTAAAGGTGGCATGCCTGTGACACTTAGGCCCTGATTATGATGTCAAGCGGATGCCATATCAGTCTAGAACCGCCCGACCTTAGGTCGGCGGTTCCGACCACCTGATTTGGATGCGACCAACATCCATTCTACAATGGAAGCTTGTATGGCGGGTGGATTAGGCCAGCAGCACAAGCTTCCATTGCAGAATGGATGTTTGCAAACATTCCTGCACAGTGTGGCAGGCACCATGCAGTACCTACCACACTGTGCAGGGATGGCCCCCAGGCCACAAAGAGGAGGACCAGGTTGAAGGGGGCCCTGCTAGGTGCCTCCAAAGACACTTTCAGACAGCCTTTCCATGGCGGAAAGGCCGACTTGGAAAGACTGTCAGAAACTGCCATCGTAATCCTGATGGCAGAGCCGAGCCTGGCTCTGCCATCATTAGGGGATTATGGTGTGTTCTGACGCACTGACGGGCTCCCTATCGGAAACACTGCAGGGGCAGATGTCAGTGGGTCAGACACCGACGTGCCATCGGTATTGCACTTCCCGACATTATAATCAGCCACAGAGTTGTAAAGCTAGACCAGCATAGGAGAGGCCGCAGATTGGAGTTGCACTTACAGGCAAAATCCCTGCAGCAATTATCAATTCACCACCCTTGGGTGTTTAAATCTTAGCTTTGTCCTTCTGCCTGGTTTTGCAATGGATTTGTGCTCCTGTTTCATTCCACTGCCAGTCAGTCCTGCACAAGGCAACATAGCAGATGCCACTGACCAGGCTGACACATCCGGCAACTCCAAATAAACGTCTTTGAAGCATCCTATTTGTGAAGTGATATGCCTTTTTGGCATTTTCAAAGTGTAGACCAGAGGAGAACAACCATTATATCTGATGTTGTCAGCTCTAAGTTTGTCTGTGATAGGACAGAAAGACTATTGTCTCTGTAGGTTCACTGCTGATATGCCGTGGTAGAGATGCTGGTTGTAATTGTGAAAAGAAATGGTTTGTCTGCCACTGGCTGCCTCATTGAATCCTCTTTCAAAGTAACGTGATTGAGTTTAGCCAAGATTCCCTTGGTCACTTATCAAAAGATGGCCAGCAGGCCCACTAGATTCACCCTATTTAGATATGGTGGGTCACTGTTCTCAGCTAGAAGGGAAGAGAACAATTCTGTGATCAATGTCTCCAGGTGGTGAATGACTCCAGAGCTGATCCCTCTTCACCTTCCTGAAGGCCCATGACACAGAAGTTATCTCAGCGGAAGAGGTTCTCCAATTCTTTGCACCTACCCAACATCAATGTCACCAATGATGACAATTTCAGAAGTTCATGCTCCAAGTTTCT
The DNA here is from genome assembly GCA_963921515.1 of Calotriton arnoldi. Classification (NCBI taxonomy): domain Eukaryota; kingdom Metazoa; phylum Chordata; class Amphibia; order Caudata; family Salamandridae; genus Calotriton; species Calotriton arnoldi. The sequence goes on from CAWUFW010002046.1 coordinate 2,364,881, forward strand.
GAACGATTTCTTTTGCATCTACATGTTTCTGCCCCTACACTCAGGCCTCTTGGGTCTAGGGCCCTAGTACCCAATGACTCTATGCCAGAGCGCAGTGTGTCTTATGTGTGAATCAGTTCCTCAAGTAGGGACTTAAGGTCCTTGTATAGTTCTAGTTTCAAATCTTTGAGTTTTTTGCAGAATTTCACTAGGATTTGTATTAGGTCCACCTTCATGAGAGCCATGACAGCGGGCGAGAGGCCCCTCAGGGGTTACTCCTGAGAAGATAGCTGTGAAGCAGAGGCAGAGAAGAAAGACCTCAGGTCCTTCTGAAAGGGTATTTTCAGTGGCATTCATTCAGGTGAGGTCGCAATCACCTCCTCAGGAGATAAATCTGCCAAAACGCAAACCAACAGCATCAGGTCTCAACGTCAGTCAGTGAATTTATTGAAGGGCCTTCGCACAGGAATCTGGTGATGTGCAGCTATAATACAAAAATCAAAAGACACACAATTGATGATTTGCATATGACCATGTCTGAACTGGGGTGGTGGAGTGAGCTAAAGAATGATGATGGATTAAACCCAGATCAGTTGACTGGGGGTGATTGTTTGATTTGCTCTAGCGCTCCGTCCATCATCCCCTTTGGTATCGCTTTGTTTGCCCTAAGTTGGCAGGGTATGCCCAGACGTGGGTCCCTTGCTCACTTTGCCACTGGATTCAAGATAGCCTGGCTGATGAGGGTTTTGAACCCGAAACCGGTCCCAGGATGCTTGTTTCCGGTCCAGGGAAGACATGGCTTGGCAGTTCGGGCTGGACTGTTCCCATGAGGCACAGGGTCAGACTGATTTGCATATGGCCATGTCTGAACTGGGGTGGTGGAGTGAGCTAAAGAATGATGATGGATTAAACCCAGATCAGTTGACTGGGGGTGAGTGTTTGATTTGCTCTAGCGCTCCGTCCATCATCCCCTTTGGTATCGCTTTGTTTGCCCTAAGTTGGCAGGGTATGCCCAGACGTGGGTCCCTTGCTCACTTTGCCACTGGATTCAAGATAGCCTGGCTGATGAGGGTTTTGAACCCGAAACCGGTCCCAGGATGCTTGTTTCCGGTCCAGGGAAGACATGGCTTGGCAGTTCGGGCTGGACTGTTCCCATGAGGCACAGGGTCAGACTGATTTGCATATGGCCATGTCTGAACTGGGGTGGTGGAGTGAGCTAAAGAATGATGATGGATTAAACCCAGATCAGTTGACTGGGGGTGAGTGTTTGATTTGCTCTAGCGCTCCGTCCATCAACCCCTTTGGTATCGCTTTGTTCGCCCTAAGTTGGCAGGGTATGCCCAGACGTGGGTCCCTTGCTCACTTTGCCACTGGATTCAAGATAGCCTGGCTGATGAGGGTTTTGAACCCGAAACCGGTCCCAGGATGCTTGTTTCCGGTCCAGGGAAGACATGGCTTGGCAGTTCGGGCTGGACTGTTCCCATGAGGCACAGGGTCAGACTGATTTGCATATGGCCATGTCTGAACTGGGGTGGTGGAGCGAGCTAAAAAATGATGATGGATTAAACCCAGATCAGTTGACTGGGGGTGAGTGTTTGATTTGCTCCGTCCATCATCCCCTTTGATAATACAAAAATCAAGCATCACAGACATCAAGTGATTGACGCCAGAGGGACATCGTGCTGTCTAACCAGGGTCTCCAAGGAGTGAGAACAGGGATGGCTGGCCTCAGCCCCGTCTGCACTGATCAAGGCAGCACTGATGCAGAGCAAACACCACAGTGCAAGGATGGTCGATGTCATCAAAGCTGCAGGGCCTGTCTCATCACAATGCCGTTCGAGATCCCTGCCTGCCTGCGCTCATCAGTATCAGCTGAGAAAGTCAAAATAGAGCATATCTGCCTGGTGATAATGTAGGGAGGGTAGTCATTGCAGGGGGGAAAACATCCCAGCCATTACACCTCGAGAGAGGATTCATCACATGGAGGCAATCCTGGGGAGTCTCTGCTCTCCAACCAGTCCGTGTCCGTTCCCAACCGGAGGCAGCATCCACATCACACCGCTAGGCTGGCAGTCCAAGCTGCTCTAACACAGGGCCTCTTCCCAGCGCAATCGGTCTGTGCTGCCGATCTCTCCAAAGGTACCACAGCGCTCAAGAGCATCCCCACTGTTAAATAAGGATCCAGGAAGCGTGGGAGAAGTTTCCAGGATTTATTCAAGTAAATGGTTCACCCACGAACGGAGCCGTCTAGCTGCAGAGAATGCCACACCAACAGTGGCTTTGCTAAGGTTCTCTGCAACAGAGCGGCCACGATCGAGAATGTAAGCAACATACAAAGGTAAACATAGCATTTACGAGTCGCGTGGTTTCACGCGACTCGTGATGTAAGCAAAACATTGAAAAACAGAATACCATGCACTTACAACATCTTCCCCCTTAGGAAGAAATAAAGGAAAGCTACAAGCAAACATTGGTGCAGCAAAACTGTAAGGTTGCATAAATAAATTGAAAAGAAAAAAAAAATACAATAAAGTTATTACACTAAAGCAAAATCTCGTAACCTACAAGAAATGTGTTTAAGACGTGTGGACCTTTTAAGGCGTGCTTCAGATGACACATTGTTATCCACAGCTTGTAAATGATTTGCCTGTGTTGTAATTGGTTTGGGAATAAAGTTGGAACTAGATTATTTTACATGAGGTAAGTCAAACAAATCACAATGATCATTTTCCATATCAAAATGTTTACTCAAGACATCAGCCTGAGGGAAAGATACTTTAACAAGAGCCCTCTTGTTCCACCATCCCTTGTTGTCAAGAAGAGCAGAACACTTGCTCACTTGTATTACTAAGGTTGGCACAGAAAATTTGGAAATTCCTTTGGCCACTTTTTGGGGATTTTTAATAAGAACCCAGTCCCCTTTTTGCAAAGGTTGATCAATGGAATGTTTCCCAGAATCAAAACGTGCTTTCATAGACAATTGTTTGGCCTTTACCTGTTCTTGTAGTAAAGTGGAATCAAGGGTGTGATTGTAATTTTGCTTATTTTTCTCAAGCAACCAGGTGGGATTGAAATGCGAGTGGGCTCTTCTTTTTCTAAGAAGAGTAAATGGTGCAATGCCGATGGTTGAGTGTGGCGTAGTGTTGTATGCCCATACCTTGTCATGTACGAAAGCCAAAGGATCTTGTCTGGTGGAAATTGCAGTTTGTATTCCTTCCTTTATGATTCGATTACCTCTTTCTACCAAACCATTAGAGGAAGGTGAATACAACGCAACCTTATTGTGGGAAATGTGATGCATTTTAAGGAAGGAGCACATTTTTTGTGAAACGAAATGCGTTCCGTTGTCAGTCACAATGATTTTTGGAAAACCTTCAACATCAAATATGCTTTTCAAAAAATTGATAGCATTATCTGTTGATGCACCGTTACAGAATCCATAGTAAAGCCACTTAGTGTAGTAGTCAACTAGTAAGATCAAATACGTATTTTCGCTTGGTAAGATATCATAGGGCCCTGAAAAGTCTACTCCCACTTTATCCCATGGGTTCTCTGGAAGAGGAACAGGATGTAGTAGGGTGGAAAGAGTTTTCCAGTGTTTGTCAGATAGTAGACATTCCGTACAATTTTCAATAATTTTTTTGACTTGTGTGTCTAAAGAGGGCCACCAATAGAACTGTTTAATGCGTTGGCAAGTCTTGGTAACACCCAAGTGACCTTGATGTGCTGAATGGATAATTGAATTGCGCAAGGATTCAGGTGGAACAAACAAATTATTTCGTAAAATCATGTTATTGACTAAGGAAAGTTCATCAGATACATTAGCAAAAGCTCTTAATTCTTGAGATAAAACTCTGCGTTCTGGCCATTTGTTTACAATAAAATTCTTGACCTTTGAAAGAGTTGCATCATTAAGATAAGCTGTATTCCATTCATGTTCAGAAATGGGAGAGCATTCAGCAATGCATCAACAACAGTGACGACACACTCAACATCATCATCAATTTCAGGTGTTTCATTTAACGACATCCTTGACAAACAGTCCGCCCTGAAATTTTTACCACCAGGAATGTGTTTTATGACAAAATGGAACTCATTGAGTTTTGACAGTAGGCGGACTAATCTGGCAGAGGCCTCATTGGAAGTGCTTTTAGAGAGCATGTGCATGAGTGGCTTGTGATCTGTGTATATCTCGAATTCTCGACCCCAAATGTAGGTTTTGAACTTGTGAATGGCCCAGACGCAAAAGGCTTCGCGTTCAATGGTACTGTATTTAGTCTCAGCAGGCTGAAGTGCTCTTGAGGCAAAGGCAACAGTGTGTTCTTTACCTGCTACCCATTGACTCAAGACGGCACCTAAACCAGAAAGACTGGCATCAACACTAATGAAACATTTGAAACCATCCAAGTATGGGTGTAAAGCGGGCGAGTTTTCAATTAGTTTTTTGACTTGTTCAAAAATTGACTGCAGGTTATCTGACCATGCAAATTTTGTACCCTTTCTTAAAAGAGCCCGTAAAGGTTCCACGATTTGTGCGTAGCCTTGCACAAATCTGGCATAATATTCTGCCAACCCTAGAAATGAACGTAAGGAATCTCTGTCTTTGGGGGGTGTGGCGTCCCTAATGGCTTTTATGAGGGAAAATTTTGGTTTTATGCCATCAAGTGATAATGTCTGTCCTAAGTAATCTAACTCTTGTACTGCAAATTTGAATTTATCATGTCTGACGGTCATTCCAGCCTTTTCTAGTACTCCTAACACTTTGAAAAGAACTTTGTCATGTTCTGTAATATTGCTTGCAAACACTAGGATATCGTCCTGGTACGCTTGTACGCCAGGAATGTCTTTGAGCAGGGTATCCATGGGTTTCTGAAAAACGCTAGCCGCAGAGGCTAGTCCAAATGGCAATCTCAAATATTTGTAAGCACCGAACGGTGTTACGAAAGTAGTTAACTCTTGGGATTTGAAAGAGAGGGGAATCTGGTGATAAGCAGATTTAAGGTCTAACAAGGAAAAATACTTTGCTCCACCTAGATTGGCTAGAAGATCGTGAATTTTGGGTAAGGGGTGACAATCTACAATTATGTTGTTATTAAGAGAGAGCAAGTCGGCGCATAGCCTAACCTCACCACTTTTTTTGCGTACCAAAACTATGGGAGAAACCCATTCAGAGGAGTTGCAAGGTGTAATAATTCCCTCGTCACATAGGTTTTTAAGGACCTTCTTTAACTCATCTCTTGCACTCAAGGGTAAGGATCGTACCTTGTGAACAATGGGTTGTGCATTAGCTTTGAGACGTATTTCATGTTTGAAGCCCAGTACGTTGCCAACCTTGTTCTGAAAAACACTGGGAAACTGAGTGAGTAAGTTGTCAATATTATAATTAGAGACAGAGAGATTGGCAACACCAATATGCTCGTCCTGGTAACTGTAATAATCATGTGGAATGTCTCCTAAGGTGACTGGTTGATCAGAACCTGGTTTGAGAAGTAAGCCCATTTTGGCTAAATCTAACCAACCTAGGATATTTCTCCCCTTGATGGCCACATAAATTTTAGTCTAAGTTCGTCTAGACAAATACTCAATTCTGGAATGGAAGTATCCTAACATCTCAATGTCTTTCTCTCCATAAGCCTTGGGATAGATGTCTGATTTGATAAGGGAAGCATGTCCATGCCAGTGTGCGTGAAACTCTGTATCTGAGAGAATGGTGATGGGAGAACCTGAATCAGCTTTGACTTGTAGGGGGACTGTGCCAACTAGTAATTCACACCATGGTCCCTTAACTTTAGAAACATCAATTGAATCACATTCAATAGATAATAAGATATCATTAAGTCGATCAGAGCAGGATTCGATGTTTTCTCTGAAATCAATGTTGTTGACTCTGGTAAACGTTCTGCCATTTCTGCATACAGCTTGAAAATGTCCTATCTTTTTGCAAGATGAACATCTTTTGCCAGAAGCGGGGCAGTTAGGAAAATTGCCAATATGATCCTTTGACCCACATCTATAACAAATGGTGTTTTTTTTTAAATTTTGTCTAGTAGATTTGTTGATGAGATGGACTGAACAAGACGTAGAAGGTTCATCCAATGTATGAACATTTAATTGTGAGGAGCTTTCTTGTAAAATTTTCGAAGAAATGGTTGCTCTTTCGATGCTCTTGGCGATATCTATAGTTTCTGCTAATTACGGATTTTTACAACTTAATAATCGTTCTTGTATTTTTTTAGAAGAGCATGAAAAAATGAATTGATCTCCAATACAAGTATCTGTACTTGAGCCGTATTCACATGTAGATGCCAAAATTCTAAGTTGTGCAATGTAATCTTCTACACTTTCTTCTAGATTCTGTTTCCTTTTGAAGAAGTTATGGCGTTCTAATACAATGCTGGGTTCATCAGAATATTGTTTATTAAGGGGTACAAGAGCCTCCTGATATGTGCCCCAATTGTCACCAGAACCAGTGGGTGCAGGGAATATGGGAAGATTTTCAAAAACTTGTTGTGCAGCAATACCAAGGCAACCATATAAAATAGAAACTTTGCGAGGTGGTGAATATTTCACAGCATCAATTGCTACAAGATAGTTCTCAAATCCTTTCAACCACTGTCGCCATTTAAGTACAGGTTTACCTGGAGTTTGAAGAAAAGGATCTGGTGTCTGAAATTGTTGAGCTGAAGCCATGAAAGTGACTATATTGCGCAAGCTTAATTACCAAAACAAGTTATAGCACTCAATAGTAATATCTTGTTTGTATGTGAACAATGAAAATATTAAAACACAGTAATGTACAACAACCGTAAAATAACTATGGCATATACAGAAATAAGATGGCAGGCTGTAGTAAAGAGGTTCCGGAGACTTGAAGGTAGGATGAAGGTTCTTTATTGCCAAAATACCAGCACCCACAACCAGACGCTCACGCCGCATGCAAGGATCTCTGACAACTGAATAACGTTGTCAGAACCCTGGCACCCAGCGTTCGCGGAATTACGTTTGAACAAGCAAACGAGAGCGAGTCATCCTCGAGCCCACATGCTGGCACGAGGATGCTCGCACTATCTAAACACTACAACTTCTCTCTCCCCACAAAGAACAAAATAGAAAAACAACAATATCTAATGAAAAACTTCGAGATAAAGAGATAAGCATCCAGCAGATTAGCTTCTCCAGGTAAGCACAGAATCATGACAAAACATAGTCATTTAATTTGGAAGGTAGTTTCCTACAACGAACTCCCAATGCCGGTGGTAAGGAATAGGCGTCAGCAGTGGTCACAACAGAACCAGGGACCGAAACACGTTCTGAGCTGGAATGCACCTCGTGACACCGAGAGGTGGAGGGATTATCAACAATGGACACTGGATCATGTACCCAATGGGTCCAATCATAATCCTCTAATTCCTGTTTGGATAACTTGAGCAAAGAACTAGTCTGTGAGTCGGAAAGGTGTACAAGGGATCTCTTGTTCCACCAACCCTTATATCCAAGCAAAGCTGAGCCTCTGCTGACGTCAGTGACTTGCACCGGAGGGGAAAATTTTGATAAACCTTTAGACACTTTTTTGGGGTTTTTAATAAGGACCCAATCACCCACCCTCAATTCTAGAGTATTCATATTTTTGCAGAGTCATGCACTGGCCTCATGTAATTTTGCTTTTGTAAAACTCTAGATGCCACGTCTTTATTGCAAGCAATGTTCTTGTTGTGCTTGTTAAGTAACCAATTAGGACACAAACTAGTGTGAGCAGTTCTACCCCTTAAGAGGGAAAATGGAGACACGCCTGTGGTGCAATGAGGAGAAATATTATAAGACCACAGTTTGGCTTCAAGAAAATCTTGTACATCATGACAGGAGGAGAAAGCTGTTTGAATTGCGTCCTTTACCAGTCTGTTTGCCCTTTCAACTAAACCATTGGAGGTTGGTGAATATAGGGCGACCTTAAAATGTTTGACATCACTCTCAGTTAAAAATGAGGTAAATTTTTGGGAGATAAAATGGGTGCCATTATCGGTGACTATGATAGAAGGTGAGCCTTCTATTGAAAATATCTTCTTCAAAAATTTAATGGCATTGGTGGAATTAGGTGAATCAAAAAACATGTGGTAAATCCATTTTGAGTGATAATCAATTAACAAAATAAGGTATTTAAAGTCATGGGGGAGGAGATCATAGGGACCGGAAAAATCTAAAGCAACTTTGTCCCATGGTTTAGTGGGAAAGGGCACAGGGTGTAGGGGTGTGTTCATAACTTTCCATTTTTTATCAGATAATAAACATTCAGGACATGAATCAATGTAAAATTTGACCTGAGATTCTAGGGATGGCCACCAATAGTACGACTTAATGAGCTGTGAAGTCTTTGAGATTCCTAAGTGGCCTTGGTGCGCAAATTTTATGATATCATTCCTGAGACTGGACGGGGGAACAAAGGAATCATGTCTCATGACCAATCCATTGACAATAGATAATTCAGATGCTACCATGGCGAAGGCTCTCAACTCATTAGGAAGTTTCCTATTTTCTGGCCAACCCTTAACAATATAATTAGTGACCAGTTTGAGATTTTCATCCTTGTTGTATGCTTCCAACCAGGATTGTTCTGTAATGGTGGGGCACAGTTTAACAGCATCTAAAGCAGCAACTACACACTCTGTGTCTTCTGAGTTCTCAACTTCTGAAGGATCATGAAGAGACATACGTGAGAGGCAATCAGCCCTGAAGTTTCTCCCTCCAGAAATATGTTTCATGGAAAAGTGAAATTCTTGTAACTTTGAAAGAAGTCTGACAAGTCTAGCTGATGCTTTGCCAAGCCCACTACCGGTAAGTAACTGGGTAAGGGGCTTGTGGTCTGTGAATAATTCAAACTCACGCCCCCAGATGTAATTTTTGAACTTTTCGATTGCCCAAACACATGCAAGAGCCTCGCGTTCAATGGTGCTATAATGGGTCTCAGAAGGTTTAAGCATCCTTGAAGAAAAGGCTACGGTGTGCTCTTTTCCTGAAACCCATTGACCAAGAACTGCACCCAAGCCCGTGAGACTGGCGTCCACCATAATAAAACACTTTGAGGAATCATTGAAGGGGTGTAGGGCAGGTGCTTCCACGATGAGCTTTTTGACTTGATCAAAAGAAGATGAAATTTCTTCTGACCAATCAAATTTAGAGCCTTTCCGTAGAAGGGCACGCAATGGCTCAACAGTTTGAGCATATCCTTTGACAAAACGGGCATAGTATTCTGCTAGGCCTAAAAATGATCGAAGTGAGTCTTTATCTTTGGGAGAAGTAGCGTGGCTGATGGCTTTGATAAGTGAGGACTTAGGCTTAATTCCTTCTGAAGACAAAGTATGACCCAAATAATCTAATTGTTGTGTGGCAAATTTACATTTGTCAGCCCTGACTGTCATACCTGCCTCACTTAATTTGGTCAAAACGGAGAACAAATTGCTCAAGTGTGTTTCCCAGTCCTTGGCATAAACCAAGATATCGTCCTGGTAGGCCTGAACCCCTGGCACGTTTTTAAAAATATTATCCATAACTTTTTGAAACACACTGGCCGCAGAGGCCAGGCCAAAAGGGAGTCTAAGGTACTTGTATACTCCGAATGGCGTAATAAAAGTTGTGAACTCTTGTGAATCTACTGTTAGGGGTATTTGGTGGTAAGCAGAACGCAGGTCAATAAGTGAAAAAAATTTTGCCCCCCAAATTGGCCAGAAGGTCATGAATTTTGGGAAGAGGGTGGCAGTCAATCAAGATGTTTTTATTCAAGGTGCGCAAGTCTGCACATAATCTGACCTCTCCGGATTTTTTCCGAACGATAACGATGGGAGAAACCCATTCAGAGGAGTCAGAGGGAGCAATGACGCCGTCATCGCACAGTGACTTAAGTACTGACTTAAGTTCGTCCTTCGCACTAAGGGGCAAAGGACGTACCTTGTGGACAAACGGTTGGGCATTTGACTTAAGTCTAATCTGGTGTTGATAACCTTTGATAGTTCCTAATTTGTTGGAGAAGAGTTTTGGGAATTTATCTAGAACTTTTTTAAGATCAATGTTGTGGTCTGTGAGAAATAGGCAATCAGTTTTGGGGTCAGGATTATCCCTAGAGGCAACAGGACTATAGCCCGGAGGAGGATCACCAAGGGTAATTGGGCTATCAGAACCTGGAATGAGATGAAGACCCATTTTGGCGAGGTCTTGCCAACCAATGATGTTGCGTCCCTTGACCGCAACGTATACCTTTGTAAGTATGGATCTACCTAAACATTCTAACCTTGAATTGAAGTAACCTAACATGTCTATTTCGAACTCGCCAAATGCTTTGGGGTTGACGTCAGTGTGATATAATGTGACGGATCCTTGCCATTTCTCAAGAAACATGACGTCTGATAAAATGGTTATGGGAGAACCAGAATCCGCCATAATGGGGATCTCTATATTTCCAAAAATGCAGTTCCTATAGGACCTTTAACGTAATGAGGAGTAAAAACAGAGTTGCATTCAATTGATACAATCATGTCTTGAAAATGATCTATACAATCATTAACAGTTTCAGAGTACTCAATGCTGTTGACTCTGGTAGGTCTTTTAGAGGATCTACAGGAGTCTTGGAAATGACCTATTTTTTTGCATAGAACACATCTTTTCCCAAGAGCAGGACACATGGGGTAGTTGCCCAGGTGTGACTTAGAACCACATCTGTAACAAAAGGTATTCCCTTTGTTAACAAATTGTCTAAAAGGAGGTTTGTTTGTGGATTGTCTAAAAGGAGGTTTGTTTGTGGACACAGCATTAACGGAGTTACCAAAGTCTTGCGCAGGATTTTTGAAGGAGTTAAGAGATTGATCATGTTGAAGAGCCTTGGAGGTGATGATGGATCTCTCTATGCTCTTGGCAATATCAATTGTTTCTTGGAGTGAGGGTTTTCTGCAGCTGAGGAGGCGTTCCTAAATCTTTCTTGAAAAGCAAGCGAAAACAAATTGATCACGAATATAAATGTCGGGATCCGCCTCAAACTCGCAAGTTGAGGCTAAGAGTCGCAACTGCGCGATGTATTCCTCCACAGATTCATCTTCACGTTGTTTTCTCCTATGAAAATTATGTCTTTCAAGCATGATGTTCGACTCTTGGTCAAAATGTTTCGCTAGACGAGATAATGCCTCTTTGTAGGAATTCCAATGTTCAGCATCCCCGGCTTCTCCAACAGGTGTGGGGAATTTGGGTAAATTTTCAAAGACATATTGTGCCGCAAGTCCTAAACAGCCATACAAAATCGCAACTTTGCGTTCAGGAGAAAACTTAACAGCATCGATGGCAACAATGTGATTCTCAAAAGCTTTCACCCATTGACGCCATGGAATACTGGGTTTGCCTGGCTGTTGTAGGAAGGGAGGAGGTAGCGCAAATTGTGGAGAAGAGGCCATCAAGTGGAATTGTGTGACAACAGAGTATGAGGGAAAATGAGGGTGTAAATAGAATCCCCCCAAAAAAAAAAAAATGAAATTATATGTTAAGCAGCATGTTTGCTGTAGCTGTAAGGAAGCAAGATTGAAAGCGAAATTTTGAGTGAACAAGGGGGTGAGTGTGTCACTGATGTTCCCAGTTCTTGCTTGAGCTTTGCGTGAAAATGAAATGAAATGGAGAGGTGAGCCTATCACCGAGTTAGGAGGCTCATGAGTGACGAATCAAGCTTTAATTTAAAAGGTGTGCCTGTCACCGCGAAATCGTGCAGGCTGGATCCTACCTGGGATCAAGAAGAGAGATCACGAAGAGACAGCTTATTGTCGAGCATCGGCTGTGTCTCCGTAGCGTTGGGTTACCACGGTAACCAGAAGGAGTGAAGAGAAGATGGCCGCCGACTTGGAGACGCTTACGTGAAGCGTGTGGTCTTCGAGCGTCAGGAGGCGTCTTGTGTTGCTAGGCGATGGAGCGTTGCGAAGGGAAGGCAGGGAAGAGTGACGTCATCCGCTCTTGCCCGCAGGCTTGTGAAAACTGAGGGAAACACAGTATGTGTCGAGCAGGAAGCGGAGAGCAGGAAAAGGAAGAGGCCCCTGCGCTTTAGCGAGGCACGTAAAGTAGGAACCGTGCGAGGTTCGTGCGCCCTGGTAGGGTGGCACGATGAAAGTGAGGAAATTCGGCTGGTGGGTGCTGGGCGTGGAGTTTCGTCCGCTCGTCGCCAAATGTAGTAAAGAGGTTCCGGAGACTTGAAGGTAGGATGAAGGTTCTTTATTGCCAAAATACCAGCACCCACAACCAGACGCTCACGCCGCATGCAAGGATCTCTGACAACTGAATAACGTTGTCAGAACCCTGGCACCCAGCGTTCGCGGAATTACGTTTGAACAAGCAAACGAGAGCGAGTCATCCTCGAGCCCACATGCTGGCACGAGGATGCTCGCACTATCTAAACACTACACAGGCAAAGCTTGCCAATCGCTGTGATGAGTAGTAATTAATTTGAACGTGCACACAAATTTTTCTGTGGCTGTGAAGGAGCGATGGATAAATGACAGGCAAAGCGTGCCTGTCGCTGTGAAAAGAAACAAGCAATTGATGTGCAGAGTGTTTTTAAAAGCGTGTCTATCGCTGTTGTGCAAACACGCAATAGACAAAGTATAAGCGTGAATTTCCTCGATTTTCAATATGGCAGTATGACGCTGTTAGAAGACAAAAGAGGTACAGTGTTCCTGGGTGGCAAGTTGGCCACCTGGTTAGTACTCAGAGTGGTGGGGAGGTGGGGAATACCTCCTTTCGGAACTAGGACCCTCACACACCCAGCAAGCTAGGTGTCATGCTTCATCATATGGGTCTGCTCCTCGTCGAGCCGGCGCTGCAATGCTCGACGGGCACCCATAAAGGGGCTCTTTATCGGAGATCTTTTGTTCCTTGCCGTATAGGTGCCGTGGGTGTGAGGGGCCTGGTAAGATGTAGATGTGGTGTGTGGGTTAAAACAGGTAAGGGAATCCTCTATAATTATTTTTATTCTGGAGAGGTCACAACCTGAATAAAAAGTAAAAAGAAGAAGGAGGGCGACTATTTTGTTTTAATCTGACAAAAATTACGCTCTACCCCTTAGTGGTCAACATGTTTCTCGCCTATAAAATGTCTCTAATAGATCAGTTGGTGATTCCTCAGGACCTAGTGACTAAATGAAAACTATCTACAGTGTGTGGTGTGGTTCTACATACCACTTCTTCTCTCGGTAGGACGTTGCTGATGCAGCAGAGCGGGTAGGTGAGCCGGACTGCTCTGAGCGGGAGCAGCGACACTACGTTGAGTGTCCATATACTCCGCTGCGGTCTGATGAAGCAGCACTTGAATCCTTAAGAGGTTGGCTGCTTTTCTCCGGGGCAACATCCTACCGAGAGAAGAAGTGGTATGTAGAACTACACCACACACTGTAGATAGTTTTCATTTAGTCACTAGGTCCTGAGGAATCGCCAACTGATCTATTAGAGACATTTGCGAGAAACATGTTGACCACTAAGGGGTAGAGCGTAATTTTGTCAGATTAAAACAAAATAGTCGCCCTCCTTCTTCTTTACTTTTATTCAGGTTGTGACCTCTCCAGAATAAAAATAATTATAGAGGATTCCCTACCTGTTTTAACCCACACACCACATCTACATCTTACCAGGCCCCTCACACCCACGGCACCTATACGGCAAGGAACAAAAGATCTCCGATAAAGAGCCCCTTATGGGTGCCCGTCGAGCATTGCAGCGCCGGCCCGACGAGGAGCAGACCCATATGATGAAGCATGACACCTAGCTTGCTGGGTGTGTGAGGGTCCTAGTTCCGAAGGAGGTATTCCCACCTCCCCACCACTCTGAGTACTAACCAGGTGGCCAACTTGCCACCCAGGAACACCGTACCTCTTTTGTCTTCTAGTTCTACCCAGGGCAAGTACGGTGGACCTTTATCAAGCCCTTATTATCCCCCTTGTTGTTTACTAAGTATGACGCTGTTGTCATGGAAATGGTTGTGCGTGACTTTCACTAGGCGGTGGGCTTGTTTCGCTGCTTGCTTGAATCGTCAGCGCGTTCTAAGCAGGAATATAGAAGGCGCGTGCGTGAGGATTCAAGGGACGCGCAGTGGAGAGCAAGCGTTCGAAAGAGACCAACTGCCGCGCAGCAGTAAAGTAAGCCCAAAAGTAAATAAAATCTGTACAACCGTAATTCCAATGAGTTGGAGATCTCCGAAATCGGGTGCAGATTCAGAATCTGATTAACAGCAAGCCGCTCCTTCGAAAATGAGGTAAAGACGGAAGCATCCGAAACTTGAAACTTGAAAATGTAGGGAGCCGGAGGCTGGATGTTGGCGGTGGGTGTTGAAGAAGTTCCCGCTCGTCACCAATTTGTTAAATAAGGATCCAGGAAGTGTGGGAGAAGTTTCCAGGATTTATTCAAGTAAATGGTTCACCCACGACCGCAGCCGTCCAGCTGCAGAGAATGCAACACCAAATTGTAGTAGATGGATCTCAGGACACTTCTAGTTAGTTACATGTAGATTTATTGTAGGACACAGCTGAGCGCACACCTCGCCAGCTGACCAGACCATCAACTGACAAGAGTGGAACACTCCGGTACAAGTTAGAACACTCACAGGTATTCTTAGGGGCTAAGTAGGTGGGAACACAAAGGAAGGGCTAATGACCACTGTCAGCCATGTTACATGAAGAACTAATAAACAACACAAGCGAGTAGGAGATGCATCCCACAAGGTCCCCATCTTGACTCCATCATTAACATTTTCACCTTCACTAGCCAGGTAATATATTACAGGAAATCTTTTTTCCGTCAGGCCTAAACCTTTGCCCATCAACAGTGCATAGATAGGGATTGAAAGTTCTAAGCCATGGTTCCATTTCATGGTGGAGTTGCCTGGTTTCTGTCAAAACATAGGTAAAGGGTTCACATTCCGTGTACTAGACATAATTAAACTTTATGGAAAAAATGTGATGTCCTAGTGCGCTTAACTAGTAAGTTAATACAGTCTGTGCTGATGTTAGCATGCGGATAACTGTAGAACGGAGAGAAAACGTCTAGAGTTTGTTACAAAACTAAAGTGACACAATATATGACATGAAATTGTAAGAACTGCTAAAATGAAGAGTTGAAGAAGTCACAGCAGTGTGGGAGAAAATCATAAACCACATTGGTCATCACACATGTCTTCAGGAAATAATTAAATTCATGGTCCATTCAAAAGGCATAATATTGAGGTATAACTTATATACCTCGGGGCATATTTACAAGCCCCTTGCGCCACTTTTGCGCCGCCGTTGCGTCACTTCTGTGACGCAGCGGCGGCGTAAAGCCAGCGCCATGCTGCGGGGTATTTACAACGTGACGCATCTAGGGAGATGCGTCACGTTGTAAAGCCCTGCGCCACATGAAACCTGCGTCAGGTTTCATGTGGGCGTTCTGGCGCAGGGGGGGGCGTTCCGGCACAGGAACGCCTCGGAAAAGTGGCTGAGTGAAATCTACAAGATTTCACTCAGTCACTTTTCCGACCCCGCTGCGTCAAAACCTGGCGCCTGCTTGAAGCAGGCGTAAGGCTTGACGCACCATGTTAGACATGGGCATGGTTGGCACAGTGCTGGAGTTGCGTCGCGCCCGCGACACAACTCCAGCACTGCGCTAACGTTACGGCAGCAGATGCGACACGCATCTGCAGTTCCTTGCGCCATGATGCGCCGCATTGTAAATGCGGCGCATCCGTGGTGGCGCAAGGATTGAGATGCGTGTCGCACGTTTCCTGGCGCATCCCTGCTGATTTGCAGGGATGTGCCAGGAAACGTAAATATGCCCCCTCATGTTCCAAGTGCAATCAAGCGTATTGGTGAACATGCACTTTGTAAATGTCGTTTAACAGAACAAAACATACATTTTTGTACTCATGCAATAAACAACAAAGTTATTCCTGCAACACGACTGTGCTCTCAATCAAAAACAGAATCAGGCTTACCTAAAACATGCTGCAATCATTTTAACCATCCAGTAACCGAAGGCACCAACAAGGTACTTGGTAGAAAACAGGAACAAGAATGCATAAGGAATGACCCCGCGTGGCAACTGAGGCTGTGGCGGATGCTGTGGTGCATCAATCTGGTTATTGGAAGCATGTAATATCCTGGTTACAACGGTGTCAGAGTCGGAATAACTCCGTGTTATATTACTTCTGCTTTGGGGGAAGCTCATTGCACTGCTACTTTTCATTTTTCCACCTGCGCTTAAAATGTGTGTCTGTTCTGTAACACTGGTCAACATAAATTCCTAGAAATAGACAGTGCCTCTGGCCAGCTGGTCTTGTTCAGCCTTTAGCCCCAGCCCCTTCCCTGCCCAACTCTAATGATGGCGAAAGATCACACGGGCTGTTTCCTAGCACTCTCCCCTTGTAAGGGGAAGCAGCCAATGAGGATAAACGAGAAAGGAATTTCTCTGTGACATCACAGTGGGAAAGGAGGACTCGCTGCTTAGCAGGAACATCGACTGATAGGACATTTAAGTAAATATACATGTTTCTGTAAAGCCCGTCTCATCAACCTTTAGGCCTTCCTGGATGCAGATATGCTAAGGTAAGTAAGGAACCCATGGGACTTGTTGCCCCTGGTTAGTGCTCGATGACCAGCTTGTGGATGAGTTCCGAAGACAACCTGTCCTTGGTGGGTATTGTGACTTTGACGTTCTATCGACTGGCAGGAAACAGATGTTTTTGACCTTCTTTGAAACGCAATTGGAAAATAGTTGAGCAACAGATTATTATTTTATCTCCCTGCGCTTCACAACTAATTACCAACATTCCTGCATTTTTAGGAGAACTGGATATTACTCAAGTTCTCCATCTTCGCAATTTAACTGCAGTAGGCGTTATTGTCATTATTAATCATTTTGCTTACCTAACTCGCTTTCCAACATTAGTCTCTCATCGACCTCATACTCTGTATTACTTCACGCATTAACCAACACAATGCAATGATGGTTGAACTTATACCCCCCCCTTCTGGGGAAGCCACATTGTTGCTTTTCCAGTCGTTATGTAATTTAAGGCTCACCGGTTTGTTTACCATGCAGTTTGACTAAACTCAAGTCAAGCCAAATCAACTTTGTTTGGTCATAATAAATAGACCATAAAAGTACATAAAAACAGTACATCATAAAATAAAACATAGCAATTTAAAACAGAGCCCCCTCCCCCCGAAGTAAGGGGCATATTAACAAGGTGCGGCGATAATATTATCGCCGCTTTAGAGCCCGTTTTAGGGCGAAAAAGCGGCGATAATATTATCGCATTATCAACAAGGACACGCTAGCGCGTGTATCCTTGCATTAGCGCCCCTTGTCAGAACGCCTCCCATCGCATCGCTAATGAGATGCAAAGGAGGCGTGCCTGACCAGACTCCCTTGGGTAAATATCGCTAACCCAGCTTCCTCATATTAACAACGAGGGTTAGCGATATTTAAAATCACGTTAAGTATGCCTTAACGCAGGAATTTAACGTCTGTTAAATTCCTGACTAAGGCATACCTAACATGGGGGTGGATTGTGTGGCTAAGACCACAGGCCCTATCACCAAGGATATCACCGTTTTCCATGGAACATCGCTGGAAAACCAGCGATGTTCCATGGAAAACATCGCTATCACTGGAATAATTATCGCCATTGCGCTATGCGTTGTTAATACAGCGCTAGCATGGCGATAATTATCTGCGATAGCCGGCGATAAAATTTCTCACGCTAAGGGGCATATCAACAAGCGGCAGCGATAATTATCGCTGGCCGCTCTTAGCGTGAGGAATTTTATCACCGGCTATCGCAGATAATTATCGCCATGCTAGCGCTGTATTAACAACGCATAGCGCAATGGCGATAATTATTCCAGTGATAGCGATGTTTTCCATGGAACAAACAGAGGATATATTTTAATATCTCTAGGGAGCTGCTTGTCTGGAGAAGGGAGAGTAGTCGACAGCCCAGTTAAGTGGTCACAGCCTGGACCAGCCTGTGTGGAAGAGGTTGGACAGAGAAGAGAAAGAGCCAAGGGGCGGCTAGCGCTGCACTTCTGCATGGCCTTTTACGTTCCCTCTTCGTTTGTGGCCTTGCAGAGGCTGATAATTTAGGCAAAGGGCTGCTATTAGTAAATCATGAGTTGGGAGAGATGGTCCCGGACGCTCTCTAGTAGTTATGAGTGGCAGCTCAAATCCAGGTAGTAACACTTGCTCCAAGGCAGACCCCAAAAATGCCTTGACATGTTCAGAATCAACATTAAAAATGGTAAAGGGTCCACCTGCTGTCAGTGGGTTAGGGGCCATGGGACATACAGGAACTGTACTAGGTCCTGTATTGTCTTGTGGCTTCACAGATGAGTCTATCTGTGCAGGGGGCACGGATGGAATCTGGTCAAGAAGAGCATCTAACATTTAAGATATCCTGGCAATGGCGTCAATGATAGATGTGCAGGAATAGGTATGGTAAACAGCAGCTGAATCCAACTGGACCCTGGTAATAAAATTATTCAGGGCAAACACATTAGTGTCAATTCCCAGGATGTGGTTGGCTAGTGAACTAAGAATTTCTACTTGCATGTCAAGCATGTTTGGAGTGAAAGGACAGGGATTCGGAGACAGCTTTCAAGTTATTAAGCAGGGCATTCCAGAGGTTAATAGTGGGACTATACAGATGTGTCCCGTCGTTCTGGCTGTGGGATGACTCCTGCTGTAGATTATATTCTTCCCAAAGCGACAATAAGTCAGAATGACCTGGAGAAGCAGAGCTGTGAGGTCCAGGCGCCTCTCCTTCGATGGTATAACTAGGTCCTCCTGTTGTCGAATTGGGGGGGGGCGAGACCTTGAGAGTTAACAGATTTATCTTGATGTGATTTAATGGAGTGGCAGGAATCAGATGGCACGCAAAGTTACTGGTTGTATTGTTCCAGTCAGTAAATTGGGCACATGAGTAACGCTTTTACTGCTTCCTAAAACTGTAGAGGATTAATCCCCAACACTACAGACATCTCTGATAATAGGTGTAAGGGTATTGTGGACACGTACAAATACTACTCAGGAGACACGTGAATATGTACCAAACGTTGGTGGCGCTATGTTGCAGGGGTTCTTTCCAGAACTATGCCTGGGATCACAAAACATCAGTATGTAGGGACTTAGTCACCATACCACATCAGTACCTATGGGCTCAAATTCAGACTTACTTATAGTGCCTTACCTGCCCTCCTAACTTTTCCAGAGTAACAAGTAAGTTTGCGCCCTAGAACACAACACTCTAGACCCTTTCAGGGCACGTGGTAACAAGTCATCACCTTTCATTTTCTCACTCATGCATGTGCACAATAATCAGAGAAGAGGCACAAAGAAAGCTTACAATAGTTATTGAAGCAACTGTGCTGCAATTAGAAAACATATGCATGTTAAAAACGTGATAAGCATAATCAATAGATGTGGTATTTGTTGTGTGAGTGTCGCGTGAGGGTCGCGTGAAGTATGAGAATGCGGAGAGTGGAATGTGGAGTGTGGTGTCGTGGGGGATTCGAGGGGTGGACAGTTGGAGTTGAAGGGAAGCGGAGGAAACTGTCTCCGGTGTCGTTGTACCTGCATTACTTTAATTAAAGACTTTGACCCACTACTTACCGTCTGGATACTTCCTTTCCACAATAGACTGTACACAATAAAAAAGCCCTGTCATAGCGATTGACAAATCTGCCTAAGCCTACCCTCACTAAGGGAGCGCAGTTATATATTACAGATCTCTAGGATTAGTGTCGGACCCCATTTCTGTCATTCATAGTCAGCTGGTCTGCATCTCAGATGGTGCAGCTCTCTCGTCTCAGGACCTTTTCGCTGCAAGAATATTTCCACTCTATTTTCAAAACGACATGTCTCGGCTTTTATGGTAAGAAATGCCTTGTTCGAAAACAGCATCTGGATCTCTCTATTATGTCTAGGTGTTGGAGTCCGACCACAGAAAAAAACAGGGTACAATGTTGTTTGAACTTGTATGAAATGTTCAGACTGAGCTGAATAACAAAACATGTTCAGCCTATTTCTAAAATAAAACAAGCATGTTACTTTGTAATGTGTACAAAGCAAAAGCAGCTTACTACATGTGCAATTAGGCTAACATAGGGGAGAAACTACAGTGGGCTCTACAAGGAACTAACAACAACACTGGGCTGGCCAACTGGCATGCCATACTGGTCTCATCAGCTAGGGATTTGCTCCCGTTAGCCTCTCCTCTTTTTAGGGTGTTGGCAACGTTCATATCCATTCCAGAGGAAATAGAGTGGCCAAAGACTGTCTCCAGGAGAGACAAGTTTTCCTCCAATAGATCAACAGCGTGGACTTTGGCGGAGGTAGTCAGCGTAGTGCGGTACATGTCTAGAGGGCCAGAGCTCGCATGCGCTCATCCTTGTGCGGCACTAAGGGGCACCTGTGAGTCAGCTGCTAAAGAGCTGGATGCAGAGTTCTCAAATTTCCTGACCCTCATGCCAGGGGTAGAATTATTGGACATTATTGGATAGACAGCCCTCAGAAGCCACACCCTGACCACTGCTGCTGCGTGCTCTGGTAGTGTTCTTCACTATTCACCACTCTTCATGGTCTGCCGCGGGTTTCCGGATTGTGCAGAGGGAGCTGGGATGCGTCCTTGCACTTTCTCTGCTGCGCCCAGGTGACTGCCATTTTGGACGGCTTGAATTGCAGCTGATCAGCATTTCGCGCTCAGCCTGCACTATTAAATGGCAGCCTGGTGCCGGCGCACAGTGCACAGGCAGCCCTGAGGAGCCACACTCTGACCACCGCTGCTGGGTGCTTCGGTAGTGTTCTTCACCGTTCACCACTCTTCATGGAGGGTTAGCCTCACTGTTTTAGCTCACTCATCATTGAATTGATATACAGGGAACCATTTAAAAAAAAAATTAGGAACTCATCTCTTTTTTAACAGTTGTACTTCCCTTTCACTGAATTAAATACACTAGGGAGCGTGTGGGATTTTCTTTTAAAATGATACCAAGAACTTACCTGCCACTCTGCACGTCCGTAACTAACTGCTCTACTTTGCTCTTTTCCCAGATCCTTGGTCTGCTGAGGGTTTCCCGATTGTGCAGAGGGAGCTGGGATGTGTCCTTTCACTTTCTCAGCTGCACCCTGGCGGCCACCATTTTGGGACGGCTTGCAGTGCAGCTGATCAGCATTTCGATGCTCAGCCTGCATTTTTGAATGGCAGCTTGGCACCGACGTGCAGTGGGCGCGCCAAAGGCAAACCCGTCTGTGCCCGTCCGTGTCTGATTGGGCCAGGGGCCAAGACCCCTGCACCTTTCAAAGTCCATAGAAAACGTTTTCCCCCCAACCAACTTAAATCTCTTCTCCCAGCTTGCCTGGAGGCTTCTAGATCGTCAATTGACCCTCAGCTGACACCGTCTAATGCAAGCACTGTCACTTTGCCTGCAACCTGAAGAATCCCCCTTCAATTTTAGGTGGCGCATCCTGTGTCAACACCCTGGAGGGTGAGTGTAAGAGCGCCGTGAATACAGACGGTTCCTCTAAGAGCAGCTTCCGCTTTTTTAGTTTAAACTGCTGCTCCTTGCCCAGGCACAAACAATTCATCTTTGACTTCCTTGTAGATAATGACCCTGATGCCATGTTTCTCCTGGAAACCTGACTACACTAGGCCTCCATACCAGATATCACTTCCAAACTGCCGCACAACTACTGCATTAGCAGAAGAGATCGCAAAGACAAGTTAGGAGGGGGTATTGCCATTATTACCGTGACACCTTTAAATGTAAAATTGAGGAACTTCCCTCCCCAGCTTGTGAAGCCCTCTTCTCACTTCACCTTCTTCACTTTGAGCTCTCTCTGTACCCACTCACAAGCTGAAGAACCTTGTTTTTTTGTTAGATTCAAATCTTTCCATGAAGCCCCAAGTAACCAAGGTTGCCTCCTCATGCTTTGCCACCATGAGGTGGCTTAAAAAGATTTTATGGGTACTTCCCTTCTCGGCCCAGAGAACCATCATCCAGGCCATGATTATGTCCAGGCTGGATTATGGAAATATCCTATATCTGGGAGCAGATAAGACTGTGATCAGACGCAATCAGGTGGTTCAGAATTTTGCCGCCAGACTGTTGTCCTGGCTCCCTAAACACTCTTCCGTGTCCCGCTTTCTTCATGACCTCCATTGGCTCACAAGTGCATTGAGTTTAGGGCAGTGTGCTACACATATAAAATCCACTCGCATTCAGAGCCTCAGTAGCTGCAAAACCTTGTCACCCCTACCATCCTTCCCACACCCTGCGCTAAAGCAATCGCACTCTTTTTACAGTTCCTAGAGTCAATCGAATCCAGATGGGCGGCCGCTCCTTCTCAGCACGCGGTCCCAGATTGTGAAACACTCTACCAGAATCCATTTGACCATATACCTCCCTACTAGCCTTCCGCAGGAGGCTAAAAACATGTTATTCTAATCCTTTACTTCATGCCGATGAGCCTAAACCTGGCTAATTCCAATACCACTCCTGAAGCTGCTTAGTCTTCCACCTAAGCGCTGAGAAAACCTATGGGCAGCTTCACGCTATATAAGACTGCAATAATAATAATAATTTAAGTAATCCGTAATCCTAGGACTCTTGGGGAGTAGTGAGTTGAAAAGTGATATGGAGGCATGCGTTCAATCTAATAAGGATGACATTTGCAAATTTATAATTTCACCGCCCTCAATCTCAGTGGTAGTAGACGCATCTCTCTTGGCTTGCTGCTTGGAGGTTATATTCCCACACCCCTTCTTGTTGGTTGTCTGCTTACCAGCCCCCGTGTTCTCTCTGAACACATGGTAGTAAGGGCTGATGCAGAAGGCCAGAGATTACATCAAAAGAGGTGAAGAATGAAGGCAGATATCTATAAGTTACATGCGGTGTAAAATAGTAAGTCACTGTATTGTTGGCAGTCGGTACCCTGAATCTCGAGCTAGCACGGCCGCATATCCCACTAATCTGGAGCACTTAGTCAGGTATGGTGGTGGAGGGGGGGGTATGAGCACGCTGCACAGGGCTCCGAAGTTAGGTTATGAGGGATTATTAGTGATCCTGGGCCACTCCTCCTTGCAGTGAGCAGGCACATGCTGAGGTGCTCTCCGGGATGCCCAAGACACACTAAATCCAATAAGCAGATCCAAACAAAAGCCTTAATCCAGACTCATGCTCCTGCCTATGGAGGTGATCGAGGGAGTAGGTGCGCTGCACACTGTGGGGCATATGTACAAGCCCCTATCGCCACCACAAGGTCACTTTCAACAACGTTGAGGTGGCAATAGGGGCTTACCCTTATTTACAAGGCGGCGTTAAGCCACTTAACATGGCTTAATCCTGCCTTGTAAATAAGGTCCCCTTTCACGCTATGGTTAGTGTGAAAGGGGTGGGCAGTGGGTGTTGCGGTGGGCATTCCACTGCAACACCCCATTGAATTTGACGCTGCCCCCTATGTACAAGGGTGGCGTACATAGGAGGCAGCGCCAAAATTAAGACCAGGAAAAACCTGGTCTTAACTTGGCGAAACGAGGAGAAATGCATTATTTCTCCTCGTTTTGGTTTTTTCCACGTGTGCTGCCTTGTGCAGCACACGTGGAAAAAGCAAAATGCCATGGTTTGTTTATGTACAGGAAGGTCCCCCTTCCTGTACATAAACAATCTGCAAAAAAATGCCATTTTGTGACTTTCATGTGTACTGCATGAAGCAGCACACATAAAAGTGACAAAATGGCATTTTAGGATTGTTTATGTGCAGGAAGGGACCCCTTCCTACACATAAACAATCCTCCCCTGCACGCAGACACCCTTGCACTATGGTGCAAGGGTGCCTGCATTGGCGCTACACTGCTAAGTTTAGCGCCATTGCAGGAGGAAACGCAAGGCTGCACCATATCCTTGTAAATATGGTGCAGCCTTGCGTTTCTGAAGTAGCGGAGTGAAGCGTTAAGCCATGACAGCTAACGCCTCACTCTGCCACTTCAGTTGTACATATCCCCCAGTGTTTGTAAGAAGTGAAGACTCAGGTTCAAGCAATATTGTACCGGGTACAGCAGCTGGAGAGGTGGTGGAGCACACAGTGAGCGACAGGCTGCATAAAGACCTCCATCACTCACTACCTCTAGCTTTGGGCGGCGACGATAGCGCAGCTGCCACACCTTACCTTTCTGTTCTCTCTGGGGGAGCCTCAATGACCAAGTCCCAAATCTGCTGCTGACAGTGGCTGTTGCTGTTACTAGACCCTAGTGCTGTGGAATGAGACAACATGACCTTCGTTTATCTCCTGGCAAGATCTTTTTAGGCAGGTCAGGGGGGGTTCCAATACCAGGGTTGATCCAGCGGTATACCAACAACTGATACTCCACTACCATATACTCACCTGGGCCCATAAAACACACAATTGAGTAAACCACTGGAGCGTCAATTTTTATTATATATATTTGTCATAATATTCGGGATTAGTTATTTAATTTTCCTAACTAACCTTTCACTGATCAAAAAAGTTCTTTCCTCTGGTCAATGGACCATTAGTTGAACTAGTTGATGGTGATAATTAACATAATCCTTAACTATTCTTTGTTTGAAGTAAATGATCACAGACTCAGGAAGGTTTAAAATCTTTATCTAAATTAAATGCATGTGATCCATTTAAAAAATACAGTGCAGTCACCATCATTTTTAGGAGAGAAAATTCAATTGATTAAACTTCAAGCATATACTTCGGACCCATACAATAATTAATGCTCAGAAAGGGAGAGGACAGAGAGAAAAGAACATCTACAAATAACGTGAAATTATAGTTACCAAGAATGGTGTGAAAGACCAACCCCCTGGCCAAAGGGCTGGTAAGGGTCCCCCAGGATAGGTCAGGAGACAAAGACTTCAGGACAGGATTCAGGACAGGATAGTTGACCTCTGTAGAATACCGACGATTGCGCTGCACCCCTCTCTGACACTCTCTTCCTCCTCAAAGTTTCTTCCGCGATCTTCTGATTTAACCCAATTAAGTTAGGATCTGCATTCGGTTCTTCATCAGCATCTCACAGCATCTCTCCCAGCAACAGCATCTCCGACTCACAGCATCTGGACCTTCTTCTCAGCAGACTTCTCACTTTCCACTAACTAAAGCTACCTTAGTTATACCTTCGTTTCTTCATGTTCCACCCACTAAAGTTTCAATATCGTAAAAATACGAAATATGATTGGGCAGGCAAGGGGGAAGCTCCATCACACCATGCTTACATGTCATTAAAATTAGTCCAACTATTGTTCGCAAACCCATCCCCTTAATTTTTATTCATGTATTGGGTTCCCATACGGTTTCACACTTTACTTGCAACATTATTATAACTTTATGAATAAGAGTCTTCATCGTTGAACTTTTCACCATCCATTCTCAGGGTATGTCATTTGCGACCTTGGCTCCCTTTCAACCTCTAAGTCATCATTCTAGGTTAACTTTCAGTAGACATGCGCAGTCGCTTCATCACTCTGCTTAATTCAGTTATGCGTGAGAGGCCCCAATACGCACTAATAATAAAGTCAGAAAGAAAAATATAAATTTCACAAATAAATGGTCACACTGTATACCTCCCACCTCTACTCTATTCCCCTTTTCTTATTAATACTTCTCCCGCATTAGCATTAGTAAAATAGCTTGTTTTAGTTTCAGCTAAGCAGATGCCATGCATGCGAGTCTTCAAGACTCCATTTTAGTGTCTTCTGCTCATGCGCTAGAATTTCCCTCCAAGCGTTACCTCGTCATACTGCGTAGATGCAGTTGACGCATGCGCACAACAGTTTCCCCTTTTAAAGCGGTATTAGTCCGTTTTCATTGTTATCCGCATTAGTACACACATAAGCAAGCTTCACTAACCCGCGTGTTCATGTGGTGCGTATTTGTTATTCATAAAACATGTTTAATAACTTATTAATGAGTTAAACGAGTAGATTGCCTCCGAGCAAGTCTCTTTCAGACCTTGCTCCATCAGGGTGACCAGGCACAAACTTGTCCTTTCCTACAGGAGCCACTACAATGCCACCGCATGGTCTCGAGGCGCGCCTCCTGAGCTCCTGGACCACAAAACTGGAGCACAGCAGCTAATAAATACCCCTTACTGCAGGGACTGCCGGACACAGTTGTACTCTATATGTGGTCCACCTCCAAGCAGCACCTCCAAGCCTCACCGCCACTGATCCTCTGCAGCCAGGCACAGCTCCCTAGGTGCTGTGCTCCCCCTTTGGCCCTAGCTCCACATACACGTTCTACTGGTGCACAGGGGCCTGCTCTCGCGCAGATTTTGCCACGAGTCAAAAGCCAAGAAGTAGAGAGGTCTGTGGGATCCACAGGGCTGCAGGAACAAAGGGAGCTAGAAAGCTGTACTAGACGCCCTCACAGGGCAACAGATAAAGGCGGTGCCAGGCCGCGCCGGGGCGGGGGAGGTCAGTATAGCAGGCTGGCATAACAGATTGAGTCCTGAAGCTGAAAACGCCAAAAGCAGCATGTAGCTTGCTCAGCTGCCTGCCTGCTGAAGCTCCTCCTCCTGCTGCTGCGTATGTTCGTGCACTCCTTTTTGCCTAAACTCTTTTTCGTAACTGACCAATTGAAGCAATCTGCTGGTCTCTGCCAACTGTGTAGTTCTGAGACATATCCTGAAATGTTATTCACTGAGAAGGACTTCTACCTCCTAAAACCTTCCATCCAGTGTCCCCATATTTCATTTTCATCTCTTAAAACATATCCTAAACTTATCCTAAATAAATATCACAGAGCTTCTCAGATTGCATTTTAATTTTAGTAAAATTGTCTCTCTTTTGGCTTCTTATATCATCTCTTTGATAATAACACCTACAACATTTACTTTTCTCTTCCTTTATATCTCTCTCGAAATCACAATTTCTGACTATAACAAACCCTCTAACATGATACACGATGGCTTTCTTTTATTCTACCCTCTCAGCAATTTACACCTCTCTCCACAGTCAGACAATTTCTTTCTTCTGGATATCTCAACAATGTGGCTAGAATTCTTCATCACACCCACCCACAGAGCTGTTAGTTTCCAGTTACTGCTTATAAAAACAAAACACCACCACACCTTTCAAAGTGTGAAGTCCATGTCATGTTCAACGCATTAGAAATGAGCAAACTAGATTTTTCCACCTACAGAGTGTTGAATCGCCTAGAACATCACCCACTTTCCTTCATGGAGCAGGTTGGTTGTAAGCCAAACTAATGCTAGTGCTTAAATTCAACAAACTGATCCTATAAACAATACACTACCTTGCCACTCCATAGTCGTCCCATCTTGTTCATACCACACATTAGCATGTTCCCTACGTCCTGCTAACCTTCATCTATCTGCAGGATTCATACCCATGCAGCCCTTGAAGCACTGTATTGTTTCAGTGAAGGGATCCTCTCTGGAATGCTCTCTATTACCAAATCCAAAACAGTTCCTTCCTCACTGTGTTCAAATGGCACCTCAAAGCCCATCTGCTTAATCAATAACACCAAGCGCTTGATAACTCAGTCCCTTGCTTCCACACCCTAGAAAGTCTAAATATGAACATCACTCAATTGGACGGGTCATTATGTTGCACTGTCTGTACTTTGATAAAGGCCCAGTACAGCAGCAGTATTAGCACCAACACCCATATAAATAAATTCCAGTTTCTACCGTGTTTTTGGCATAGCGCTCAGACAAAACAACTCTTGGTCTCGAGGAGATTTTCTGCTAGTCTCTCACTTACTTTTGTTAGATTTTGCTGGACTACAAAAGACTGCAGTGCTTATTAATCAAACTTTCACACAACATAACGCAGGAAGCCACGTTTCTGTGCTGCGTGCAAGGGAAAGGTAAGAAATATGCCGTATTTAACATGATACGGTGCATTCCTGTCCTTTCCATGTGCTGGTGCACTTTTGGCAGCCTAGCGCCAATGCAGGCACCCTTGCACCATGGTGCAAGGCTACCTGCATTGAAACCAGGATTTTATTTTGTACAGAAAGGGACAGCTTCCTGAACAAAAACAATCCGGCACAAAAACAATCCTGAGAGGCAGAATGCAGCACACTTAGAAAGAGGAAAAAACGAGGAAAAATAAAGATATTTCTCCTTGTTGCATCTCACCTGGGGAGGCATGGCATTTTGACGCATTTCCAGGTCTATCACTAATGGTAAATCTGGGAAAGCGCCAAAATGCATGGGTGGATGAGTGGGAACACCCACGCTCCACCATTGGAAAAGGGGGGAAAGTAACGCAAGGCAGCTTTTTGCGCTGCCTTGCATTACTCATGATGTAGTTGGCCTTGCATGGCTTGATAAATCTGACTTTGTTGTTGTGTCACCCTTGTGTCCCTTTCATGGTGCAAAGGCAACGCAGCACAATGATAAATACACCCCTGCACTGGGTGGTCTGGTAAATCTGATAATCACTCAAGGGTAACTGTTCCTAAAGAAAAGGAGAGGTTGGCCAATGCGATCGCATAAAGAAGTAGTGAGTGAAACTTAGCTCACAAAAAGGTTGGAAACGAAACACTGTGGAGGTGGTGGAATTTCTCCTTTTGGTAAAAGTGCCCTCACACACCCATGCGGGTGTCATGCTTCATCATCGGGCGATGCTCCTCGTGGGGGTGGCGCTGTAGTCCAGCACGGGCCCCGCGAGAGGGCTCTTTGTCGGAGTTCTTTTTGGAGTATCACCGCAGTTGTGAGTGCGGGTGTGTGGGGGGGTTTTGGTGAGTGAATTAAAATGACCACGCCGGAACCCTGAAAACCTATATTCAAGGGTCCGAGTGGTAAGGTTAAAATGGATGGCAAGGAAGGCCTCTAGAAAAATTATATCCGAGGGGTGAGTATTTTCCTTCTGTTCTCTTGTCAGTGAGTGAAAGTGATAGTGATAGTGAAAATGTTAGGTCAACATATTTCGCGCCTTACATGGGTCCCTAGTGGATCCCGTGGCGCTTCATCAGGACCGTGCTGGAAGTGAAAAAAATGATTAAAAATAGGAATCTGAGAGGGCGACACTCAGTATTCCTATAGTACCTATGTTCAGGTTAATTGGCGTCAGTGCGCCTAAAGCAACCTCCACTAGGCGTTCCTAGATCCAACCTAGAGAGAGAGAAAAGATATGAAGGGCAAAACTGTAATAGGGAGATAATAATCATATACTAATGATCAAGTAGTGCATACGACTAAAACATTCCTTGTTTGTCATGATTAGGGCAAGGGGGCATGCTGTAACATTTACACCCCTGTCGCCAGAAAGTGTCAGTGCAGTGCTCATTCACACTGCTATTTCAATGCCCATGGTGGTCGCTTGTCGCGAACTTTTATGGCACCTCAACACACAGAAGCTGTGTGGAAGAGTCAGCATGCTGGTGCGGACAACATTTCATACGTGTATCTGTGTACAATCTGACACACGTCTATGATGTCTATAGTAATGGCTTGGGAGCCGTGTAAGGTGGTACAGTCCGTTAAAATATACTTGTTATGCCACTTACAGTAACAGGTTACTCCGGTGTGAGTGATGGCATTGTGTCACGTCGTGAGACAAACAAACAAACAGACAAACAACACATATCTCCTACCCAACCAGTAGTAAGAGTTGGCCTCATCAGCGTAGTAGCGCGGAGTGAGGACTGCCTGCGGGTAATATTATCGAGATTGAACACATAGCGCTCATAGTAAAAATGTTACCTTGGTCGATGGAGAATGTCAGCTTGGAAAATACTCACTCAGCCTCTCCCAGAGTGCAGCCTAATACCTGCCCTTCCGCTGCTCGGATGCCGGTTACGGGCAATGTGTGCTTCTTCCGTATTTGTACCCGACCCGGCAAGCAGTCCGGAAGGGGCCGGTGGCGTGGGGGAGTGGTACGCGTTGCTGTGTGCGTGCGTCTCCAACGTGGTGGCCATCTTCGGTGTGGGGGAAAAAATATAGTGCTGGATGGCCATGTATTGGAAGCGGACCAAAAATATGGTTAATAAGGAGCGTTAGCCTTACGTTTTGGATGGAATCTAGTGAAGTCTCTCCAATAAATGTCACGGTGCGTATGGACCTGCAGTTGAATAATTAGGAGATGAGGTCTCATCTACATAGATAATGTGCACGAGCTGTTATATAAATAGTGCATCAGAGCGTGTCATGAAGGTTGTTTTTTTCAAAAACATGGACATAACTTTATTGATTGTGAGCAGAAGCCATGGTATAAACCTAAAGAGTATTATTTTGAAAACATGGGCCAAACTTTATTGATGATGCGCTTGAGCCATTACATAAAGGCGCGTCATGGTGCGAGTAACACCTGAAGGTTATTTTTATAAGACATATCTTTTTCATTATGTGCATAAGCCTTGCCATGTTGGGACATGTGCAGGCTAGTTACAGTGCTTGAGTTCTGCCATTGTGAGTGTTCTATATACTTTGATGACGACACGGTGGCCGAAACTCTAAGGGACCCGTCATTATTAACAGCTGAAGGGGGGATGGCAACGGGAAATAAGACTGAAGACTGGAAGGCACTGCAAGCTCTCTGTAAACAACAAATTAAGACCGCCCTTCACGGGTCAATTATGACAGAGTACCTCCGGGCCAATATAGCCCCTAATGGCCTATTAGTAACCCTCACCCCAAGGATCTTCTTAGAAGATATCACCTTCCGTAGGGAATGGTCAAAGATAGCTTGGAAGTGCACTCGTGATTGGCTTGTGCTCATTATCAACACAGCGAAACGCCTTTCAGATGCCCTTCTGATACAAATCACTGTGGCAGAAAATGCACTAAAAGCAGGCATCTCTATCACGGCTTTCAAATCACGCCTAGCTGAGATCAACGAAGAGATGAATGAGCATAAAGAATACCTAACAAAACAGAAGGTCACAAAATTACAAAAGGACATCAAGCGATTTGACCAAGAAAAAATGTACCCCTACATAAAAGAGGATTACGAATATCAAACCAACGATACCTCATCAGATGAGAGTAACAGCAATTTCTCCAGAAGGTCAGGCTCTATGAGTAGTGACTCTAGTTGCGAGGGCTGCAGCTATACACCTCAACCCAGGGGCGCACAGAACAACCAACCACCGACCATTTTTCAAAATTTCCCGACACACACCTACCAACCACAGATAATCCCAGGACAATGGATGGGACCACCACCGATGTGGAACATACCACCTGGCCACCCTCTACAAGTCCAACAGTTCCTGAACCCCCCTTTTTTCAACAGAGATAGGGGCAGAGGTCGAGGCAGAAGAAGAGGAGGGCACAAGAACATCCACTGGCAGGAATGAGACACACAGATGACATTGAGGAGCACGACCACGGGCCAGAAACGTTAGTAGCTAATCTGTCCTCCAGACCACTTGCCGAGGGCGAAGTCAAACTCTTGGAGAAGGGTTTGGGATTCGTCCCAACACCTCGTGAGGACTCTTTTCGTCTTCACCAAGAACTACACCAGTTCTTCCGCAAGGTGAGGCTAAAAGCCTTTTTTCAGAATAAACCAGAGACCCCAGAAACAGGTACAGGTCTAAAAAATAAGTCACGGTTTACGCCGCCTGCGGCTATGACACCCCATGAGATCCTCACTTTTGAACAAGCGATCCTGAGAGACATCCCAGCCATCGCCAATGGCCGGCCATTAAGTAACTTGTCTACACAAGAAAGAGACCAGCTTAAGGCACTCACAAAGGATACCACCATCATCATAAAACCAGTCGATAAAGGCGGTGCCATTGTTATCCAGGATATTAGCACATACAACGAAGAATGTCAGCGCCAGCTCACCAACACCAGGTATTACCTCCCCATTGAGGAAGACCCTACTGGACACCTCACCATGAAGATCAGGGGCTTGGTTACAGAAGCCGAGACAGAAGGCTGGATTTCCTCACATGAAGCAGCATTCCTTATCAACGATCAACCTCGGATCCTATTCTTTTACACCTTACCAAAAATTCACAAAGGTGTCAACCCACCACCAGGACGACCTATAGTTACGGGGATCGAATCCCTGCTCGAACCTCTAAGCAAATTTTGCGACTTCTACCTGAGACCAATCGTGATGAAGACACCCACCTATCTCAGAGACACCACAGAAGTCCTAAACCTGATAGAGAACTTTCCAGAACCAGATAGGATTAGCCTCCTAGTCACTTTGGATGTAGAGGCATTATATACCAACATCCCCCAGGATGCCACCCTTGAGGTCCTAGAGACCATCCTACATGAAATAGAGCCTTGGCCCTACGAGACCCCAATCTCGTTTATCTTGGAGTGTGCTTCTTTAGCTCTGAAAGAGAATTTCTTTGCATTTCAGACCCAACTTTACCATCAAGTTCAGGGGACCAGCATGGGTAGCACCTTTGCTCCCAGCCTGGCCTGCCTCTACATGGCTGCCTTCGAAAAGAAGTTCATCCTACACGAGAACAATCCCTGCCAGGAGAACTTACTAGTGTGGCGCCGCTACATAGATGATATCCTGTTTTTTTGGATGGGAGACGCAGAACAATGCACTGCCTTCTGTGACTGGGTCAACACCCTTGACCCTTTCCTGAAATTTTCAAGCATGAAGTCAGAGGATAGTATTCCCTTCCATGTTTTGTTGATCTCCGTTCAAAACAGGGCATTTCTAACGACCAACTATAGAAAACCCACCGACAAGAACAGACTTCTTCTTTATGATAGCCGTCACCCAAAGGCCCTCAGGGATAACCTCCCGGTGGGACAGATACTTCGCCTCCGCAGGAATTGTAACACCGTGGCAGAGTTTGACACCCAAGCCATGATCTTGACAGCCAACCTTACAGACCGACACTACCCTAAAAAAGTGATACGCCAAGCACACAAAACGGCTAGGAGCAATCAAAGGGAAAGCCTTTTGGAAAGCAGGGCCAAAACAGCAACAGACACCCTCACGTGCGTCACCACATTTACACCCAGCTCTAACAAGATACAAAAGGTGATTAGGAAACATTGGGGCATCTTACAAACGGGCAACTGTATGCCCGGGCTGACCCCTCTGTTTACCTTTAAACGCACCCAGAATCTGAGGGACATACTTGTTCACATGCGCCCAAGACCACAACTGACAAGACAACCCACTCTACGGGCTCTACCCCCGGTAGAAGGTCATTTTCCGTGTGGGTCTTGCTCTGTATGCCACCTGAGCACGGCAACAAAACACATAGATTTAGGCCTTCAAAGACCCTGGCAACAGAGAAAACATACCAACTGTAATACTAAGAATTGTGTTTACCTGATAACGTGCCCCTGCAACCTGCAATATGTGGGTGTGACCACAAGACCGATCAGGGTACGAATCAGCGAACATAGAAGCACCATTCGATGTAAAAACAACAACACTAGGATGCTGAGCCATTTTGCTGAGTCCAGCCACACACCTGACAGCCTTAAGTGGACTATTATCAAGTCCAATCCTAATTGGCCAACTAGGACCCTTTTCAAACAAGAGCAACGCTGGGTCTTCCGCCTACAGAGTAGTACAAAAGGCCTTAACGATGACATCCTGTGGGAGGAATTCATTAACTGATCCTAGTTAATCTAGGATCCGCCTTCACCATCTCTGTGACTACTAAACCATGGATGTTCCCCAACACCTCAGCACCCAATTGCGCACACAGCTGGTATAAACAGTCCCATTGAGTGCTGGCGCTAGTCCGAGACCACCACTGACCTATCGCATTGGGACATTTCGCTGCCAACATGTCAAGTTATAAAAACCCAACATGTCATGACATACACACCATTACAATAACTTGTAGCACTGAGCACCACGACATTCTGTGGATCATAACATGGTGTCTTGTTATGAATGAAAAACATACTTTGATTATGGCGAGATATAGAACACTCACAATGGCAGAACTCAAGCACTGTAACTAGTCTGCACATGTCACAAAACGGCAAAGCTTATGCACATAATCAAAAAGTTATGTCTTATAAAAATAACCTTCAAGTGTTAAACACACCATGACGCGCCTTTACGTAATGGTTCAAGCGCATCATCAATAAAGTTTGGCCCATGTTTTCAAAATAATACTCTTTAGGTTTATACCATGGCTTCTGCTCACAATCAATAAAGTTAAGCCCATGTTATCGAAAAAAACAACCTTCATGACATACTCTGATGCACTATTTATATCACAGCTCGTGCACATTATCTATATAGTTGAGACCTCATCTCCTAATTAATCAACTGCAGGTCCATACGCACCGTGACATTTATTGGAGCGACTTCACTAGATTCCATCCAAAACATAAGGCTAACGCTCATTAATAACCATATTTTTGGTCCGCTTCCAATACATGGCCATCCAGCACTATATTTTTTCCCCCACACCCAAGATGGCCGCCACGTTCGAGACGCATGCACACAGCAACGCGTCGCAACGCGTACTACTCCCCCATGCCACCGGCCTCTTCCGGACTGCTTGCCGGGTCGGGTACAAATACAGAAAAAGCACACATTGCCCGTAACCGGCATCCGAGCAGTGGAAGGGCAGGTATTAGGCTGCACTCTTGGTGAAGACGAAAAGAGTCCTCACGAGGTGTCAGGACGAATCCCAAACCCTTCTCCAAGAGTTTGACTTCGCCCTCGGCAAGTGGTCTGGAGGACAGATTAGCTACTAACGTTTCTGGCCTGTGGTCTTGCTCCTCAATGTCATCGGTGTGTCTGGTTCGTGCCAGTGGATGTTCTTGTGCCCTCCTCTTCTTCTGCCTCAACCTCTGCCCCTATCTCTGTTGAAAAAAGGGGGGTTCAGGAACTGTTGGTACTGTTGGACTTGTAGAGGGTGGCCAGGTGGTATGTACCACATCGGTGGTGGTCCCATCCATTGTCCTGGGATTATCTGTGGTTGGTAGGGGTGGGGTGGGTCGGGAAATTTTGAAAAATGGGCGGTGGTTGGTTGTTCTGTGCGCCCTGGGTTGAGGTGTGTAGCTGCGGCCCTCGTTACTAGAGTCACTACTCATAGAGCCTGACCTACTGGAGAAATTGCTGTTACTCTCATCTGATGAGGTATCGTTGGTTTGATATTCGTAATCCTCATTTATGTAGGGGTAAATATTTTCTTCGTCAAATCGCTTGACGTCCTTTTGTAATTTTGTGACCTTCTGTTTTGTTAGGTATTCTTTATGCTCATTCATCTCTTCGTTGATCTCAGCTAGGCGTGATTTGAAAGCCGTGATAGAGATGCCTGCTTTTAGTGCATTTTCTGCCACAGTGATTTGTATCAGAAGGGCATCTGAAAGGCGTTCACTGTGTTGATAATGAGCACAAGCCAATCACGAGTGCACTTCCAAGCTATCTTTGACCATTCCCTACGGAAGGTGATATCTTCTAAGAAGATCCTTGGGGTGAGGGTTACTAATAGGCCATTAGGGGCTATATTGGCCCGGAGGTACTCTGTCATATTTGACCCGTGAAGGGCGGTCTTAATTTGTTGTTTACAGAGAGCTTGCGGTGCCTTCCAGTCTTCAGTCTTACTTCCCGTTGCCATCCCCCCTTCAGCTGTTATTAATGACGGGTCCCTTAGAATTTTGGCCACCGTGTCGTCATCAAAGTATATAGAACACTCACAATGGCAGAACTCAAGCACTGTAACTAGCCTGCACATGTCACAACACGGCAAGGCTTATGCACATAATCAAAAAGTTATCTCTTATAAAAATAACCTTCAAGTGTTAATCGCACCATGACGCGCCTTTACGTAATGGCTCAAGCGCATCATCAATAAAGTTTGGCCCATGTTTTCAAAATAATACTCTTTAGGTTTATACCATGGCTTCTGCTCACAATCAATAAAGTTATGTCCATGTTTTCGAAAAAAACAACCTTCATGACACGCTCTGATGCACTATTTATATAACAGCTCGTGCACATTATCTATGTAGTTGAGACCTCATCTCCTAATTATTCAACTGCAGGTCCATACACACCATGACATTTATTGGAGCAACTTCACTAGATTCCATCCAAAACGTAAGGCTAACACTCCTTATTAACCATAATTTTGGTGCGCTTCCAATACATGGCCATCCAGCACTATATTTTTTCCCCCACACCCAAGATGGCCACCACGTTGGAGACGCACGCACACAGCAACGTGTCGCAACGCGTACCACTCCCCCACGCCACCGGTCCCTTCCGGACTGCTTGCTGGGTCGGTACAAATACGGAAGAAGCACACATTGCCAGTAACCGGAATCCGAGCAGTGGAAGGGCAGGTATTAGGCTGCACTCTGGGAGAGGCTGAGTGAGTATTTTCCAAGCTGACATTCTCATCGACCAAGGTAACATTTTGACTATGAGCGCTATGTGTTCACTCTCGATAATATTACCCGCAGGCAATCCTCCTCACTCCACGCTACTACGCTGATGAGGCCAACTCTTACTACTGGTTGGGTAGGAGATATATGTTGTTTGTCTGTTTGTTTGTTTGTCTCACGACGTGACACAATGCCGTCACTCACACCGGAGTAACCTGTTACTGTAAGTGGCATAACAAGTATATTTTAACGGACTGTACCACCTTTCACGGCTCCCACGCCATTATTATAGACATCATAGACGTGTGTCAGATTGTACACAGATACATGTATGAAATGTTGTGCACACCAGCATGCTGATTCTTCCACACAGCTTCTGTGTGTTGAGGTGCCATAAAATTTCACGACCAGTGACCACCATGGGCATTGAAGTAGCGGTGTGAATGAGCACTGCACTGACACTTTCTGGCGACAGGGTTGTGAATGTTACAGGATGCCCCCTTGCCCTAATCATGACAAACAAGGAATGTTTTAGTCATATGCACTACTTGATCATTAGTATATGATTATTATTTCCCTATTACAGTTTTGCCCTTCATATCTTTTCTCTCTCTCTAGGTTGGAACTAGGAACGCCTAGTGGACGTTCCTTTAGGCGCACTGACGCCAATTAACCTGAATATAGGTACTATAGGAATGCTGAGTGTCGCCGTCTCAGATTCCTATTTTTAATCCTTTTTTCACTTTCAGCACGGTCCTGATGAAGCGCCACGGGGTCCACTAGGGATCCATGTAAGGCGCGAAACATGTTGACCTAACATTTTCACTATCACTTTCACTCACTGACAAGAGAACAGAAGGAAAATACTCACCCCTCGGATATAATTTTTCTAGAGGCCTTCCTTGCCAACCATTTTAACCTTACCTCTCGGACCCTTGAGTAAAGGTTTTTAGGGTACCGGCGTGGTAATTTTAATTCACTCACCAAAACCCCCCCACACACCCGCACTCACAACTGCGGCGTTACTCCAAAAAGAACTCCGACAAAGAGCCCTCTCGCGGGGCCCGTGGGGGACTGTAGCGCCACCCCCACGAGGAGCAACGCTCGATGATGAAGCATGACACCTGCATGGGTGTGTGAGGGCACTTTTACTAAAAGGAGAAATTCCCCCACTTCCACAGTGTTTCATTTCCAACCTTTTTTGTGAGCTAAGTTTCACTCACTACTTCTTCATGCGACCGCATTGGCCAACTTCTCATTTCTTTAGGAACAGTTACCCTTGAGTGATTATCACGTTAGCCTTGGGAGTGTGGGTACTGGACCTGTTTTTCCTCTAGCTCCCCGTCCCCCCCTCTTTGTAACTAATGGTCTGGTAAAGCCTCTGTTCCTTCTCAAGTAGAGAGAGGGGCAACAAATGATATGCAGTGTTTGTCTCACAACTTTCAGGTAATTTTGTTCTGATAGCTCTCCCAAATAGCAAGGTGACTGGACTCTCACCAGTTGTGGAGTGAGGAGTTGGTCAATAGGCCTAGAGGGCCTGACACATGGCTTGGTTCAGATCAATTTCCTCCAGGGATGCTCATTTAATAACGCTCTTGAGAGTGCCCATGAATAGTTCAACTGCCGGGTCAGGTGGCTTAGTGGACTAATGCGTCCACTGTAGGGGCTTGTATTCGACCTCATGGTCACAGGTTGAAATACCAGTGGGTCCACTCAGCCTTTCATCCATCTGACATCAATAAAATGAGTACCATTGAATTGGTAACAATAAACATCTGTTATTCAGTGGCAAGATACCCCTGGTTGAATGTGCGCTGTGCAAACACACGTGATGTTATGTTAACTACACCATTTGCCTGGGGCCTTTGGTGTTTAACGTTGAGTCGAACAAGAAATTCTTTGAGTTCTTTGCCGTTAAAGGGTGGGCCGTTGTCAGATTTGGGGATTTCAGGGATGCCCCACATTGCAAAGATGTCATCAAGCCGTTCTATGACTTTGTCATGGGTTGTCGAAAATAAGTCTTCCACCAAAGGAAAATGTGAATATTTGTCTGTTACCACCATGAGATGATGTCCATTTCTGAAAGGTCCAAAATATCAGCTGCAACCCTCTCTTAGGCATGGGCAGGAAGGTCAGACATTGTCACTGGGTCCTGCGTTACCTTGGGGGACAAGCAGTTGCAAACGTGGCACGCCTTCAGCTATTTCTCAACTTGCTCATCTATCCAAGGGTACCACAATCAATCTCCTTGGACTCTCTTGGTGGCCATGATACCACTGTGTCCTTCATGGGCCAGTTCAATGACCAGCTGTCTTAGGCTCTCAAGTATAACAATTCTCGAGCCTCGCAGTATTACGCCTTCTTGGGTGACTGCTAGCTCATCCTGTACATTTCTGAACTCCAGAGCGCGCAA
This sequence comes from Calotriton arnoldi, assembly GCA_963921515.1. NCBI lineage: Eukaryota > Metazoa > Chordata > Amphibia > Caudata > Salamandridae > Calotriton > Calotriton arnoldi. The sequence goes on from CAWUFW010002046.1 coordinate 2,403,606, forward strand.
TAATGAGTTCTTTGATGATGGTCATGTCTTTGTCAGCATTGGTTTCAGCAATTATTTGTTCCACAGAGAGAGCTGCTGGGGTGCTGGATCTCACAATAAATTTGATACATGCTTCAGCTGTCTTTGAGGTCAAACTCTGATGAGATTGCGGCACTCGAGAAAAGTAATCTGCCAGGTTTTGACCATTCCCTGGTTTGTGCACGGTCTCAGTTGTACTCTTGTAGTCTTCACCCCCACCTCTCGATGCAAAGGCGCATCTTAGCCTTCAGGTTGCCAAAAATTGTAAGCAGCGCCTGGTGATCTGTGATGATGGTGAATCGCTTTCCATAGAGGGATACATGAAAATGTTTGCTGGCCAACACCACAGTCAGACTTTCTTTCTCCAGGCTTTGACTGGCATAGGCCACAATGTGTCTCTGAGCATTTGGGTGGCCATTGTATTGAGCAAAGATTGCCCTCAGCCCTATCGATCTCACATCAACCCTTATTTTGGCATGTAACTTGGGGTCAAAGTAGATAATTTCAGTTGCATTATCAATTGCATGTTTAATGTCTTTGAAACTCTAGTCACATTCTGGAGACCACTGAAATGGTACATTTCACTTTGTCTAGTCTCTCAGTGGGAGCTCACTGTAGCTAAGTTGCAATTGTATCTTGAACAATAACTGGCCATGCGTAGAAAGGGTTGCAGCATGGTAACATCTTGGGGGGTGGGTGCGAGTGGATGAAAGTGCTTGCAGATTGTCAGCATCTGGAGTCATTACCCCATCAGAGAAAATGTGCCCAAAAATGTGAGTTTGGTTCTGTGAAACTCACACTTTGCGGTGTTCAGAGTGAGGCTTTCATCAACGAATAACTAGCATATTTATGTAAAGGCTTTGTCATGTTCTTCTTGTGTTCTCCCAAAAACCAGTATGTCATCACTATAGTTGAAAGCACGTGTAACAGGCTGGATTATTCAGCGAATGACTTCCTGAAATATCTCTGCAGCCGAAGATACTCCAAAACTCACTCTCTTATATCTGAACAAACTAACATGAGTCAAAAAGGCAGCAATGTACCTGCAGTTCTCTTTCAGATCGAGTTGATAATATCCTTTATTCAAGTCAAGACAGGAAGACACTTTTGCTCAGTTCAGCTGCGTATTCATGTCTGCTATGTGCAGATCAGGATGTCTATCCCTCTCAATGGCTTTGTTTGCCTGGGGCATATAAACGTAATACGCTCCGCTCATCTACTGCCCTTTTTTGGTTCTACTGCTATGGGCAAAACCCATGGTGTCTGGCCTGTGGAGCATTTGATGATGTCATGTTTCAAAAGTGCTTCCAACTCTTTCGCTAAAGCTCCTTTTACATGAAAAGCAACTCTACGGTGTTGCTGAGCAACAGGTAGATTCTTTTCATTGATGAGAAGCTGTACTTTTATTTTATTGAGCTTTCCCAGGCTATGGAGCCACAACAGGAATTGGTTCATGATCTCAGACTGAGCACAGAGGTTGTAGTTGAGGGATTTCAACCCATATTAGCAGCTGTGGCAAAACTAAGCAAGCAGGCACTCGACAAAGTCCCTTGTAAAACATGAATGGTGGCTTGCACCAATGTATTTTTGTGTCACATTGTTGCTGTGAACGACCCTTGGCTTTGAAATGGCTCAGAAGTGGTGTAGATATACACCTTTGTACCTGACGGAGTGAAGCGAGGCACAGAGGATAGGCTGTTCAACTTTCCCACTGGCATGATGCTAATCGATGCTCCACTGTCTATGATGAAAGTTATTGGGTGATCATTGACTTTCTATGTGATCTTAGGACAGTGTCCAAATAAAGTTTGTTGCTTTGTTTGGTGAGTTTTCTTTGAACTGTGATCTTTGCAGGCAGCTAACCCTACATGTGCACACCGTTCTTTGGTAAATATCATCAGCGCATACCCATATTCGTCACTGCTAGTTGATAGTGACGGTCGAAGAGCCTTTGCACTATGAGTATGAAGATGATTGATCTTGCTGGCTTCCACTTGTCGTAGCTGATGTTGCTTTTTGGCTTTAGGGGAGTGTCGAGAATGCTTCTGGAATGTTCTAGCAATTGCCTTTTCTTGCCGTCGTGATGCACTTGATTTTTCTTTATCTCAGCACAGAGTTATAAAATGTTTCTCTTTCGTACAACCTTTGCAGACTTGTCCTATGGCTGGACATTTGCCTTCATGGGGAAACGAAAATCTACATTTGAAGCATAGCTTTGTGTTTTTTTAAAGCGTCGACTTACTTGTATCTTGTTTAGGCTTGTGCTTGCCTTGGTGAGCAAAAAATCGATGGCTTAAACCCAGATCTGTGACTGGGGTTGAATGTTTGCAATGTTCAGCGTTCCATGCATCATCTGTTTTATTTGCATTACACAATCAGCACCAATTCATTGTGTGTTGTTGCTGCTTCCATGTCAGCAGCTTGTCAGTCTGCTCGTTCCTCTGCTCTGGCAACCATCAGTATTTTTTCTAGGCTGTGTTTCTCTCAGCATATGCCTTCTAAACAAATCTGAAAGACAGCCCTCAAGGACTCTGAGGCGCATGGCTTCTTTGTTGGGGAAGTCACAAAACTTGCAATGTTTAATGAGTGCATCAAGTCTGTCAACAAATTCGTCCATTGTTTTACCACCTTGTTGTCGTGCTTGGTTGAACGCCAATTTCACAGTCCTTGACGACTTCAATGTTCACATGGACAATGATAATTGTTCCATGGCTTCCCAATTGGCAGACACATTGGAGGGTGTAAACCTGACACAGAAGGTGTGTGCCCCCACCCATATAGCAGTCCATATGCTGGATCTTATTTTTACTAATGATGACAACCTGCTAGTAGAGGCTCCGCTACCTCTGCCCTGGTCTGACCATCTGCTTGTTCCTTTCAGTTTCGTGGGTGGATCCTCTGGCAGTAGTGCCAGCCCTATATACGAGGAAAAAAGAAACTGGAGGAGGGTATCCCCGGAAACTTTAGGACCCTTGCTACAAAACGCCCCACCTCAGTTGTCGGGTGACCCGAGCAGTGATGTATCCAGTTTCAACTGCTGGGTCTCCTCCGCCCTTGACTGAGTGGCCCCTCTCAAAGCAGTTAAATCTGCCAGGACAAAACCCTCTACCCCTTGCTTTTCCCTGGAACTACGCGCTGAAAAAAATGTATGCAAGAAATTGGAACGCGCTTGGCATAAGTCCTACAATCTGGCAGCTAAATGCTCCTATAAAGCGGCTCTAAAAAAATTCCACAGGCTGAAACACAACAACATTAGGGAATACTATGCTAACCAAATTAAATTGTCTGATAACTTGGCCCAAAAAGTTTTTAAAATTGTCCAAGGCTTTATTAAGCCGAAAGCTTTTGACAGCACTATATCCCCATCGGTCGCCCTCTGCAAGGACTTATCTGACTTTTTTCAGGAGAAAATACGTTTAATTTATTCCTCCTTCCCACCGGCTATGCTCTCTCCTATGTTAAATTCCACCTCGGACCCCCATGGCACCTGGTCCGAATTCTGCCGGCTTCTCCCGGAGGCATCTCTCAGAGAACTATGCAACTGTAAATCAGGCTCTCCTGGCGACCCCTGTCCGGCCCAGTTCTTCAAATTACTTGCCCCATGGCTTAATACAGTGTTGAACCCGATTTGGAATTCATCTTTGACCACGGGGATCTACCCTGCCGCCTGGAAACAGGCCTATCTACTGTCTATTCTTAAGAAACCAGGCGCTGATTAGGCAGAGCACAAAAACTTTAGGCCTATCTCCCTTCTACCAGCGCCTGCAAAAATTCTTGAAAAGGAAGTTCAGAAACAACTGTCCAATTTCCTTGAATCTAACAGCTGTCTGCATGACTCCGAATCTGGTTTCAGATCAGGCTACAGCACTGAGACAGCTCTTCTGGAAGCGGCTGAAACTGTGCGTGAAGCGTTAGACCAGGGCAACTCTGCAATGCTGGTGCTAGTGGATCTCTCCGCGGCATTCGACGCGGTGTCACATCGAATTCTCTTGGAGAGACTTAAGCACTTGGGAGTGGGGGGAACCAAGCTGGCCTGGTTCCACTCGTTTCTAGAAGACTGCTCTCAGCAGGTATTTCTCCACCCCAACATGTCCTCACAGAAACCCCTTGTTTGTGCTGTTTCCCAGGGCTCGGCTTTGAGCCCATTACTATTCAATGTCTATCTTACCCCCCTCGTGACTGTTGCCGAGCAATGGGGAGTGAAAGTAGTATCCTACGATGATGATACTCAGCTGGTGTTCTCTTTCAGAGAGCACTCTGAGGCTGCCTTTGCCAACTTCAAACATTGTCTGAATAACATGGCGGCCTGGATGACGGAAAGCTGCTTGAAACTGAACACCAAGAAAACAGAGGTTTTATTTTTTAATCAATCTTCCCCCCTGCTACCGGAGCTCTGGTGGCCGTCTGAGTTAAACCCCCGCCAATCCCAGTAGATTCAGCTAGAAATCTGGGGTTTAAATTTGACTCAGACCTCTCCTGCAAGGCCCAGATCAGCCAGGTCTCCTCATCCTGCTTCTGGAAGCTGAGAGCTAAGAGGAGATTCCTCTATCTCCTCCCAATTGATTGCAGGAAGACTGTGGTCCATGCATTGGTCACGTCCCAGCTGGACTATTCCAAAAGCCTTTATATCAGACTACCAGCGTATTTGATCCGCCGGTTGCAAACAGTTCAAAATGCTGCGGCCAGACTCATAAAGAAGGTGCCGTTCCGCCACCACATATCCCCTCATCTGCGGAGCCTCCACTAGCTGCCGGTCAAAAGAAGGATTGAAGTTAAGGCACTCACCTTCGCCTACAGAGCCTCTAGAGATCGGGCCCACACTACCTAAAACTAAGACTCCAAAACTATCATCAAGGCAGGGCTCTGAGATCCAACCACCTGAAACTGCTCAGAATTCCCTGCTTCTCTAAGGCCAGGATGGACGGCCGAGCTTTCTCGGTGAGAACGGCATCACTCTGGAACTCCTTGCCTATCCATCGTCGGTTGATAGAGTCAGAACTGGCATTTAGGAAAGCGTTGAAAACCTGGCTCTTTAGCCTCCCGTAGCTTTCTCCCCTCTTTCCTCTCTGGGAATCTGCATTTAGCGCCGGGACACCTCCGCTGGAGGTAGCCGTGCGCTCTACCAATGTCTCTTATTATTATTATTATTATTAATAAGACATACCTTTCAAAGTTTACATTCGGCATTTGATTAAACTTGGCCTTCAACACTTCTTTTATCTTTTGGTACGATTTCACATCAGTCCATGAGAATTTCTTTAGCACTTCTTTCATACCTTCGTCTGCAAGGTTTTTTCAAATATTTGATAATCTTCTTATCATCTTCTTTCTGTAGGATCTCTATAAAGCCATCAAATGTTTCAATCCACGCAGCCCACCTAGCACCTATATTCTGTTTCTTAGAAGTGCTGAAAGGCGGTGGTGGTTTCACCCTCTCTTCTGCCACCATTGAGAGCACGTGCTGTTTAAACAGCTTTCCCCAGCGCCAACAACTCCTGCAAGCATAGGCCTTGTGCTTGAACCTAGGTAGCAGAAATCTTCACTATTCCTCGACAGTGAGTACATTTTCTGTCTCTCGTACCTTATTGTTGCTGTCATTGTCTTTGTCGTTTGAATAATTGTTCTGTATTTGGGGCACAGCGCAGTGTCTCTATCAAACACCCCTTCAGCAGCTATGGCGAGTGTTTTGAAAATGCTCCTCTGCAGGGCCTTTGATCTCTTCTACAGCCAGGGCTTTGACTCCACATGTGCCGGTTGCAGACTGCTCTGTTTCGATACTGGGCACACGTGGCATGAACAAGCAGTTTGCCCTATCGTTGCAAACTCTCAGGGAGAGCAGTCTTGTCTTCACGGGCACATATCCCCTACTCGTCGCCAGTTGCAGCGTCTTTCCCAGCCCAGGAGCATGCAAAATGAGGTACACCACACTGGAGCATTACTTTATTCCTCAGCATCCACTCACACACTGCACATGACATCACACTTCACTTTAACTACACCTTAACACCTCCCATCACATTACGTACTTCCTCTTCAAAGTCTGCCCAGAACCACGAGGGTCCAGTGCACGAGACATCAATAGGCTACACCCACCACCAAGGAATGAATAAGATATTATCAGTCACGAACGGTCAAATGAAGCTTATTACTGCCTCCTATTTGACTATAACAAAACAAAGCCCACCTCACGGCGTATGAAGTTAAATTCATTACATTTTTATTCACAGCACTTCTGCAAATGGAACCTAATACTCTGAAAGTATCATTTTATTAGGAGTATTTTGATCTTCTTTGACTGAAATTGTTCAATTTCGCTGCTTACAGAGGGATCACTAAACCCATTTTCACAGCGATTGAGTTTAAAGCCCTAATTATCTGCAACATTTGGGATAAAGCGGAGATTTTTTAAATCGCAGACAATTACCCTAGTTTATTACCCAGTCATCTGCTTCTCGAGGCCCCCAGGCCGCAGTCAGCCAGGACTGCCCAGACATCTTTCAGTATTTCATTATCATGCATGTCACATAGCAGGCGGATTGTTATTTGCAGAGATGCCTCGCTCGAAATAACTATAAGTGAGCGCACAGCTTTAATCCATTGTTTCCGTTCAACTTTATTTCTGTAATGTGTGAAATTTGTGTTTTGCTGGCATAATCTCGCATAATTCTCAAATTCCATGAAGCCTGAAATGGGCAAAAGTCTTGCCATTTCACATAATGCAAATTTTCACATGATTTTTGCCTACAGAGTGATGTAGCTTAGATTTCACCTAGATTATGCATTGCTTTATTTTTGTGTTTCAGACAGACTGCATTTTAAAATGGCACGCAGATGTTGGTGCAAGTGAAAACACATGAAAACATGAAATGAGGCCTGGTCAAAATGTTTTCAGTCTGAAATGCTTTCATTTAAAACCCATGCTCAATTAATTAATCCAGGGTGGTTAAAATGTGTTTAGTTTAGATTTAACCTCACAATAGAATGTACATTTAATTTAGAGAATGTTTTTTTTTTTTTACTTTTAATGTAGCACATAATTGTGCTGAAATAACAGGTATTTTGCAGTGTAGAGAAGCACGTGATTTCAGTTTGCTTTAAGAAGCAGTTCACTAACCTTGAGATAAGGAATGGAATGTTTCCTCCCGTCTCCTCTCCATGAAAGACCTTTGTTCCTCTGTTCCCGTCTCAAGAGACCTTGGCTTTGTTGCATATTTAGACACTGCATATTCAGTTCATAACACATCTTTCTTATAATATGTATTAATTAATCAACCATCCACCAACACTACACGTGGGGCAAACGCATTTTGCATGAAAAGCTATCTAAAACATTAGAGCATGTTGCTATGAGCATGTATTAACTGTTTGCGCTTTGAAAATTTGCACTGGTGCATGTTTATGCTATGTTGTACATTGCACATTTTGCATGTTGTGCACTAATAATAGAAAAGCTGCTTTAAATTAATAGCTTTCGCTAGGTAATAATTAATACAGGGTATTAGAATGGTGGGAGGTGAACATAATGGGTTTTACTTCATAAATTAATATTCTTTTGTGTTTGTTTTACTTTAGTATACATTTGGGCCCACAACAAAATGGCTGCCTAAGAATCCAGCATGGCTGAGAATTGTTAGCAGTGTGCTGAATGAGAGACGCATGCGCAGACGAATGTGTCAGCTGCATGAACTGTCAAGTGCCTCAAGTGAAGACACATAGGTCAAGGCCCCAATGATCTGCACACTCCTGTCACCGTGCCAACGTACCAGTGTTTGTGGGAAAGTGTCATCCCTTTGTGCGATGTGAAAGCAAGACGGAAATTGATTGATACATTTTGTTGCAAGAAATGTTCTTATTGATACATGTTATGTATATTGTTCTTAGCATTAAGCCCCTATTGTCAGAACCGGTATGGGTTGGACTTGCGATGAGAACAGGATGCTAAGATCCCTATGTCACCTGTGCCAACCAATCACAGTGCGAGTTTCTACTGAAACTGCAATATTGTTAGTATAGTCAGCCAAGAATTAGGGTATAAATAATGACCCCTTAGGGGGCGTGTCAGGAGAGATGAGGAGAAGGAGCAGATCTGACCAGACATCATTCGGGTTAGGTACGTGAACGTCGCGGGTGCAGCCTGGGTGGAGATTGCGTCTGAGGAGACACAGAGAGAGGGGAGGCTCTGCTCATTATTTTTGGCAAGAGACCAGGCAAGTTCTGCGAAGCCATAGTGAGAAGGAGGGGCAGCGTCTGTGGGCCATGTGCAGCTCCTGACACAGAGAGACAGATGAACAGACCAGGGCAGAGAGAGCAGCTGATAGAACAGGTTTAGATTTAGATGCTAAAACTCTAAGTTTATGCTTTGACTAACTAACTAGTTTTGAAAAGATTTATTTGTCTTATGCATTTATTTCTCTTTATGGGAGATTTTTGCCAATTATTAATTATTGATTAGCCTTGCAAAACTCACTCTTGAATTATATTTTCCTGAACTCTTTAAAGAATTCTGACTGACATTTGATGCCTCATTCCCTTCCTTTATGGAGTGCTTTGTATTCAATCTGTAATATATTCTGTATTAATTCTATTTTTCCTATTTTCAATTCTGTAACCTGATTGATATTTGACTAATGAATAAAGGGTCAGAGAACCTTAACTTTTAACTAGAAAATAAAACCCTTTAAAACTACTCACTACTCTCATTATTGGCTTAAATATTATTTGCATTTTAATTTTTCATGTTTATGTAAAGTCTCCTGAAGGTGATACACAGTGGCAAAGGTCCATCACCTTTAAGCTGTAAACTAGAGGTAAATGGGGTTTTGCATTGAGAAATTACTGTGAAATTACCGCTGGATCAAGAGGGCTAGTTTGAGGACAGAATGTCAGATGCGAGGCATTTTTTCCTCATACTAAAGAGTTTGTTATTGAACCAGACTCCTGCAAATATCTCACGTGACTTTTTTGTGTGAGGCATACTCTTCTGGAAAAAGTTGCTCGTTTTCCAGGCCAAATGTGTTAAAATACTTGCAATTTCACAAAAATCCTACCTATTTTATAAAAGTGATTCACAAATTTTGCACACCCTTTATTCTTTGTCTTTTAGTTTTTACTCTAATGGTTTAAGAATGGGCTAAAAAATCCCAGCACAGAGGTTATTGGGGGCCAAACAGTCAGGACTGACTGAAGGTTTTACATATGAAATAGGGCCTACTGGGAATGGATATCCCCTGAATGCCACATCGGTGTGTTTCTCTGCCCTGAGGTGCCCATCTGCATGTGAATCTGGTATCCTAGCTTTTATTTTGGCCCTGGCATCACACTAGTCTAGTGTGTGCGCTGAGACTGAGGCCAGGACCAGGGCCTGCCCTATGACCTGGATGGGCAAAACAAGCATGCCCCCCAACAGTAAACAGTGGCCACTGATCCTGTTCTGGGTTCATCATGTAAAGCGTTGGTGGCAGAGTACCATGTTTTATAATCAATAGGGTTGCCAGGCCTTTTTATCTGTGTCAAAGACAGCATTGCTTACTAATCCATGTCACGTTCCCTGTTATGGGAGACCCAACACCTTACACTGACATCACATAAGTATGTTGAGTGTTTGTACAGTGAGCCTATGATAATTGTATGGTTGTAGGACTTTTTGTGTGCATTGGGTCCATTTTGGATGCCACCGGTGTAAAGAAATCCAAGAAACGCTCTATGGGCTTTAGGCTAATTTATTCAGGAGAGCATGTAAAAGACCACCAGCTCGGGCAGCAGCTAACATCCAACTGCCAGAAGTCAAGCTGGGGAAAACAGAGCATTCTGTTGTCAGGGAATGACACATGGAATGCCAGGGCGCAGCCCAGCAACAGGGATAGAAAGCAAAGAGGAACATAACTAATAGATGTGAAGTTAATAAGGGGACAAGCAAGCCCACAGCACATCTCCCTCCCATAGAAAGAATAAAAACAATTGTTACAGAAATACAAAATGTGAAAATGCAAAAGCAAAGGAGAACAGGACAAAACGGTCACTGATGTCTAGGACATTTCATAGTCTTGATGCCAATTTGGTCTGAATCTCAACCTCCAGGAATTTCCCAGATCAGGCACACCAGAATCGAGATCACCACACCCAGAATCAGGATTACCAGGCAGTCCAGACCACCCCAACACACAAGAAGAACCATGGCCATGATCACGTCCAGAGGCATTGGAGCCAGGTTGCCACCTGACCAGCCTAGACATGCTCCACACCTCGCCGGAATTCAACACACAACATTCTTCCTTACTTCTTTGATGACAAAAGGCCCCATAAACCTGGAGCGGCCTTTTTTCAAAAGCCCAGGATTTCTGATCAACACCTCATCACCAACTCACCAGCACTTGTAGAGGGAGGAATTCCTTTGGTCAAACCTGCTCTTGTACTTTTCTTGGTAAAGTTTCCGTTTATAAACAGACTGTTCGTCCACTTTCACATCATTCACATTCAATCTCAACCACGCCGGACTCAACTTGTCGTGAGGCTTCCTGCCTCTCAAAATTGAGAAGGGAGAGACCAAAGTCAAACAGTTGGGTGTGTTGCGGTGAGCCCACCACGTTTCTCTGAGCATCCTTTTGGTGGAGGACGTGGTCTGCAGAGCCCTCTGAGCACAACTTTTGACCAACCTATTCATGCTCTCGGCAAGACCATTGGCTTGTGGCGAATACAAAGCTGTCTTGAAATGAGTGATGGACAATTCCTTTAGAAAGGAACTCATCTCATACGAAACAAACTGGACACCGTTATCAGTGATGAGATGTTTGGGAATGCCTTCCCTAGAGAATTCTTCAGCCCTGGTGTTGACAGACAGCACACATTTGGTGACCACCCACTTGGAAGTGTAGTCTACCAACAGCAACACATAGCGCTCATCATGAGCAAATAACTCAAAAGGACCAGCAATGTCCAAACCCAACTTGGACCAAGGCTCAGAGGGAATCTCCACTGGCGAAAGAGGTGCAGTGCGAGTCTTTTTGCTCTTGTCGCTATTGGCACATTCCCAACAGTCCTTGACAACCTCCTCAATCTGTCGATCCATGGTCGGCCACCAGTACCACTCACGAACCCTGGCCTTGGTCAGATTCCTCCCTAGATGTCCCAGACACACAATTCATCCTTGACGTTGAGAAAACATTTCAAGGATTCAGGCACATCCTTATCCGCTGGCCAACCCTTGACAGAAAACTCTTTGACCATCTCTAAATCACTGTCACTCCGAGAGGCAAGAGACCACTCTTCCAAATTAACAGCAGATTCATGCACCCACACCACAAGAGAATTCTCAACCTCCACACCTGACTGATCCAAAGGTAACCTAGATAGGCAGTCCGCAACAGCATTCTTCGGCCCAGGCACATACTCAACCACAAAGTTAAACTCAGACAACCCCTCCATCTAACGTTTGATTCTGGGGGAAAGATTATCGACCTACCTGCAAGTAAAAATTTGGCACAAAGGACGATGATCAGTCTTGACAACCACAGGTAATCCCCAAAGGTAAAATTTGAAATGGCGAATAGCCTAGAAGACCGCCAACGCCTCACGCTCAATCCCTGAGTAACGCTCCTCAGCACCCCTGAGTGAGCGGTAGGCAAAAGCGACAATTCTGGATTCACCATCCACAACCTGTGAGGGACCGCTCCCAGGCCGAGCATGCTGGCATCAGTGGATAGTACAGTTTTTTTGCAAGCATCAAAGTGTCGCAATGTAGGCATATGGCCAGTGATATTCTTAATGGTATCAAAGGCAAGAGTGCAATCATCAGACCATGAAAATTTGACCCCCTTCTTGAGCAGCAACCTAAGTGGAGAGGAAACACAAGCAAAATTAGGAACAAACTTGGAGCAAAATTCAGCCAACCCCAAGAATGATCGAACCTGATCCCTGTTGACAGGTACAGGTGCTTTTACAATGCTCTCAGCAAGATCTAATTTAGAACTAATCCCTTCACCAGAGATAGTGTGGCCCAGATAATTTACAAATGATACACGGAATTTACATTTCTCTCTCTTAATAATGAGACCGGCATCCTGGAGTCGCTTAAAACCTTCCACAACTGTTTGTCGTGTTCATGCTGATCCTTACCATAAACAAGAATGTCATCTTGAAAGATTAGGACTTTAGACAACCCATCCAGGACTTTATTCATGACCCTCTGGAAGCAGGCAGCGGCAGATGCCAGACCAAAAGGCATGCGGATAAATCTGAAAGCACCCAGAGGCGTCACAAATGATGTCAAATGCCTTGAGTCCGGATGGAGTAAAACTTGGTGGTAGGCAGAAGACAAGTCCATAACAGTAAAGCATTTAGCATCCTTGATCAGAGCAAGAGTCTCAGAGATATTAGGCAAAGGCTGCCTGTCGACCCAAATGTGTTTGTTCAGACCGTGCATGTCCACACACATGCGGATCCCTTTGCCCCCATCCTTGGGTGCCAAAACAATCTGGGCCAACCACTCCGAACACTCAATCTCTTCAATAACACCTCCAGCTAACAGCCTTTTGAGCTCTTGATCTAAGGGATCCATCATCATCTGGGGTACTTTCCTCACCTTGCTGACAAACGGTTGGGCATTTTGCTTCAAAATAATTTTGTGCTCAAAATTCTTGAGCAGACCTAGACCGTCACTGAAAACCTTAGGAAATTGTGAACTCACATCCTTAGACAATGAACCAGAAGACAGGAGCAAAACTTTTTCAGGTGAATTGGGATCCAAAGTGATCCCCATATCTCTTTGGTGTCTCCACCCAAGAAGATTATCTCCCCTTTTGCCACGTACACCTTCCCAACAGTTTCCCTGTCTCTGAACTGAATTCTTCTGACAACATAACCCAACACATCAATTCTGACACCACCATAACCTACAGGGTTGATATCAGGTGGAGACAGTTCAACTTTATCATGACCAAAAACAGCATCCCAATTAAGTATCACCAACCATGGTATAAGGTGAACCGGAGTCAGCCGGGACAGAGAATTGTTCACCATCAATCAACACCTCACACTCAGGCATCTCTAACTTGTCTCCGTCCACAACACCATCTTCTTTGACGCTCAACATAAATTTCTTCTCTTCCTCAATGCAATGTACTGCTTGATTCTTAGCACCACGGCACACATGAGCGTAATGTCCCTTTTTGCCACATCTATTACAAATATTAGATCTTGCAAAACAATTGGGCAAATGACTCTCACTTCCACATCTAAAACCAGGCCTGATGTACCTGGAACCAGTCTGTTCCGAATCAGAAGGCCTCTTATCTTTCTCACTATGAGTCAACCCCTTGATATCATCAAAAGGCCTCTTATCTTTCTCATTATGAGTGCCTTTTGACAACCCCTTGATGTCATCTTTCTTGACTTCATGAATGACTTTGTCATCCAAAGAAGCATCATTGCTTCTATCAACCCTCATTTCGCGCACCCACATATTGGTATTCTCCATACTTTCCACAATAGCTAAAGTCTCTTTGAGGTCTGGGTTTTTAGCAAGAAGCTTCTGCTGGATCTTCACGTCATTGGTGCACCTAACAATTTGGTCTCTAACTAGAGAATCAGTAAGTTGCTCGAACTCACAAGTGCGAGCCAATGTTTTTAAAATAGCCACATAGCTACCAATCTTCTCTTGTTTTCCCTGAACTCTAGAAAAGAACTTGTGACGTTCAAAAACTACATTAGTTTTAGACTCAAAATGTTTCTCAAGCATCATAACAGACATATCAAAAACATTGTCATGCTCACCCTTTCCACGCCCCAGAACAATCTCATCCAAACTGTCATAAACATGTCTACCCTCAACCCCCAAATTGTGCAATAATACAGCTTGCTGCCTCAAAGCTGAGAATTTCTCACCCCGACAGCTAATAAATACGAATCAAAAATAAAGGCTTCCACCACTTCCAAGGTAAGATTGGATCACCTTTATCCGAGAGAAATTGCGGAGGTTGATACATGCTGGATGAGGCCATTGTAAAGCAAACAGACAAACTATGAAGCAAAAGGAAAATGAGGATATGCGCTAGCTGGCCACAGTGATATATAAAAAAAAAGACACAGTACTAAATATAAGAGATGCAACAATAAACTCTTTTTTTTTTAAATGCTAAACATGAAGTCCAAAAATATGAGAGAGGTGTGCGCATCTCCGCGCACTCTGTAAAACTTAAAATGAGCTCCCAAGGAAGTGAGTGTATCACTGACACACTGCAGAGTACAGTACCTTATATCAATCAATCAATCAGGGGTTTGTTAAAGCGCAACTACTCACCCGTAAGGGTCGCAAGGCCCTAGGGGTGGGGGGGTGCAGGTTCCATTCCATCAGGGAGGGGGTCTGTCGAAGAGCCAGGTTTTGAGGTTTCTTGCGAAGATGGGGAGCGATGTTGTCTGTCTGAGGTGGAGCGGAACGGTGTTCCATGCTTTGGCCGCGAGGAAGGAGAAAGAGCGGCCTCCCAATCTGGTCTTTCTGGTGCAGGGGACCACGGCGTAGGAGAGCTGGGCTGATAGTAGGGTCCTTTGGGGTGCGTGGAATTTGAGTTGGCTGTTCAGGTATGCTGGTCCGGTGCCGTGGAGGGCCTTGTGTGCGTGGGTGAGCATCTTGAAGGTGATTCTCGCCTCGACAGGGAGCCAGTGGAGTGTGCGCAGGTGCAGGGAGATGTGGCAGTGTTTTGGCAAGTTGAGGACCAGTCTTGCGGCGGCGTTCTGGATGTTCTGTAGCTTGCGGGTGAGGTTTTTGTTTATTCCGGCATAGAGTGCGTTGCCGTAGTTGAGTCTGCTGGTGACCAGGGCATGAGTGACAGTCTTTCGGTGTTCGAGGGGGATCCATTTGAAGGTCTTACGAAGGAGGCGGAGGGTGTGGAAGCAGGAAGATGAGACGGAGTTGATCTGGCGGTCCATTTTGAGCTCGGAGTCCAGGATGATTCCCAGGCTGCGTGCGTGGTCCGTGGGGGTTGGCGGGTTTCCGAGGGCGGAGGGCCACCAGGTGTCGCTCCAGGCGTCTGGGCCCATGATGAGTACGTCTGTTTTGTTGGTGTTTAGTTGTAAGCCGCTGTTTTTCATCCATTTGGCGACGGCTTCCATGCCTTCTCGAAAGTTGCGTCCGGCGGTGTTGGGCTCGTTGGATATGGAGAGGATGAGTTGGGTGTCGTCTGCGTATGACTCGATGATGAGTCCGTAGGTTCTGATGATGGGGGCGAGTGGAGCCATGTAGACGTTGAAGAGCGTCGGGCTGAGGGAGGAGCCCCGGGGGACTCCGCAGGTGGTAGGTGTGGGGTCCGAGAGGAAAGGGGGGAGTCTGACCCGCTGCGTCCTGCCGGAGAGGAAGGAGCAGATCCAGTCGAGGGCCTTGTCCTGGATTCCTGCGTCGTAGAGTCTGCGTATTAGGGTGCGGTGGGAGACTGTGTCGAACGCCGCTGATAGGTCGAGGAGGATGAGGGCTACTGTTTCTCCTTTGTCCAGTAGGGTGCAGATGTCGTCTGTTGCGGCGAGAAGGGCGGTTTCCGTACTGTGGTTTTTTCTGAAGCCGGATTGGGAGGAGTCAAGGATGTTGTGTTCTTCAATGAATGTGGCAAGTTGGCTGTTGATGGCTTTCTCGATGACTTTCGCTGGGAACGGGAGCAGGGAGATGGGTCTGTAGTTTTTGAGGTCGGTGGGGTTCACTGAGGGTTTCTTTAGGAGGGGGTTGACCTCAGCGTGTTTCCAGTCGTCGGGGAACGAGGCGGTCGCCAGGGAGCGGTTGATGGTGTGGCAGAGCATGGGTGCGATGGTGTCGGCGGCTCTGTTGAAGATGTGGTGGGGGCAGGGGTCCGTGGGGACCCCTGAGTGGATTGACTTCATTGTCTTCAGTGTGTCTTCGGTGGTGAGGGCTGTCCAGTCGTCAATCGCTGGTTTCCGGGTGTCGGGGGTGGTTGGTGAGGGTTCAGTGTGTTGGTTGTCTTCGTCGAAGTTGTCGTAGATGCTCTTGATTTTGTGGTGGAAAAAGGTGCTGAGTTTGTCGCAGAGGTCTTGTGAGGGAGGGATGTCGGTAGACTCGCTGGTGGGTTGGGCGAACTCCTTGATGATGCTGAAGAGTTCGTTGCTGTTGTGCGCGTGGGTGGAGATTCTGTCTTCAATCGCTTTTTTCCTCGTTTCTCTGATGAGTTGATGGTGGGCGTTGGTGGCGGCTCTGAAGTTGTTGTGGGCTTCTGTGGATTTGGTGTTCCTCCAGGCCATTTCGAGGTGGCGGCATGTGCATCTGGACTCTCGAAGTTCGGTGGTAAACCATCTGGCTTTCTTGGTGCGGGTTTTGTTGTTTTTCTTGAGGGGGGCTTTGGTGTTGGTGCTGTCCGAGATCCATGTATGCAGGGTTCGGGCTGCGGTGTTGGGGTCGTCGTTTTCCGCGATGGTTGGGGTGGAGTTGTTGAGTGAGGAGGTGAGCTGGTTATAATGATGGTGTGCGCATCACCGCGCGTTTCCGAGTTGAATAAGGCCTCAATGAAGTGAGTATATCACAGACACACAAAAACACGATGATTCCAAGAAATGGTGTGCGCATCACCGCACGTATTCTGAGAGGAAAGGTGCAGGTTATGCGCATGCTCCAATTATCCAAGGAGGTGTGTGCATCACGTAGGTTGACGTCTTAAAGGAGGGTGTGCGCATCACCGCGCATGCTCGTGAAGCAAGAGGAAGTGTGCACACGATTGCGCATGCTCCACACAAGAGGAAACGTGTCTGCAGGATTGGTGTGTAGAGTGCATGCACCGTACGGAGAGCAAGAAGGTGCAGCATGTAGCTTATGCAGCTAGCGGTGAAACCAGAGTGAACTCCAGGCACCAGCGGCAACTGAGTGGCTGAAAAACTCGGCGCGGCACCATCAGCAGTCGGAAATCGATAACGGAGAAGAACAGATGGCCCACAGCGCGCACGGCTTCGTTGGTTGCTAGGAAGCAGCAACACAGCAACGGAGAGACCAGGTAGGAGACGTTACAAGGCCCCTACTGACTGGTAATTCGAACCAAAAGCTACCGTTACTTCGGGCCTTGAGATTTAAAATAAAAGTTTAACTGCTAGGCCTTATATGTTCATAACGAAGGTAGAACAATCCTCCCAACGTGGCGAAGTAAGAAACAAATCAATCCAAATGCAAAGAGTACCTGAATCTCCGTAGTCCATGGAGATGACAATTTAAGGCCAATTTAGCGCTGCAGCATTAAAATGGGTTAAATGGAGAAGGTGGTGGCCAAAGGATTCCTGTCCCCACGCAGGTACAACTCGTCGCCAGTGTAAAGAAATCCAAGAAACGCTCTGTAGGCTTTAGGCTAATTTATTCAGGAGAGCATGTAAAGGACCACCAGCTCGGGCAGCAGCTAACATCCAACTGCCAGAAGTCAACCTGGGGAAAACAGAGCATTCTGTTGTCAAGGAATGACACATGGAATGCCGGAGCGCAGCCCAGCAACAGGGATAGAAAGCAAAGAGGGACATAACTAATAGATGTGAAGTTAATAAGGGGACAAGCAAGACCACAGCACGCCTTAGCATAACAAAAGATGGAGGGTGAGGATACCTTCCCCAGATCGTGGAAGTGTATTGCCTACAGTTTCCTGTGACTGGGGGATAGAAACCCGCACACTGAAGTGAAATGGATAAAAACAGGGCTACCATTTGGCAATTCCTTGAGAATCCACAAACATTTTGTAAGCAAGGTACTGTTGATTAGTTCTTCCTGAGCACTGTCATTTGGTAGATGGTAGGGATGAAAGGTGCGACTGCAGTTACTGCTGTTCATGGTGAGAAGGTTTCAAGGCCAGGCCTGCTCATATGTCTATCCCTGTTTTCTTTTTCAAGAAGCCTGATAACTGCCTGGTGCAGAAAACCCACACTTCATTGAGCGCATGCTGTGTTTGCCCCAGATTGTAGACAGACCACTTGCTGTGAGAAGAATCAACTTACAGAAAGGGTGTGTGTGGAGAACAGAAATGAAATGAAATGAAAAAGAGATTTATAAAGTGCAATTAACCCAAGGGTATCAAGGCGCTGCATCAAAGAATTCCGAAATCCTATCAGAGAGAACCCACCCCAATGAAAAAAGGTAGGATGATACAGAACCTACAAAAACTAAAAAGATCAAAAGAATACAGCTAGACTATAAGACCTAGGAGAATAAGGTCTAGGAAGCAAAGAGGCAAGTTTTTAAATGTTGAGAACAATCGAAAGGCTCAGTCTCAGCAATGTAACTTGGCAGGGTATTCCATAACTTGGCAGCTGCCACAGAAAAGGAGCGTGTGCCCCATCTTGCCTTTCGAAATTTGGGAACTATAACTTTCTTTTTGAAGGCTGATCTTAAGTGCCTGGTTGGCCTATACCGAAGAAAGGCACACCTGATGGCCAATGATCCTTTGCCATGAAGAGCTAGGTATACTATACTAAGTGGCTTAATGATCACACACTTCCTGATTGGCAGCCAGTGCATGCTTTGGAGGCCTTCTTTCACCGAAAGACATTTCAGACAGACTGAGGGTACTTGAAAGAGGATAGCCCCAAACGTGTTAGAGACAGCCTTAAAGCAGAATTTGATGCAAGTAGATGGAAAGCAAGCCAGTAAAAAGAGACCACTATGAAGCTCTAACAGTCTTCTCCTGATTTTTGCCAAAATTAAAGAAAGAGAAATCTCGAACCTGTGCCTTCTCTGGAAATACTCCCAGAATCTGGAACTCGCTGCCCCAGGACTTACGTGACAACCAGTCTTTCCCTCACTTCCCAAAGAAATTGAAACTCCTTCTTCTCCACAAATATCTAAACCTTCCCCCTTAAATCATCTTACTGGCCTGTTTGCTCCCACGCCAAGCACTCTAAATAAATCTGAGCACCACTACCTCAGGGAAAACTGTGCATCTACTCTCCCCACCATCATAAGGCCCTACCCTATATTGTCCATCTATACTACTGTCTGTCATAGGTTTTACACTATATACTGTTACTATGTGTTTTTATTTACTCCACTTGTAATCGTGTGCAATTGCTACTGTGCTCTGCTAAGCGGTAGAAACATATATATTTATATATGTATGTAGATATATATAGCTATAGATCTATCTATCTATCTATCTACCTATCTATCATCCATCCATCCATCATCCATCCATCCATCTATCTATCTATCTATCTATCTACCTATCTATCTATCTATCTATCTATCTATCTATACAGACAGACAGACAGACAGACAGACAGACAGAGAGATAGATAGATAGATAGATAGATAGATCTATATCTATATATATCTACATACATATATAACTATATATATATGTATATATATATTCACTGAAAAAACCATAGGTTTTAGGGACAGTTATAGTTAGTTGGACATTTCACTCGTACAAAACCATAGACATTCCCCCGTTATAGTTAGTTCAGCTAACTATAACTCGCGCCCGCAATGCACTGCTGATGACGTCACATATTACATCACTCATGACATGGTCAGTGACATCACTGATGACATCTCAAATGAAATCACTAATGACATCATCCAGTGACTGTGTGTTTCTGTAAAGTTTAAATATGTTTAATATATATAGGGAAAGGCATATTGAAGAATGAGTGGGTGTTTAAGTGTCTGAATGGATGATTTAGTACGTGCGTGACTGACTCTACAAGTGAGTGATTAAACGTATCTTACTGAATGCATGGGTTAGTGACTAAACTGTGTGAATGTCTGTATCCGTCTGTTTGTTGGTGTGTAAGTGGATGCATGGATTTGCGAATAGCTACATCAGTGTCTATATGGGTTATTGATTGGTTCTTTGAGTATCTGTATGGCTGCCTGAGTGTTTGTGTGGGTGGGGTGTGTGTGACTCTGTACATAGATGTGTGAGTGGGTGATTCACTGGGTGCATGATTTCAAGAGTGCATCTGTGATGGACTGCTTGGGTGGGTGAGTGTGTGTATGGGTGTGTTCGTGAGTGAATGTATATCTCAGTGGTACATGTGCGAGTAACTACATATGTAAAAGGCAGTATATATGTGTGTTAGAGTATTTCAATGGCTATAAGTGAGAGTGTGTGATTGTGAGAGTGGCTGTATGGATGCGTGTGTGCTTGTATCAGTTATTGTATAAGAGCGTAAGAATGTGCTAGTATTTGTATGAGTAAGTGAGCTGGTGTGTATATAACTGTATAGGTGAGTAAATGGGTGTGTGATTAATTTTTTGCATGACTGACTAGGTGTGTGAGTACCTCTATGGATGAGTGGCGGTGTGTGAGTGTTTATATAGGTGTATGAGTGCATATGATAGTCCTGTACTGAGTGACTGTAAGTATGAGTGACTGTACGGGTGAGTGAGTAGCTGTGTGTGTGTAGACCTAAGAATCAGTGAGTGGGTATGTAGTTATTGGTATTGGAGTGTGTATGGTTTTGAGAATGGCAGTATGTAATTTAGAGTGGGTGTATCAAAAGTTATATTAGGGTGTGAGAAGATGCATGAAATTATCACATGGATGATGTCATCAGTGATGTCATTTGAGATGTCATCAGTGATGTCATCAGTGATGTCACTGACCATGTCATGAGTGATGTAATATGTGACGTCATCAGCAGTGCATTGCGGGGCGCGAGTTATAGTTAGCTGAACTAACTATAACGGGGGAATTTCTATGGTTTTGTACGAGTGAAATGTCCAACTAACTATAACTGTCCCTAAAACCTATGGTTTTTTCAGTGAATTTCAAAGGTTTTTTAAATGCTAATTTCTAACTATAACGTGTCTGAAACCTATGGTTTTTTCAGTGAATTTCAAAGGTTTTTTAAATGCTAATTTCTAACTATAACGTGCCTGAAACCTATGATTTTTTAAGTGAATTTCAAAGGTTTTTTAAATGCTAGTTTCTAACTATGTCTACAGAGGTAGGACATGTGAAGAAAGAAGAAAAAACGCGCAGAAAGAAGCAAAAGAAATGCAGAAAGAAGCAACAGAAGTCCACAAAGACGAAGAAAAGTGCAGGAAGAAGCAAAAGATGTGCAGAAAGAACCAACAGAGGAGCAGAAAGAGGCCATGTTGCAAGATCATCCTGTGCCCACAACTTTTTCAGACGGGTACTGGTGATAACTGACTCTGACTAACCAGAGTCAGTGCTATGCTAAAAGACACTTAGAATTCAGTGAAAACACCTACATACACTAGGGAACACTATGCGTTGGGGTACCCCTGTGATTAGCATGGCCTCCTCTGTAAGTCCCTAGAACATAATAGGGCAGGGGGATTAAAACTACCTCTTAAAACGCGTGTGCAAACGCGCCCCGTGGCGCGTTTTAAGTTGCAGGATTAAGTCCCCTTGAATCCTGAGGGTCCCTGGGGCCCAACTAGCCCCCCAGGTACCTACAGTTAGGACCACAGAGCTGAGTTGCAGAGAGGCGTTCCGAGGCCACGCACCTTTTTTCACCTCTCTGCAACGCAACTCTGTTGTGCTTACTGAAGGTACCTGGTGGGCTAGTTGGCCCCCAGGGTCCCTCAGGATTCAAGGGGGCGTGTTTGCGCACATGTCACCTGAGGCCCCGCCCCCCTCCCTTCACCACTGTGCAAACGCGCCCCGTGGCGCGTTTTAAGTTGGGGGATTAGGTCACCTTGAATCCTGAGGGTCCCTGGGGCCCAACTAGCCCACCAAGTACTTCCAGTAAGCACCACAGGCCTGCGTTGCAACGCCTGTAACAAATTGTGTAGTTGTGTTTAGGTAGTGAAGGGGGTCGTGCTGGGGGTAGTGTTTTAGGGTTTAGGGTAGTGCAGTGGTGTTTGTGTAGTGTAGGGGGTCATGCTGGGGGTAGATTTAGGGTTTAGGGTAGTGCAGTGGTGTTTGGATAGTGTAGGGAGTCGTGCTGGGGGAGTGTTTTAGGGTTTAGGGTATTACAGTGGTGTTTGGGTAGTGTAGGGGGTTGTGCTGGGGGTAGTGTTTTAGGGTTTAGGGTAGTGCAGTGGTGTTTGGGTAGTGTAGGGGGTCGTGCTGGGGGTAGTGGTTTAGGGTTTAGGGTAGTGCAGTGGTGTTTGGGTAGTGTAGGGGGTACTGCTGGGGGTAGTGTTTTAGGGTTTAGGGTAGTGCAATGGTGTTTGGGTAGTGTAGGGGGTACTGCTGGGGGTAGTGTTTTAGGGTTTAGGGTAGTGCAGTGGTGTTTGGGTAGTGTAGGGGTTCGTGCTGGGGGTACTTGTTTTAGGGTTTAGGGTAGTGCAGTGGTGTTTGTGTAGTGTAGGGGGTAGTGTTTTAGGGTTTAGGGTAGTGCAGTGGTGTTTGTGTAGTGTAGGGGGTCATGCTGGGGGTAGTGTTTTAGGGTTTAGGGTAGTGCAGTGGTCTTTGTGTAGTGTAGGAGGTCGTGTTTTAGGGTTTAGGGTAGTGCAGTGGTGTTCGGGCAGTGTAGGGGGTCGTGCTGGGGGTGGTGTTTCAGGGTTTAGGGCAGTGCAGTGGTGTTCGGGCAGTGTAGGGGGTCTTGCTGGGGGTGGTGTTTCAGGGTTTAGGGCAGTGCAGTGGTGTTTGGGTCGTGCAGGGGGTCATGCTGGGGGAGTGTTTTAGGGTTTAGGGCAGTGCAGTGGTGTTTGGGTAGTGTAGGGGGTCATGCTGGGGGAGTGTTTTAGGGTTTAGGGCAGTGCAGTGGTGTTCGGGCAGTGTAGGGGGTCGTGCTGGGGGAGTGTTTTAGGGTTTAGGGCAGTGCAGTGGTGTTCGGGTAGTGTAGGGGGTCGTGCTGGGGGGAGTGTTTGAGGGTTTAGGGCAGTGCAGTTGTGTTCGGGTAGTGTAGGGGGTCTTGCTGGGGGAGTATTTTAGGGTTTAGGGTAGTGCAGAGGTGTTCGGGTAGTGTAGGGGGTCGTGCTGGGGGTTGTGTTTCAGGGTTTAGGGCAGTGCAGTGGTGTTCGGGCAGTGTAGGGGGTCGTGCTGGGGCTGGTGTTTCAGGGTTTAGGGCAGTGCAGTGGTGTTCGGGCAGTGTAGGGGGTCATGCACGGGGTGGTGTTTCAGGGTTTAGGGCAGTGCAGTGGTGTTCGGGCAGTGTAGGGGGTCGTGCTGGGGCTGGTGTTTCAGGGTTTAGGGCAGTGCAGTGGTGTTCGGGCAGTGTAGGGGGTCTTGCTGGGGGTGGTGTTTCAGGGTTTAGGGCAGTGGTGTTCGGGCAGTGTAGGGGGTCTTGCTGGGGGTGATGTTTCAGGGTTTAGGGCTGTGCAGTGGTGTTCGGGCAGTGTAGGGGGTCTTGCTGGGGGTAGTTTTTCAGGGTTTTGGGCAGTGCAGTGGTGTTCGTGCAGTGTAGGGGGTCGTGCTGGGGATGGTGTTTCATGGTTTAGGGCAGTGCAGTAGTGTTCAGGCAGTGTAGGGGGTCGTGCTGGGGCTGGTGTTTCAGGGTTTAGGGCAGTGCAGGCAGTGGTGCTCGGGCAGTGTAGGGGGTCGTGCTGGGGGTGGTGTTTCTGGGTTTAGGGTAGTGCAGTTGTGTTCGGGCAGTGTAGGGGTTCGTGCTGGGGCTGGTGTTTCAGGGTTTAGGGCAGTGCAGTGGTGTTCTGGCAGTGTAGGGGGTCATGCTGGGGCTGGTGTTTCAGTGTTTTGGGCAGAGCAGTGGTGTTCGGGCAGTGTAGGGGGTCGTGCTGGGGGTGGTGTTTCAGGGTTTAGGGCAGTGCAGTGGTGTTCGAGTAGTGTAGGGGGTCGTGCTGGGGGTGGTGTTTCAGGGTTTAGGGCAGTGGTGTTCGGGCAGTGTAGGGGGTCTTGCTGGGGGTGATGTTTCAGGGTTTAGGGCAGTGCAGTGGTGTTCGGGCAGTGTAGGGGGTCTTGCTGGGGGCAGTGTTTCAGGGTTTAGGGCAGAGCAATGGTGTTCAGCCAGTGTAGGGGGTTGTGTTGGAGGTGGTGTTTCAGGCTTTAGGGCAGTGCAGTGGTATTCGGGCAGTGTAGGGGGTCTTGCTGGTGGTGGTGTTTCAGGGTTTAGGGCAGTGGTGTTCAGGCAGTGTAGGGGGTCGTGCTGGGGGTGGTGTTTCAGGGTTTTGGGCAGTGCAATGGTGTTCGGGCAGTGTAGGGGGTCGTGCAGGGGCTGGTGTTTCAGGGTTTAGGGCAGTGCAGTGGTGTTCGGGCAGTGTAGGGGGTCGTGCTGGCGGTGGTGTTTCAGGGTTTAGGGCAGTGCAGTGGTGTTTGGGCAGTGTAGGGGGTCGTGCTGGGGGTGGTGTTTCTGGGTTTAGGGCAGTGTAGTGGTGTTCGGGCAGTGTAGGGGGTCGTGCAGGGGGTGGTGAGTCAGGGTTTAGGGCAGTGCAGTGGTGTTCGGGCAGTGTAGGGGGTCATGCTGGGGGTAGAGTTTTAGGGTTTAGGGCAGTGCATTGGTGTTCGGGCAGTATAGGGGGTCGTGCAGGGGGTGGTGTTTCAGGGTTTAGGGCAGTGCAGTGGTGCTCGGGCAGTGTAGGGGTCATGCTGGGGGTGGTGTTTCAGGGTTTAGGGCAGTGCAGTGGTGTTCGGGCAGTGTAGGGTGTCGTGCTGGGGGTGGTGTTTCAGGGTTTTGGGCAGTGCAGTGGTGTTCGGGCAGTGTAGGTGGTCTTGCTGGGGCTGGTGTTTCCGGGTTTAGTGCAGTGGTGTTCGGGCAGTGTAGGGGTCTTGCTGGGGGTGGTGTTTCAGTGTTTAGGGCAGTGCAATGGTGTTCGCGCAGTGTAGGGGGTTTTGCTGGGGCTGATGTTTCAGCGTTTAGGGCAGCGCAGTGGTGTTCGGGCAGTGTAGGGGGTCTTGCTGGGGGTGGTGTTTCAGGGTTTAGGGCAGTGCAGTGGTGTTCGGGCAGTGTAGGGGGTCTTGCTGGGGCTGGTGTTTCAGGGTTTAGGGTAGTGCAGTGGTGTTCGGGATGCCCGTCGGGGGTCGTGCTGGGGCTGGTGTTTGAGGGTTTAGGGCAGTGCAGTGGTGTTCGGGCAGTGTAGGGGGTCGTGCTGGGGCTGGTGTTTCAGGGTTTAGGGCAGTGCATTGGTTTTCAGGCAGTGTAGGCGGTCGTGCTGGGGGTGGTGTTTCAGGGTTTAGGGCAGTGCAGTGGTGTTCGGGCAGTGTAGGGGGTCGTGCTGGGGGTGGTGTTTCAGGGTTTAGGGCAGTGCAGTGGTGTTCGGGCAGTGTAGGGGGTCGTGCTGGGGCTGGTGTTTCAGGGTTTTGGGCAGAGCAGTGGTGTTCGAGCAGTGTAGGGGGTCGTGCTGGGTGTGGTGTTTTAGGGTTTAGGGCACTGCAGTGTTGTTCGGGCAGTGTAGGGGGTCTTGCTGGGGGTGGTGTTTCAGGGTTTAGGGCAGTGGTGTTCGGGCAGTGTAGGGGGTCTTGCTGGGGGTGATTTTCAGGGTTTAGGGCAGTGCAGTGGTGTTCGGGCAGTGTAGGGGGTCTTGCTGGGGGTAGTGTTTCAGGGTTTAGGGCAGTGCAGTAGTGTTCGTGCAGTGTAGGGGGTCATGCTGGGGGCGGTGTTTCAGGGTTTAGGGCAGTGCAGTAGTGTTCGGGCAATGTAGGGGGTCGTGCTGGGGCTGGTGTTTCAGGGTTTAGGGCAGTGCAGTGGTGTTCGGGCAGTGTAGGGGGTCTTGCTGGGGGTGGTGTTTCAGGGTTTAGGGCAGTGGTGTTCGGGCAGTGTAGGGGGTCTTGCTGGGGGTGATGTTTCAGGGTTTAGGGCAGTGCAGTGGTGTTCGGGCAGTGTAGGGGGTCTTGCTGGGGGTAGTGTTTCAGGGTTTAGGGCAGTGCAGGGGTGTTCGTGCAGTGTAGGGGGTCGTGCTGGGGATGGTGTTTCAGGGTTTAGGCCAGTGCAGTAGTGTTCGGGCAGAGTAGGGGGTCGTGAAGGGGGAATGGTGTTTCAGGGTTTAGGGCAGTGCAGTGGTGTTCGGGCAGTGTAGTGGGTCATGCAGGGGGTGGTGTTTCAGGGTTTAGGGCAGTGCAGTGGTGTTCGGGCAATGTAGGGGGTCGTGCTGGGGCTGGTGTTTCAGGGTTTAGGGCAGTGCAGTGGTGTTCGGGCAGTGTAGGGGGTCTTGCTGGGGGTGGTGTTTCAGGGTTTAGGGCAGTGGTGTTCGGGCAGTGTAGGGGGTCTTGCTAGGGGTGATGTTTCAGGGTTTAAGGCAGTGCAGTGGTGTTCGGGCAGTGTAGGGTGTCGTGCTGGGGGTGGTGTTTCAGGGTTTAGGGCAGTGCAGTGGTGTTCGGGCAGTGTAGGGGGTCGTGCACAGGGTGGTGTTTCAGGGTTTAGGGCAGTGCAGTGGTGTTCGGGCAGTGTAGGGGGTTGTGCTGGGGCTGGTGTTTCAGGGTTTAGGGCAGTGCAATGGTGTTCTGGCAGTGTAGGGGGTCGTGCTGGGGCTAGTGTTTCACGGTTTAGGGCAGTGCAGTGGTGTTCGGGCAGTGTAGGGGGTCATGCTGGGGCTGGTGTTTCAGGGTTTAGGGCAGTGCAGTGGTGTTCGTGCAGTGTAGGTGGTCGTGCTGGGGCTGGTGTTTCAGGGTTTAGGGCAGTGCAGTGGTGTTCGGGCAGTGTAGGGGGTCATGCTGGGGCTGGTGTTTCAGGGTTTAGGGCAGTGGAGTGGTGCTCAGGCAGTGTAGGGGGTCGTGCTGGGAGTGGTGTTTATGGGTTTAGGGTAGTGCAGTGGTGTTCGGGCAGTGTAGGGGGTCGTGCTGGGGCTGGTGTTTCAGGGTTTAGGGCAGTGCAGTGGTGTTCGGGCAGTGTAGGGGGTCTTGCTGGGGGTAGTTTTGCAGGGTTTAGGGCAGTGCAGTGGTGTTCGTGCAGTGTAGGGGGTCGTGCTGGGGATGGTGTTTCATGGTTTAGTGCAGTGCAGGCAGTGGTGCTCGGGCAGTGTAGCGGGTCGTGCTGGGGGTGGTGTTTCTGGGTTTAGGGTAGTGCAGTGGTGTTCGGGCAGTGTAGGGGTTCGTGCTGGGGCTGGTGTTTCAGGGTTTAGGGTAGTGCAGTGGTGTTTGGATAGTGTAGGGAGTCGTCCTGGGGGAGTGTTTTAGGGTTTAGGGTATTACAGTGGTGTTTGGGTAGTGTAGGGGGTTGTGCTGGGGGTAGTGTTTTAGGGTTTAGGGTAGTGCAGTGGTGTTTGGGTAGTGTAGGGGGTCGTGCTGGGGGTAGTGGTTTAGGGTTTAGGGTAGTGCAGTGGTGTTTGGGTAGTGTAGGGGGTACTGCTGGGGGTAGTGTTTTAGGGTTTAGGGTAGTGCAATGGTGTTTGGGTAGTGTAGGGGGTACTGCTGGGGGTAGTGTTTTAGGGTTTAGGGTAGTGCAGTGGTGTTTGGGTAGTGTAGGGGTTCATGCTGGGGGTACTTGTTTTAGGGTTTAGGGTAGTGCAGTGGTGTTTGTGTAGTGTAGGGGGTAGTGTTTTAGGGTTTAGGGTAGTGCAGTGGTGTTTGTGTAGTGTAGGGGGTCGTGCTGGGGGTAGTGTTTTAGGGTTTAGGGTAGTGCAGTGGTCTTTGTGTAGTGTAGGAGGTCGTGTTTTAGGGTTTAGGGTAGTGCAGTGGTGTTCGGGCAGTGTAGGGGGTCGTGCTGGGGGTGGTGTTTCAGGGTTTAGGGCAGTGCAGTGGTGTTCGGGCAGTGTAGGGGGTCTTGCTGGGGGTGGTGTTTCAGGGTTTAGGGCAGTGCAGTGGTGTTTGGGTCGTGCAGGGGGTCATGCTGGGGGGAGTGTTTTAGGGTTTAGGGCAGTGCAGTGGTGTTTGGGTAGTGTAGGGGGTCATGCTGGGGGAGTGTTTTAGGGTTTAGGGCAGTGCAGTGGTGTTCGGGCAGTGTAGGGGGTCGTGCTGGGGGGAGTGTTTTAGGGTTTAGGGCAGTGCAGTGGTGTTCGGGTAGTGTAGGGGGTCGTGCTGGGGGAGTGTTTGAGGGTTTAGGGCAGTGCAGTTGTGTTCAGGTAGTGTAGGGGGTCTTGCTGGGGGAGTATTTTAGGGTTTAGGGTAGTGCAGTGGTGTTCGGGTAGTGTAGGGGGTCGTGCTGGGGGTTGTGTTTCAGGGTTTAGGGCAGTGCAGTGGTGTTCGGGCAGTGTAGGGGGTCGTGCTGGGGCTGGTGTTTCAGGGTTTAGGGCAGTGCAGTGGTGTTCGGGCAGTGTAGGGGGTCATGCACGGGGTGGTGTTTCAGGGTTTAGGGCAGTGCAGTGGTGTTCGGGCAGTGTAGGGGGTCGTGCTGGGGCTGGTGTTTCAGGGTTTAGGGCAGTGCAGTGGTGTTCGGGCAGTGTAGGGGGTCTTGCTGGGGGTGGTGTTTCAGGGTTTAGGGCAGTGGTGTTCGGGCAGTGTAGGGGGTCTTGCTGGGGGTGATGTTTCAGGGTTTAGGGCAGTGCAGTGGTGTTCGGGCAGTGTAGGGGGTCTTGCTGGGGGTAGTTTTTCAGGGTTTAGGGCAGTGCAGTGGTGTTCGTGCAGTGTAGGGGGTCGTGCTGGGGATGGTGTTTCATGGTTTAGGGCAGTGCAGTAGTGTTCAGGCAGTGTAGGGGGTCGTGCTGGGGCTGGTGTTTCAGGGTTTAGGGCAGTGCAGGCAGTGGTGCTCGGGCAGTGTAGGGGGTCGTGCTGGGGGTGGTGTTTCTGGGTTTAGGGTAGTGCAGTTGTGTTCGGGCAGTGTAGGGGTTCGTGCTGGGGCTGGTGTTTCAGGGTTTAGGGCAGTGCAGTGGTGTTCGGGCAGTGTAGGGGTTCATGCTGGGGCTGGTGTTTCAGTGTTTTGGGCAGAGCAGTGGTGTTCGGGCAGTGTAGGGGGTCGTGCTGGGGGTGGTGTTTCAGGGTTTAGGGCAGTGCAGTGGTGTTCGAGTAGTGTAGGGGGTCGTGCTGGGGGTGGTGTTTCAGGGTTTAGGGCAGTGGTGTTCGGGCAGTGTAGGGGGTCTTGCTGGGGGTGATGTTTCAGGGTTTAGGGCAGTGCAGTGGTGTTCGGGCAGTGTAGGGGGTCTTGCTGGGGGCAGTGTTTCAGGGTTTAGGGCAGAGCAATGGTGTTCAGCCAGTGTAGGGGGTTGTGTTGGAGGTGGTGTTTCAGGCTTTAGGGCAGTGCAGTGGTATTCGGGCAGTGTAGGGGGTCTTGCTGGTGGTGGTGTTTCAGGGTTTAGGGCAGTGGTGTTCAGGCAGTGTAGGGGGTCGTGCTGGGGGTGGTGTTTCAGGGTTTTGGGCAGTGCAATGGTGTTCAGGCAGTGTAGGGGGTCGTGCAGGGGCTGGTGTTTCAGGGTTTAGGGCAGTGCAGTGGTGTTCGGGCAGTGTAGGGGGTCGTGCTGGGGGTGGTGTTTCAGGGTTTAGGGCAGTGCAGTGGTGTTTGGGCAGTGTAGGGGGTCGTGCTGGGGGTGGTGTTTCTGGGTTTAGGGCAGTGTAGTGGTGTTCGGCCAGTGTAGGGGGTCGTGCAGGGGGTGGTGAGTCAGGGTTTAGGGCAGTGCAGTGGTGTTCGGGCAGTGTAGGGGGTCATGCTGGGGGTAGAGTTTTAGGGTTTAGGGCAGTGCAGTGGTGTTCGGGCAGTATAGGGGGTCGTGCAGGGGGTGGTGTTTCAGGGTTTAGGGCAGTGGAGTGGTGCTCGGGCAGTGTAGGGGTCATGCTGGGGGTGGTGTTTCAGGGTTTAGGGCAGTGCAGTGGTGTTCGGGCAGTGTAGGGTGTCGTGCTGGGGGTGGTGTTTCAGGGTTTTGGGCAGTGCAGTGGTGTTCGGGCAGTGTAGGTGGTCTTGCTGGGGCTGGTGTTTCCGGGTTTAGTGCAGTGGTGTTCGGGCAGTGTAGGGGGTCTTGCTGGGGGTGGTGTTTCAGTGTTTAGGGCAGTGCAATGGTGTTCGCGCAGTGTAGGGGGTTTTGCTGGGGCTGATGTTTCAGCGTTTAGGGCAGCGCAGTGGTGTTCGGGCAGTGTAGGGGGTCTTGCTGGGGGTGGTGTTTCAGGGTTTAGGGCAGTGCAGTGGTGTTCGGGCAGTGTAGGGGGTCTTGCTGGGGCTGGTGTTTCAGGGTTTAGGGTAGTGCAGTGGTGTTCGGGCAGTGTAGGGGGTCGTGCTGGGGCTGGTGTTTGAGGGTTTAGGGCAGTGCAGTGGTGTTCGGGCAGTGTAGGGGGTCGTGCTGGGGCTGGTGTTTCAGGGTTTAGGGCAGTGCATTGGTTTTCAGGCAGTGTAGGCGGTCGTGCTGGGGGTGGTGTTTCAGGGTTTAGGGCAGTGCAGTGGTGTTCGGGCAGTGTAGGGGGTCGTGCTGGGGGTGGTGTTTCAGGGTTTAGGGCAGTGCAGTGGTGTTCGGGCAGTGTAGGGGGTCGTGCTGGGGCTGGTGTTTCAGGGTTTTGGGCAGAGCAGTGGTGTTCGGGCAGTGTAGGGGGTCGTGCTGGGGGTGGTGTTTTAGGGTTTAGGGCACTGCAGTGTTGTTCGGGCAGTGTAGGGGGTCTTGCTGGGGGTGGTGTTTCAGGGTTTAGGGCAGTGGTGTTCGGGCAGTGTAGGGGGTCTTGCTGGGGGTGATGTTTCAGGGTTTAGGGCAGTGCAGTGGTGTTCGGGCAGTGTAGGGGGTCTTGCTGGGGGTAGTGTTTCAGGGTTTAGGGCAGTGCAGTAGTGTTCGTGCAGTGTAGGGGGTCATGCTGGGGGCAGTGTTTCAGGGTTTAGGGCAGTGCAGTAGTGTTCGGGCAATGTAGGGGGTCGTGCTGGGGCTGGTGTTTCAGGGTTTAGGGCAGTGCAGTGGTGTTCGGGCAGTGTAGGGGGTCTTGCTGGGGGTGGTGTTTCAGGGTTTAGGGCAGTGGTGTTCGGGCAGTGTAGGGGGTCTTGCTGGGGGTGATGTTTCAGGGTTTAGGGCAGTGCAGTGGTGTTCGGGCAGTGTAGGGGGTCTTGCTGGGGGTAGTGTTTCAGGGTTTAGGGCAGTGCAGGGGTGTTCGTGCAGTGTAGGGGGTCGTGCTGGGGATGGTGTTTCAGGGTTTAGGCCAGTGCAGTAGTGTTCGGGCAGAGTAGGGGGTCGTGAAGGGGGAATGGTGTTTCAGGGTTTAGGGCAGTGCAGTGGTGTTCGGGCAGTGTAGGGGGTCGTGCTGGGGCTGGTGTTTCAGGGTTTAGGGCAGTGCATTGGTTTTCAGGCAGTGTAGGCGGTCGTGCTGGGGGTGGTGTTTCAGGGTTTAGGGCAGTGCAGTGGTGTTCGGGCAGTGTCGGGGGTCGTGCTGGGGGTGGTGTTTCAGGGTTTAGGGCAGTGCAGTGGTGTTCGGGCAGTGTAGGGGGTCGTGCTGGGGCTGGTGTTTCAGGGTTTTGGGCAGAGCAGTGGTGTTCGAGCAGTGTAGGGGGTCGTGCTGGGGGTGGTGTTTTAGGGTTTAGGGCACTGCAGTGTTGTTCGGGCAGTGTAGGGGGTCTTGCTGGGGGTGGTGTTTCAGGGTTTAGGGCAGTGGTGTTCGGGCAGTGTAGGGGGTCTTGCTGGGGGTGATTTTCAGGGTTTAGGGCAGTGCAGTGGTGTTCGGGCAGTGTAGGGGGTCTTGCTGGGGGTAGTGTTTCAGGGTTTAGGGCAGTGCAGTAGTGTTCGTGCAGTGTAGGGGGTCATGCTGGGGGCAGTGTTTCAGGGTTTAGGGCAGTGCAGTAGTGTTCGGGCAATGTAGGGGGTCGTGCTGGGGCTGGTGTTTCAGGGTTTAGGGCAGTGCAGTGGTGTTCGGGCAGTGTAGGGGGTCTTGCTGGGGGTGGTGTTTCAGGGTTTAGGGCAGTGGTGTTCGGGCAGTGTAGGGGGTCTTGCTGGGGGTGATGTTTCAGGGTTTAGGGCAGTGCAGTGGTGTTCGGGCAGTGTAGGGGGTCTTGCTGGGGGTAGTGTTTCAGGGTTTAGGGCAGTGCAGGGGTGTTCGTGCAGTGTAGGGGGTCGTGCTGGGGATGGTGTTTCAGGGTTTAGGCCAGTGCAGTAGTGTTCGGGCAGAGTAGGGGGTCGTGAAGGGGGAATGGTGTTTCAGGGTTTAGGGCAGTGCAGTGGTGTTCGGGCAGTGTAGTGGGTCATGCAGGGGGTGGTGTTTCAGGGTTTAGGGCAGTGCAGTGGTGTTCGGGCAATGTAGGGGGTCGTGCTGGGGCTGGTGTTTCAGGGTTTAGGGCAGTGCAGTGGTGTTCGGGCAGTGTAGGGGGTCTTGCTGGGGGTGGTGTTTCAGGGTTTAGGGCAGTGGTGTTCGGGCAGTGTAGGGGGTCTTGCTAGGGGTGATGTTTCAGGGTTTAAGGCAGTGCAGTGGTGTTCGGGCAGTGTAGGGTGTCGTGCTGGGGGTGGTGTTTCAGGGTTTAGGGCAGTGCAGTGGTGTTCGGGCAGTGTAGGGGGTCGTGCACAGGGTGGTGTTTCAGGGTTTAGGGCAGTGCAGTGGTGTTCGGGCAGTGTAGGGGGTTGTGCTGGGGCTGGTGTTTCAGGGTTTAGGGCAGTGCAATGGTGTTCTGGCAGTGTAGGGGGTCGTGCTGGGGCTAGTGTTTCACGGTTTAGGGCAGTGCAGTGGTGTTCGGGCAGTGTAGGGGGTCATGCTGGGGCTGGTGTTTCAGGGTTTAGGGCAGTGCAGTGGTGTTCGTGCAGTGTAGGTGGTCGTGCTGGGAGCAATACATGT